>CM038220.1:77937986-78310522 GCA_021442155.1 Cymbidium sinense
AATAGCTTCTATTATAGCAACTCTACCCAAACAAATTTTAAATTTACTCAAATATCCAAAAAAAATAAAAATAAAAAAAGTATATGCATATCACATAATTATGCTCTTAAGTTATAGGATTAGTGAAGACTCTTCTCTCCAACTTTAATATCTATATTCAAAGCTCAAATTGTAAAAAGTAAAATATAAAAAATCTTATGCATTTATATATTAATACCCACCATGATCATCAATATATATACTTTAAATTTAAAATCAATATATATATATATATATATATATATATATATATATATATATATATATATATATATATACTTTTAAATCTTTAATATCACGTCTATAATCACCCGCCAACTTTTTGTCTCCTATCAATTACTCTTATTTTTAAATTATTATAATCATATTTATATGGTTAGGGCACGATAAAAAAACTAAATAATTAATGATGATATTTGTGTCCGATTTATCAATTATAAAGAGTAATTGAGAAAGAAAATATCTTTTCGCTTCTGATATATCCATTGTAAAAAAATTGCATACTTTTTAGTGTTGCATTAAATAAAAGAAATATTTGTATGTATATCACACCATTCTTATGTGTTTATATATTTAACATCTAAAATTAGATATCTACTTATTTAACATTTTCTTATAATTAAAAAAATTACATTTCACTTTTAAAAAATGAGTGATAGTGATATTTTGATGTAATATTGAAGATTGGGATGTTATGAATGTAAAACTAAAAATTTATGTGTTATATATATATAAATACATAAGAATTGTGTGGTATGTATGTAAATCTCCGTAAATAAAAAAAATTAAAGATAGATTCACCAATTAGTTATATTTAATCATGAAAAAAATATTTAATCTTATCAAATTTAGATTTTACTTATATAATAAAATCAAAATAAATGCAAAATCATCATGCTTTAATATAAGGCTAAATTTTTGTATCATGCTTAATTAAAACTTTAATTAGGATATTAATCACGAAAAAAAATAAAAATAAGCCTAGTCGCCCGTTCAACAACAGGCAACTAGCACCGACGTGGATTCCACGACGACACCGGCCAACTGGCCTCTTTCCATCAATCCGCCCGCCGCCCGATCGAGAGGTTCATCCTCCCTACGCCGCCTCGCCCTCGCCTCCCCGAGGCTCCTTCCCAAACTACTAAGTAGTGGACACAAGTAGTGTAATTCATAGTTTATTAGTTATTTCATAGAGCATGTGATTAGATAATAACTAGAAGCCTAATATAATTAGTATATAATCTAGGTTTAACATTATGGTTTCTTATATGAAAGCTTGGGATGCTCGTCGAAAGAAGATAAAGGCTATTTTTGGGAACTGAGAAGATTCATATCATTTACTAAATCACTTCATGGCTACCGTATGTTCGATTTTGCTCGACACAATTTACTACATTCACTCAACTGAGTCAAATCATTTTCAGCGCATATTCTAGTCATTTGGGTCATCCATAGTGGGTTGCTAGTACTGCAAACCAGTCTTGAGTCTTGACGACACATTTCTGTTGGGCAAGTATAGATGAACTCTTCTCGCGGCTATTAGGATTGATGCAAACAATGACCTATATCCACTAACATTTGCAGTAGTTGAAGTTGAATGCGATGAGTCTTGGGCTTGGTTTATTCGAACAATGCAGAATTTGATTCTACTTATATCCATAAGAAATGGCTTGTGCATTATATCTGATCGACATGTCGGCTTAATACGTGGTTGTAGAAAAAAATTTTCATGGGTCGCGCATCGACATTGCTTATGCCATCTTAGAGAAAATTTCAAGAAGGTTTGTAGAGCAATGGGAATTTCAGATGTTGAGTTCATGTGTCAGAAGATGTATGTTGCAGGTAACACAGATGACATTCACATGTTCACACTCACACGTTACATGACTCACATCAGAAACATCAAATAAGAGGCCGCTGATTGGTTGTTTGCTAGAGATGTTACTAAGTGTGCGCAGATTTATGATAGTGACTATCGCTATGGTACCATGACCACTAATGCATCAGAGTATTTCAACGGTGTACTAAAGTAGACTCATGGATTACCGATATAAGTCGTGGAAAATTTGGTCAAGTTTCCAATGATACTAAGCTCGCTTGATTCTGACAACGGATGAGTTCGATATGGGCAAAATTCTACGGCTGTGTCAAAATTTTCAACTCCGCATCACAATTTTTCTGAGTGTTTACAAAAACTGATGCTTACCAGGCTAGAATCGCATATTTTTGTCAACATGAAAGTCGTGGATAATTTTGTTATGTTTCCAATGATTGTAAATTCGCTCGATTCCGACACCAAATGAGTCTGATACCATTGCTAAAATTTTTAACTCTGTACTACAATTTTTACGAACTTTTCCAAAAAAAAAAAATTGTGTAACGAGCTAGAATCGCAAAAACATCAAATTTTTTTATAAAAAAAATTAGCTTAGAGTGGAATCCACGTTGGCGCCAGTCATTTGTTGACGATTAGGCTTATTTTAATTTTTTTCTTAAATTTTTAATTACAATTTTAATTAAGTCTAATATAAAAATTAAATTTTAATATAACGAGATGGACTTATATTTAATAGAGCATAAGAGCTGTCATCGAGTAGCAGAATTCCACACCGTAGTACCGACAAATTTGTGGAAACATAATACGCAAAATTTTTAAAATAAGCATAATTATAAACATAATTAGCAGATTAAACACGCTTAAAAAAAAAAGAAATAAGTTTAACGAGCGAATGAATACTATCCAGACGCGCCGGCCACTTATAGAATCGGCCTTGTAATACCACCGCTAAAAGGGCATCAAAAATATTAAATTAAAAAAAATTCAGACTAGCTGCGGTATTTTAATTGTATCGGAGTCGTTTGTTATCGGAATTCAGCAAACTTAATATTGTTGGAATCGGCACAAAATTTTCCTCGACTTTTATGTTGATTTAGAATTGAGATTATGGCACCTTGCATAAGAAATTTTGATGTTTCGGTTAAAAATTTTAGTTGCAATTTGGAAAATTTAAAAAATCGGCACGAAATTCTCTAAAAGTTAAATAGTAGCTTTATGGTTAAGAGGATATTTAATTCTCTTGGAAGAAGCAATTTACTTAAACTAGAAATATGTTATATGGATAAATGGTGTCATGCAGTGAAATGTACATAGAAAATATAAAAAGCAGAACAACATACATCAAGCTATCATATGATCTACAACTGACTACGCTAGAGTACATCTAATGGCGGCTGTGTGGTGGAAGTGCGCGTCCTCTGAGTATAATGTAGATCAGGGACGGTCGTGCAAGTGATGCTGCTGATGCCGCACATCATCTCCAACTGTCGTGGTGCCGCTGTCAGAGGTGTAATATCTGGTATCTCCTGCGATGGTCCTGGCTGAAAGGGGACTGTAAGGTACACTGCATGCATCTGTGGCATGTAGATGGATGAGTGAGGATACATGGAAGAGCTCGGCTGAAAATAAACATGCCTTCTGTGGAGTACGGAGTTGGTGTGTCATATGGATAAGTGTATGGACCGACATCTGGCATGGACGATGGACCTGCATTGAATCCTGTAGCATGTAGCTGACAAGACTGTGACGCTACATAGGAACTGCTGGCTTCGTCTGCATCTCTATATCTGCTATCTGATATGTGCATGTCCTTCCTAAGTTTCTTGCATAACTCCTCATAAGTATTGATTGAATGTTGAAAATCAGTGTCCAGATCTCTCCCAAAATAAGCCTGGAATATATCATGCGTTTCCAAGATATGTTCCCTCTGTGGAGACAAAGAAAGTATGTTTAAACATATAAATTTTGAATAGCATAAAAGTTTTTAGCACTCACCATCGCCTCTCTAGGAGCACGAGGATAGTAGGTGGTCGGCGGTATGGTCGGAGCCCTAAGCATGTATAAGGAGGCCCAGGATCGATACCACCTCATGTATCGACTCACCGCCGGTCACCTGCAAGTGGAACTGCACCCACAGTAACAATGACATCGTGTCTGGCCTCCCACTGTAATATGTAAGCCTGGTGGTACTCAACCCAGTCAACGTCAGCCTTTCCCCGTCCATCGACTCGCTGAAATGAAAGATCTATAGGATCTACGTCGACTCTAGGTGATAGCCCGAACTGCCTGAGAACGCGATCAGGGAGGTACCACTCAATTCGCTTCTAACTGATCAATGGAACCCGAGCCAGCCATATCTCACGACCAGCCAAACAGACATCACCAGTGGACGCCATAAGGTTTCCATATCACCTACAGTAGTCATATAATAAATTTTATGTCTTATGTGAAATTACAAAAAAAAAAAAAAAAATCAAAAGTACACTTGGTCATACTTGGCTCTGAAGCAACCCATCAAGCTCGTCCCTGTACACTCTAACATGAGCAGGTGTCATCTCCCTAAGGTAACCCTCGTTCCATCTGCAACCAACACTCAAACCCTCCAACTCCACTGGGAAGGGTACCTGCAATGTGGGTCGACCAACATGTAAATGCTCCCATGACCATACCTGCAATAGGTGCAGACATCCTGCTATGTTCGTCCGCTTCGATCTTGTTGCCTCATTCAACTCTTTATATAAGTGTGCCAACACGGCTGATCCAATGCTAAACTTGCTAAACAAAGTCAGATCCTCTATTGGTATCGGAGATGTACCTCGACACATATCGGCATGAGGAAGCATCTTATGGTGAATGTATATGCCTGCATACTTAACTCGACTCGACATATCCAAATATGAATCCTATAGAATGTCCAACTCAACCGTAATGGCGGTGTCTCGGCGCTTGCCCCATGCAAAATGTAAACGCGCAAATGAATGAGATCGCGACATCGCTCGATGTCTCCCAATCCGTCAAACAATCCGCCATAAAAGCTATCGTCTACCTTTCCTCCGGCCGGCCTATAGAGGTCCGCAATCCAACACCAAGGATCATTACGCCCCTGCTGTGGATCACATCTCATCAAGTTAGATGAAATGTGTTCGGTGGCCACGCCAATCAAAGCGAGCAAGTGGTGATCTAGTCAAGTGCTGACGGAAATACAATCTAATCCAACTTCGTAGTCCATCCATGAACAGGGCAATTTACCGCCATTCCCCGATCATAATACGGCAGCAACCTCGAATGGTAGTCAGATAAGACAAAGTGTATGTATCATCGAAATTTACATCTGATGTCACAGACAACAACATACCATATCGTGTGTGGTTCCGCCAAGCTCAATGATGCTCGGATGTACCTCCGGGTGGGCCATAATCGAAGCTCTCTCATCTACGTCGACGCCTAACTGCTCCTCCTTCCTCCATCGCCATGCTACCTGAAAATTTATTAATCAATTAAATGCATTCAATTTCAAATGTACATATATAACTAAACATGTAAGGTATTATAATTATTTTATTTCATAAAATGCACAGTACTGAACTAGCCCTGAAAAAAAAGATGTACAGGATCAAACCAAGAAACGCACAGAGTGAAACACACATAGTAAAATACATAAACATGATCAAACTAAGAAACACACATATTAAAACACATATGCCTAAAAATACACTAACATTTAAAGAAACATTCCCGCTAACAGGATCAAACTAAGAAAAATAAATGACCACATATTAGTACAGTACAGAGGTCTGAAAGAAAAATGTACAATACAAATGTGGATGTTAGTTGTATTTCCTGCAACATACATCTTCTGGCACATGAACTCTATATCATGAATTCCCATCGTTCTGCGCGCCTTCTTGAAATTCTCCACGAGGCGTAAAAGTATGGCGATGTTTACCCAATGTAAAATCTCACGGCATCCACGCACTAATCCGAATGACAATGAAATAATGCATAAATCGGTATATAATTGGAACCAAGTCTTGAAAGTCCTAATAAACCAGTCCATGACTTATCAGATTCTGCCAACGCAAGAAATGTCGAGGGTACAAACCATTATTAGATCGATACCAACAGCGTTAGACCTCCTGCATTTTCCCAATAGGAAAGTACCATCAAGACTCAACAGGTGCAAATTGCCCAATCACATGGATGGTCCAAAAGCTAAAAATGCGTTGAAATAGAATGCTTGACTGATTCGATACGCAGTGCATAACAAATACAACAATCATGAACTGATCCAGCAAATGATACGACTCTTCCCAGCTGCCAAATATAATTTATATAGCCTTCCTGAGTGCATCCCATGCTTTCATATATGAAACTCTGATATCAAACTTTGAGTCCATTCGACCAATAATTTCTCTAGGTTTCAAGTCCAACTAACATCTGATAACAGGCTAGATGTAGTAACTAATAAATTGTGAAGTGTATTGCCTATGTCCGGTGCTCAGCATTGAATGAGAACATGTGTGTGGCTCTAACATACTTGAAATCACCCAAGCACTACCATGCCTCTTGCTTGCCCGAGCATGTAGACGCCACAAACATGGCCTGTTAAGATTATTGCTATGAATGTAACGTATCGTGAACCTCATTTTATTAGAATCACATGTGACATATTCCACATTATTTGTGATTGACCAACTCTGGACTGTAAACTTGAGGTGTCTCTTATCATGGAAACACATTCCCTCAGTTAGGTCTGTTGGAATAAAATTATCTTCTAGGAAAACAGAATTTGCTGGGAGACCATCAAAGTTTAGTTCTTCATCCCATTCTTGGGTTGACTGACAAGCTTGAACGTATTCATTATTACTAAACATGTTTTTCTCAAATGTTGCTATTTGTTAGAGTAATCTCTTTGCTGCTTTTGGATATCGTTGTTCCCCATCTCGCCTTCACTATCATCACGGTTAACTCGTTTTATTATTTCGTAACCCTCATTCCCGATTTCTGGAGGAGCCACCTCACAACGGTACTCATCCATATTTACGAAAGTTGAAGCTATATGATTAGCACAAATAGGAGATGCAAATATGTCTACATCTTCACTGGCGCACATATGAATATAGTATTTTAGGTTAAGATGAAAATTTGAACACAAACAAGTAGTTCAAACAAATTACCAATGATGTGGTCATTGTGGCGGTAAGTGGTGTTGAGAAGTTTCAATTGCCTAGAATTCATCTGCAGTATAATCATGCGCTTCGGAATCGACAGTTTGTTTCATTTCAATTTCAATATATATGACAACAGGTTGTACAGTTACTGCATTGATGACCGACTCGCAAACTTCGTCATCATTTAGTGGTGTAGCAAAGAAACTGGCACCAACAGGGAAACTACATATGAGATTAATCATGAACCGTGTTGAATCAACGTTTAGTGACCGCATGATTCGATCTTGAACACTGCTAAAATTAGCCCGACGAGAAATTAATATAGGACGATTTTTTCCGCCAATATACGTAGGGAAGAAATCACCACTGACACTAAGTTCACCGCCATAATACAGCACCAGATATACTGTGCTTGAACTCATTTTAGAATCAAATATGTGTATCTAAGTGGAAATATCAAGAAGAACGCTTAAATTAGCTAAATTAATCGTTATCTTATAAAACACAAATAACAAATAATTTGACCGCCTACAAACCGACCAAGTAAACGCTTAGTTTTACAGCTTCTCATCCATCAATTCTTAGAAGTACTAATCGATTAGTTAAAATTAACTATTAAACAAATAATAACTATAATTATATTTTTAAAATCATAATTAAATCAACTACCATTAAAATAAATAATTAGCTAAACTATTAAATTAGCTTAACTTAATCATCTGTCAAATAAACCTAAACCAATTATCGATCAACCCAACCTACTCCATATGAGGGAAATTATAAATTCATAACTCATTACATTCTCAAATATTAAGGTTGCTATATTTTGGGATACACCCCACTAAATAAATTGTGTTAAAGAGACAGCCAAAAGAATTAATCACATTCTTATATAATCACTTCTAACAAAAAAACGATACTTAGAGATACATGTTCAAATAGAAAGAGTAATTAATCACATTCCCTATAACTCACACTCTAACTCCAATTACATTGCACAACATAACGGCGATAATTATTTCACATAATATTATACCTAAAAATACTAAAATAAGTTAGATCCATAATATCTTGCCAAATATCATTAAGACAACAAACGTCGCCACATACGATATTACCCATTTGTTTTGAAAAAAAAAAAGCACAAAATATCTTTTCCTACCAAAGGGCTGGATCCGGGCTGGAGGCTGACCTTGGCCATGAAGGGTCGGAAGGCAGAAGGCGAGAGATTTCGCCTAGGGACAAACGAAAGTGAGAGATCGATCTCTCGGACATTTTTTTAAAAAAAATTGATTTAAACCAGTCACATGTTAATTGTACCTATTTCTAAATTTTTTTAAGAGTACCTAATCCGCTAATTATGTTTATAATTATATTTATTTTAAAAATTTTGCCAACATAATAAAACTAAAAGTCTATAAGGAACAAATCAAATTGCATACTGCACCGTTCTGCGTTGGCCGCAGACAGTGTCGAGCGTGGACCGGCATTTTTCCATTAATCTCACACTTAGGTGGCCGGGAATTGGCGGGACCCACACGACTTCAGCAATTCAGAGCGCATGTGATTTGGTTATAAGTTTTCTTTTTATTTATTTTCTTTTTTTAACATTTGAGTAAATTTAATCCAAAACTCACGTATATAACATATAAATAAAATTTAAAATTCAAGAATTTTTATTTGACAGTCTAAACTCTTAGAAGCCGTTTGGGATCATTTTTATTTTTTATTTATAATTTACTTAAAAATAAATTTATTTAATTATAATTATTATTTTTAGAAAATATTTAAAATAATTTTTAGATTTTTTGAATAATTTTTAAAATAATATTGTTTATTTTTGAAAAAAAACATAAAATATTCTAAACAAATATATTTTAAAAAATAACATAAAAATAAAAAATAAAAGTTATCCAATTGACTCCTTAACTAATCGATTAAGATAATTTGGATGATTTAGCTCTGAGTCATGACTAAGAAAGCTCCGAATATTTTTTTAAAGTCATTAGATTTCTCTCAAGATTAACATAATTTAAATGTTAATTAATATTTATAATTACGTGCATTTTAAGATTCGTCAGAAATAAAAATTTATCAAGATATCCTCATTTAAAATCTTCCGTTTTTACTCTCGCAAAAAATTTGATTTTGAGAAATTATTTTGCTCTAAAATATTTTAATTAAAATTTTATATTAATTAAATTTAAATTTATTTCTAGATAAATATAATATATAATTCATCTCAAAATAAATTTAACAGCCCTAAATTTTATCTTGTTTTTAGTATTGATATGACCAAAAATTTCTCAGTGAATTGATCCGAAAAGTGATCAAATCAACCTGGTGATCAAGACTTAAAATATCATTGAAAATTTGGACATCAAATTCGCTCAAATATGGAGAGTCAAATATCCTCGAATGATTCTGCCCAAAAAGCCAAAGATCTTACAATTCACGCTTGAGCATTCAAATACACAAAATACATCATATGATCAAGGAATCATCATGAGCCGTCAGATGGAGGAGTTCGATTGTATGTATTTGAGACGCCATCTAATCTATAAATAGCTTCATTCCTTATAGAGGAGGCAAGAGAGGAGAGAGATCAAAGATCCTCCAAGACTATGCTACCATACGCTATCAACCATCGCCATTAAAGCCGCCACATCGCTCGCCACCGCCGATCTCGCCGCCGAATCGCTGGCCGTGATCATCACCGGCCACTATCGTTATCAACATCATCGCCAAATCGTGCCAACATCATCGCAACATCGTTGAATATCGTCCGACATTATCGTAACATCGCCGTCCAACATTTGCCAATATCGCCGTCGACATCATCGTTAACATCGCCGTAACATCGCCGCATCGAATATTGCTGCGTTGAATTGTCCTTTTCTTATACATCGTAATCTCGATATCGGAAGATTTTGTACTTCAAAGATACATAGTAGTTTTTTACTGCCAGTAGTTTTCCTCTTTTGAGATTTTTCACGTAAAAAATTCAAGCTTTTATTGTTTCATTATAAATATTTATGTGTGTGGATTACAAGTTTTAAGAAAACTTTACTCTACTAAAACAGTTTTTAAAAAACAAGTATATTCTCAGTTAATTTAAAGAAATATATATACATTTGCAGTTCCATCATTCAATAGGAAATATATATATATATATATATATATATATATATATATATATATATATATATATATATATATATATATATATATATATATATATATATATATATATATATATATTGATTTTTAAGTTAACGACACTCATAAGCTTGATTGACAGGCTGTCAGCATTATCTTATTTATTTATTTATTTATGTTAAAAAAGAATAATAATATTTTAATTTTGCTTATAGTCTTAATTAAGATGATTAAACGCGTCGAGTCATCACAAACAATAAAGTGACAATTAAAACGGCCAAATAAAACAAATTTACAGAATAGAACTGTAAGCATTAATCTTTAAGGGGCTGTTTGGTTGCCTGTATTTAACGCAGATAAAATAAATACAATGAAATATAAATGAATTTAATACTTTACATGTTTTGGTTACGAAAGAAATACACGTAAATATATATTTTGTTTTAAGATAGAAAGAAAAGAAATAAATATTATAAATATTTTTTAATATAAAGAAATTCAGATTGTAATTAATTATATGAAATTAATTATAATTTATTCATTTGATTCAATTAAAAATAAATATTATCAAATAAAATATAGATAAATTATAAATAAAATTTTTTCTTGACTAAAAAAATAAATAAAATTAAATACAAATAAAATTTATTTCGAATATTTAATTATTAGTAATTAATTTATAACTTTTCTAAAATATTAAAATAAAATCAAATACAAATAAAATTTATTTCTAATATTTAATTATTAGTAATTAATTTACAAATTTTCTAAAATATTAATTATTAGTGTTATAAATAAATAAAATTTGAATATTATCATTTTATATTAACATGACCCAAATTTAATATATATATATATATATATATATTACTATATTAAATATTAATTAATTAATAAGAATTTTATTAAATAAATTAATCGTCAAAATTTAATATTTATTTATTAAATAATTTTTCTTTAATAAATAATTTATGCTTTAATTATTTTTTACTAAATAAATAAAAAATTTAATTATTATTTTATTTTATTTTATTTATCATGAATTATTTATCTTCAATTTGAATAAATATAATTATATTTATTAAATCTTAATTAAGTTATAATAATATTTATTTTAATTAAAGTTAAAATTAATATTACCAATTCAGCGGATTAAAAAAAAATAAATTAAAAAATAAAAAAAAAATTTTCCCAGGCTCCACTCCGCCCTCCCAAAATGAAAAAAAAAAAAGTTTTCCCGCTACGCGTGTTTTCCCGCTCCCCGTCTCCGCTCATGGTGTAAACAAAATACGCTCATTTTTGAGCGTATTTCATTTACACGGAAAATAAGTTAAAAAGGAAATGAAAATACTCACAAGAATTATTTTTACCGGAACCAAATAAAAAAAAAAGAAGAAGACATTATATTTGGATTACATTACTCTGAACCATAAAGGTAATTGCAAAATTACAAAATTAAATAAGACTTAGTTGAAATTATGCGAAACTTATGGCCTGCTTGAGCTCATCTTTATTTTTTATTTTGTTTTATTTATATTTTATTTCAAAATAAAATATATTTAATGATAAGTGTTATTTTAAAAAAATATTCAAAATATCTAAAAAACTATTTTTGAGTATTTTTGTAAATAATGTTATTTATTTTTGAAAATAAAAAATAAAAATACATAAAAAATATCAAATAAATATATTTTTAAAAATAGCATAAAAATAAAAATTAAAAACACAATAAAATTGATCCATTACAGCCCCTTAAATATATTTGATTAATTGTAAATAGATATAATAATAAGCTTGCTTTTATCTAAAATTTAATCTTTGAAATATCTTTTTAAGTACATCTAAGATGAAAAAACCTTAGGTGTTTTACACTATTTTTTCTAAAATTTACTTTAAAAATTATATTTCGAAAATGCAGAAAAAAATTATTATTAAAGAGAAAGAGAACTTCCGTATTATAAAATTTTTATGTATTTATATATCTAGTTGATATATCATATTAAAATTTATCAAATCGAATATTAATATTAAGATAATAAATATATTCAAATAAACTAAAACTCCATTTTTAATAAATTTATAATCGAATTAAACATCTCTAGGAGACGAGTCTACTAACACTAAGAATAGTTCAATTCGATTATAAATGAGCTCAGATCAAACCTCAAAAATATAAATAAAAACTTGAAGATATTAATTAAATGACCAAATAATCTCTAAATCTAACATGCTTATAGTCGAATCGAACAACTCGATCAAAGTAAATCAAAAGATTCAAGATCACTGAAATCGAATGTCGTTAAACCCCTTAAATTCTCAAGAAATTATCTTTAATTAAGAGAATCAATATAAACCGTCCAATAGAATGCTTTAAAATTTTAACTAAAATTATCAAAATATCCAACTCAAAACTCTATAAATAAAACTTCATTCTCACCATAAGAAAAAATAAGGAGGCTTGAAAGAGAGGTGAATAACAAAATTTTAATACTTAAAATCATCTACCACTAAAAACCATCATCACTTTTGACCACCACTAGTGATTGTTACAACCCGGCCATCATACAGTTTTTATAATCTGATTCTTAGATTGACATTGCCTAACTTTTTTATACACAATTCTACAAAATCATCTTCTTCATTCTAAAAGAAGAGTAAAACTTTATAACTCAAAATACATAATTATTGTGAAACCGCCACGATAGTAAAGTTTTCATTTTAAATTTCATCTATAACCAAAGACATACATGAGATATTTAAAGAAAATAATAAACTAATTTTACGAAAAATCAAAGAAAAAAATCGGGTCTAGTCTAAAAGCTTCCACTATGTACTGCTAGAAAGATCTTCCGATTGGATTACAGAATATATGAGAAAGGAACAACAACTATGTGACAACAACTGTTTAAATACAAGAATGTGATGATGTAAATTGTAAGCAATCACAGGTAGAAAGTGAACAATGGTAAAATCGCAACAATAACAAGTAAATGAGGAACAATCACCTAAATGAACAATCATCTCCAAAATCATGAGACCCATGAGATTGACCAGGATCAACGGGCGACACGGTGGAGGGACGGGTTTACAACCGTCAGATAATTGTCTGAGGATCTTTGCTCTCTCATCTTTTTTTCCTGCCTCTCATGAGAAATCTTATTTAGATTATGATGCCTATAAATACATGCAAAACCCAACACTAATTTTATCTGACATAATCTCTTTGATCTTTGATGTAAATATTTGAATGCTCCAATGAAGTCGAAATTTTGAGATCTTGAGCTTATTAGATCCGACTCATCGAGACGCTCGATTTGACTATAAACACTCCATGTTTAAGAACTTTTTAGAAATTTAACTGATATCCCAAAGTTTCTAATGATATTTTAAGTACTCGATCTCGACCAATTTCAACTTCGAATCAATTTATTTTTAACATCAAAATTAGTGCTTTACCTAATAATATTTTAAGTGTTATATCAATAATAAACTAATTGAATTAAACAATGCCTCGTGATTTTCTTTAATTTTTTTGAAATGTTTTCACGTAAAAACTTAAGTATTCCCTGTACTCGTCTAATTATCTGTGCTTATAATTAATCTTTATGCAAAACTAAGTCTTTAAAATTTTACTCCCATCATGAATATAAAAAATTATTAAAATTAATTTATTTAAAATAAAATATATTTTTTTCTTGTATATAGTTTAATATCATTTAAATAATAGCATGACATAATATATATATATATATATATATATATATATATATATATATATATATATAAAATAATAATAATCATTCTATTCTTTTATATTTACAAATTAATCACCTTCAAAATATTAAAATTCATAACAAAAGCTTAAGCTATATTTTTCATTTTTGTAAAACACTCGTTGAATTGATCGTGACACACACAAACATATCAGTTCAATAGTACTGTCTTCCAACATAATCTCTTTAAATTTTAATTTTAAATAATAAATTAAGAAAAAAAAAACCCATAAGAACAAATCATGCTGCACTTCATCATAATCAATGTGCAGCTGAAAGAATAAGACTTTGGAAAAAAAACAGTAATTTTGAAAGCTAAGATTACTCTTCAGTGAGAGCTTCTTGGATGAGCTTTTCTGTAAGAGCCTTGGGGAGTCCCATCACACTGTCAGAAGCCCCAATCTGCAGATATAACCACGATTAAAACTGTTACTTCTTATACTTTAGATTATTAACTAATGAATACAAACCACTGCTTCCACTAATGGAAGGATCAGAGGATGTTCTAACAGCAAACCTCCGGCAACATTGAACACAATTCCTTCGTTGATCTTAAAAAAAATCATTTGATCAGTCAGTTTGAGCCAAAAATACAGTATTGAGGCTTCTGTTCAAGGAAATAGAGACTACCAGGCTTTGAATAACCTCATCAGGTATCTGATAGAAGTAAACCTGCAAAACCCTAACATAAAAATGATTAAAGACAAATCTTTTATTTTGAAATAAACAAAATAAAATAATAAAATTGATCCAAAACACCCCCATAGTTACCTCAGCCTTATCCAAGCCTCCGGTTCTCTTGCCTGTCTTGAGATTGATAACATGAACATAATTCACAGTAGTTATATGGCTACCAGAGTAGCCTGCAAAGAGCATAGATCAAGGTTTAAAAGACAATACATTTGATTGAACAATTACATGGCATCAATCGAGAAAGAGAAGAGGACATGACCTTTGAGAAATTGGTGTGCTTCTTCCTGTGTTGTTGGCTTTTCTCTAATTGAGCCTTCATGAACCACCACCTCCAAAGTTAAAATCATGATTTAGTAAAATATCATATACAAGAATAAATTATGTTTAAATATAAGAAAATAAGATGACGATTAATGATTTTTTTTTCTTCTTCTTCTTGGTATTGAAGGATTGTGTTTTCATAACAAAAGATCATGAGGGTTGAGAATCATTCTACTATTAGAACATATTTTAGAATAAAAAGATGATGTTGGTGCAAAAAAAGCGACTTTATGACTAAATGATACGATGACAAGATTTTTAGACTCGGGTTTAATAATAGTAAGGGTTCGCTCTCCTACATCGAGTGGCTAAATTTATATTTGTAACCAAGAAACTATCATTCATGAATATATAGTGAGACACAAAAATAGGAGCTAAGGTTTGTTTGCTCATCAAAGACGATTGGGATCCAACTCGATATGCCTGAAATTCACAAATGTGATAAACCGGGTTATCCATGAGCTATCTTTTCACTAGATTCTAAGCACCAAGAGTGCTTTAGACACTACCTTCACAAAGCCCGACTCACGATTCCATCTGATAAGCAAGTGAGCCACCTTGATTTTGGAGTTTGATATCGAGGTACAACCAGCTACACATCATCGTTACAAGAATTATTTAAGAAGACTGAAAAATGGAATAGGATAAACATCATGCAAATCCTTTAGGTTTGGGCCACATTTCACAGAAGTTTATGATTTTGAAAACCTTCCATTGTCGTCATTAACATTTGGTCATGATTCACATAGGTCATTCTTTTAACAAAATTGTCAATCAATCATAATAAGGCAAATATTTCTCCATCTCAAGAAAAGTCTGATGATTTCACCTCCACTGGTGATTTCTCATACTTGAAAATTACCAGTCAATAGTAAAATTTTTAAAATCTCAATACTACATTTTCAATAGTAAAATTTTCAATCTACTCAGTCAAAAGTGTAAGAGAATTTAAAAATTGAAACGGAAATGTTCAACCCAAGTTACTAAAAGTTTAGATAAGGCAAACTAGTAAGCATTGATTAGCAAGGAACGTAAACAACAAAACACAAGATATATAATGGCTTTCCATAATTGCCTGTATTAGCCCTTGAAACTCACTAGACTTGCTAAGCACATGATTACAATAGTTCCCTTTAGAGAAATAAGAATAGAGATGAGTAAATTCCACAGTGATGCATGCTTAAAATAGAGCCAGAGGGGACGGTGTGATCAAGCATATCTTTCCAAGTTAAAATTCACAGCTATAGGAGTTTCAAAAATAGAGGAGGTTCAGGAGGTCCTGAGAATGACACATGGACGGCTGAGATGACATTCTGAGGTTGACTGTTAATTTGATTCGCATTTTTTCCCCTCACTTTGAAACTCCTATAAAATTTAATGTGGATGTGTAGAAAGTTACCATTAAAACCCTCCCAAAATGTAGCCAATCCCTACCATTCAATGCCCGCAAGCATCAAGAGAGATGGCACATGATAGCACCATGATTCTAAGATGATGTAAAAAATCTTAGAATGACTGAAATGCTACCAAAGAAGCAATAAATTCTTCAAATAAAAAATTCTAGTAATATTACATGTTATAGGTAAGGTGGATGTCAATATGCAGTACAACACAAAATGTAAATTCCAGTATGCATTAGAAGACATTGAAATCCAGATTTATGCATTTATATCCAAAAACTAGTTAAAATACATTATAAGCAAACGAAACTATGACTCTTTAGAAAGTTATACAGAATATTTGATCCTTTCGATCAGTAGAATTGCAACAAAACAATAAAGGACAATAAGTTGCTCCCAAATCATGAAGTGCGTGCACATTCAATGAGTAATTCATCATTAATTCACAAAAAAAGTTTGCAAAAAAATATAAGATCCTAGATCATTGGTCATAACATAGCTTCACATTATCAAGGGTGTTCACTAAAGGAGGGAGGGAGGGAGGTTTTGACTGCATCATACCCCCTGACTTCATAGAGAAAAAACCCATTACACCACAATAGCAACATTAGCCTTAACCACATTCCTACTGACAGTGGTAAGGGTCGCCCCCTCACAAGTAATCCTCCTCAAATCCTCGGCCTGAGCAAAATCAGTTTGGGGGAGGCTGGCCCAATCCAAGGCCAAATCCATCCCGAAGGGGAAAGTGAACACATACTTCTGTGAATCCATCTGTACTGTACTGCGCTGAGAAAACTTGACTAGATTGAGTTGAAACTGAACTGGAACTCTACAATTGTTGAAAAAAAACTCAAATCAGATTTTTTGTCTTGGTATTCTACTGACTTTTTAAATTTGATTTAGAGTTTGAACCCACACTCAATAACTTGAATATGTTAAGTGGGGCTCATTTAATTTAGGAGAGATTTTGAATAACTTGGAGGAGAGATTTTGAGTTCTTTCGAGTTTAGAATCCACATTCAACAAATTTTTATATGTTGAATGGTTTCAAATATTTTGGAGAAACTTTTGATGCTTCCATTGGTTCATATCTGAATTTGATGTTATGTTTGGGGGTCTTTTATTTAATAAATTTGAGTATGTTAAATAGAGGGTCAATTGATTTTGTTTTAAATTTGATTTTAGGATTATTCACTTAGCAAATTTGGGTATGCTAAATGAGATATTTGAAAATAATTTTATTTTTGCTTGTTTGCCAATGATGTATATCATGTGTGAATTTAGAAATAGAATCTTTACTTAGCAAATTTGTGTATGCTAAATAAATCCCAAAATGCATTTTATTTTTGTTTTGAATTTGAAAATGAGATCTCACTTAGCAAATTTGTGTATACTAAAGCCCAAATGTGTTTGATTTTATTTTGATTAAAATTGGATCTTTACTTAGCAATTTGTGATGCTAAATAAAACCCAAATGTGTTTTATTTTTATTTTGGTTTTCAAAATGGGATCTTTACTTAGCAAATTTGTGTATACTAAATAAAGCTGGAATGTGTTTTATTTTTATTTTAGTTTTAAAAATAAGATCTTTACTTAGCAAATTTGTGTATGCTAAATAAAGCTCAAATGTGTTTGATTTTTATTTTGATTTTTAAAAGAAACGGGATCTTTACTTAGCAAATTTGTGTATGCTAAATAAAGCCCAAATGTGTTTTATTTTTGTTTTGATTTGTGTTATTTTTTAAAAAATGGGGGATTTCTATTTAACAAAT
Source organism: Cymbidium sinense (assembly GCA_021442155.1). Lineage (NCBI taxonomy): Eukaryota > Viridiplantae > Streptophyta > Magnoliopsida > Asparagales > Orchidaceae > Cymbidium > Cymbidium sinense. The sequence goes on from CM038220.1 coordinate 77,956,152, forward strand.
ATGGTGTGTTAAATAGAATCCAATTTATTTTCAAATTTCTTTTTGAAAAATGAAACTCTTATTTGATAAATTTGGGTATGTCAAATAGAATTCCAATATATTTTGATTTTCATGATTTTTGCAAAGGAGATTTTCATTTAACAATTTTGGATATGTAAAATTGAAGTTAATCATATTTTATTTTTCAAAGATGAAATTTTTGTGTGTGATTATTGCTTTTTGAAAAGAAGGAAATTCCAACTTAACACATGTGGAATGTGTTGAGTGAAGTTTCAAATGGTGTGATTTTATTTGAAGATGAAACCTCCATTCAACAAATTTGGATATATTAAATGAAGATGCTTATTTTCAAATTTATGCTTTTGAAAAAAAGGAAAGAAACTCCAACTCTAATATATATATGGAATATATTGGGTGGAGTTTCAATTTTATGATATAATTTTATTTGGAAATGAAATCTTCATTTGGTATATTGAATGAGGATTCTCATCTTCAAATATGTATTTTTGAAAAGGAAGAAACTCTAACTTCAACATATGTGAGATATAGTGGGTTTACCCTTGATGATGATCCTCAGGGGCTTGGAGCTTTTCATTTCAACCATATTGATATCTTTCTCCTATATGGAGGTACATTCCACTACCTTCCTGTACATGATGGTGCTACTTTGCTCTAATGGAGGTAAAGTCTTGGCTGGGTCCAAGACATGCACCAACTTTGGTACTAACTGAGGTAGGATGAACTGGAGCTTGTTTTGAATTAGACTACTACTAACAAGTCCTGCTACCGCCATCTTATCTATTTGTTCATCTTTCTATTTTAATATCAAAGGTGTTGGTGATTGAGTTGTGTCTTGCCGCCTCATCACCTTCCATACCCCGCTCTCGGGAGGGAACCCCGTAATATGCAAACCCAAGTCTCCCACAAATCTTCTTCATGGATCAAAGTGATCTTCTCCTCATCAATCATCCTAGATCTCCTTCTTTTCATGAAATAGTGAGCTACTATGTTGTTTAAAGAATGATTTGTTAGAACTGGCACAAATGTTTTCAGCTGACCGGTGGTGGGATCCACATCGTGTACTGTGAGGCAACGAACCTCCCCTGCTGCTGGAGAATCAACCCCGTGAGGCTGCACTCACTAGAAGATATACACTTCTTGTTGTCACTGACTTTGTACGGGGTAACACTCCTAGGAGGTTCTATGATCATGGGTGCAACGGGGTTGCCACCTCTTCCTGCAATTCTTTGTAACCATCTCCAAATCTGTGGTGGTGATGGTGAAGGGACCACTATGCTTGAGTCATTCCTTCGCACCTGGCGGGAAGGTCGGCGGGGAGCTTGGCCTCACCACAATAGGTGGTGTAGATGGAGTAGGATCCCTTGGTCATATTAGGATCACCAACGGGGTCCTCTTCTCCCCAGATGTGGCCTTCATGGCCTTGGGTGGCGGAGATGTGATATGAATAAGCGACGGTGGATGGAGGGTAGAGCGGTGTGGTGGAGACACCACCAACTCTCTCAAAATAGGGGCTCTCCTCCTATGATGAGTAGTCTTTATAAGTAGAATCTTATGCATTGATCGGCGTAGGTAGCGTCGAGGAAAATCAATGAGTGCAGGCCGGCCCGACCAAACCTCTGCCTCTCTAGTGATATGAATTGTAGTATGGGCCTCCCTGGCCCTCTCCTACCGTAGATGTTTCCCCTTGCTACTGGGATAGCAGATCTCAAGTCAAATTGAGCCCCGGACTCAAAACGTGTAGGCCCCACCAACACATAGAGAATTGAATGGAGGCAGCTCTGACCTCCTACTCACGGCCGGGTGGAATCATTGGTGGAGGTGAGGGATCCCTCAGCATCCTCTCACCTGAGAGAGGATGAAATGGGTTCATTATAACGAGGGAAATCAAAGTGGGTAACTCCTCCTGGACCATGTAGCCATCTCCATCTCACGGCGATCGTGTATGGTAGCTTAATCATGCAATTTTTTATTCCTCCTTTGAGTCTTGGTGGGGCGATTGGAGTAAGAACTAGACCCAACCAAAGCATGGGAGACTATCCCTGGGATCGGTGAGCCTTCCCTTGGAAGGGTCTTGAGTAGTCTTGGCCACTGGGCGACCAGAAACCCAGGCGCATTGGCATTTATCAGTGCGATCTTGCTTGTAGGAACTACCACGCCTTCCTCTTGTGAGGGAATGTCTAAGTCAGGGCATATCAATCTAAATGACGCACGCTTGTCACTGTGTAATAGTGGTGGGGAGTGCCCTCACAAGTAATCCTCGTCGAAATCTCATCAAAATGGAGGTGGCATAATCGACAGGGGAAGGCGGCTGGGCCAAGTCCATCCCATGAGGAAAGGTAAACACATACTTTTTGTGCAACCATCTATCAATCGAACTTAGAAATTACAGCGTGAGCGAGTTTGCAATGTTGAAAATAAACTTGAATCAGATTCTTGTTGACTTTGAATTTTGAATTTAGAATTTGAACTCATACTCAACATTTTGAAAATGTTAAGTCGAGTTCAAATGATTTAGAATAGGTTTGGAGATTTTGATTGGAAAGAGGAATTGTTTGGGTATAGAATCCATTTTCAAACAAATTTGGATATGTTGAAAATGGGTTCAAATATTTTTTTTGAAGGGATGCTTCCATAGGTTCATTTAAATTTTCATTTTGATTTTGAGGACCCTTTATTTAACAAATTTGGTATGTTAAAAATAAATGGTCAATTTGTTTTTATTTTGGATTTGAGATTTTTTTTTGGAATTTATTCACTTAAGAAAATTCAGGTATGCTAAGTGAGATATTTAAAAATAATTCTTCTTTTAATTTCTTTCTTTGCTTTGTGAATCATTTTATGATTTTGAAAAGATGGAATTTCCCATTTAGCAAATCTGGGTATGCTAAATGAAATCAGTGTGTTTTTTTGAAATTTTGAAAATAGGATTCTTAGCAATTTTAAGTATGCTAAGAAAATCTAATGTTGTTTTTTTGAAAAGTAGGATCCTTAGCAAATTTAAGTATGCTAAGGAAATCTAATGTTTCTTTTGGTTTTGATTTGATTTTTTTTGAAAAGTGGAGACTTCACTTTAGCAAATTTGGTATGCTAGAATGAAGTTCTATTTAATTTTGTGAAATGAAAATTTCACTTAGCAAATTTGAGTATGCTAAATGAAATTCCAAAATGAGTTTAAAATTTTTTTGTGTTTTGATTTTATTTTGAAAATGAAGACTTTACTTTAGCAAAATATCTTATGCTAAAGAATGAGGTTCCAAAAGTGTTTTGAAAATTTTGTGAAATGGAAATTTCACTTAGCAAAATTGAGTATGCTAAATGAAATTCCAAAAAGTGTGTTTCAAATTTTTATTTTGGATTTTGAAATGGGGAGACTTCATTTTAGCAAATGGGGTATGTTAATTTGAAGTTCCAATAAGTTTTGAAAATTTTTGTGGAAGGGAGATTTCTTTTAGCAAATTTGAGTATGCTAAATGAAACTCCAAAAGTATGTTTCAAATTTTGTTTTGGAAAGAGACTTCATTTTAGCAAATGGGATATGCTAGAATGAAGTTCAAATATGTTTTGAAAATTTTGTTTTTTATTGATTTTTTAAAGGAGATTTCCATTTAACAAATTTGGGTATGTAAGATGAAAATCAATTATATTTCCTTTTCCAAAGATGTATATTTTGTGTGTGATTATTGCTTTTTTGAAGAGGAAATCCCAACTTAATCATATATGGAATATGTTAAGTGGCATTTCAAAATAATGTTACTTTATTTAAAAATGAAATTTTCATTCAATAAACTTGGGTATATTGATCGGAGATATTCATTTGTGCATCTTGAAAATTTATTTTTTATTTTGTTTAAGAATGAAACCTCCATCCAATAAGTGTGGGTATAGTAGATGGAGAGGTTTCATATGTTATTTTTTTTAAAAAATAAATATGAAAGTTCCAACCTAACACATGGAATATGTTAAGTGAAATTTCAAAGTTGTGATTTTGCTTGAAGATATAATATCCATTCAACACATTTGGATGTATTGAATGGAAAGGCCCATCTTCAAATTTCATGCTTTGAAAATATGATTGTTGGAATTTTATTTTTTTTTTGAAAATGAGGATCTTCACCAAAATGAATTGGGGGGAGAAACACATTTGTGCTTTTAAAAAATGTGATTGTTGGAATTTTATTTTTGTAAAAATGATCCTACATATAACAATCATAAAGATTGTTAGATAAAAGTGATTTAGGAAATTTTTTGTACAAAATATTTCATTATGTGCATTTTTGAAAGAGTGTTTTGAAAAGATTTTATGAAGGATTTATTTTGTCTTTATTATTTTAGAATGAACCTTTCCTTATAGAAATGGTAAGGTCGACTTTTATTTTACCCATTGTGGAACAGGGGTTTTAAGACCCATAGGGTGAGGTCCTAAAACCTAAAGATGTTGGCTAGCTTAACTTAGGATGAAATAAGCGTGCCAATGAAAGAAGAATGATAGTCTTGGATTCATACCAAAGTACAAACCCACTATCGATACTTGGAGACAATGATCATTTACCAAAGATGGAGAGGAACCACTAGTGGAGTCGTAAAAAATCGTGGTGAAATTTTTATATATAATTTCTAAAGAGAAATATATACTTCCATCTTCACTCATGTGGAATAAAATGAAGATAGAAATATACTTCTTCTTTTATGCATTTTTTGACACCATGTAGATCTGAGATGTTCTTATTGAGGGTGATGGGTATATGACATTAAGGAGGTGCTATCTTGAAAGATAGAAGTCACCATCTACAATGGACTTAATCACCTCACAAGGACTCCAACAATGGTGCATGTATGCAGATTCTTACTTTACATGAAAAGTAAAGTAGGGTTTATTTAAACTTGGGTTTAAGTTTATTATAGGCAATCTCCATAGTTAATTACATCTAAGGAATGAGATTCCTTAGGAATACTCTCGATTAAGGTAAATGATCATTTTAGATTTTAATAGGTAGGACTATCAATCGATTAGTTTATTTTGGAAGATCAAATAGGATTGATCAAAGAGAGAGTTATTATGAAGCCAAATGAAGATAGTAGGAGATGCTCACGATGCTAAACCTAGCGATCATCTCAAACTATCATGGTTGGGCTTTATTTGAAATTGTTATTTATTTGAGTTGAATTTTTATTAGAAGTTTAAAGCTTATAATTCCTAAGGTTATGAAAATGCCTAAGAGGTGAGGATTTATGCTTATGGCCATAGAAGAGAGAATCAACCTCAAACCTAAATCATAGGTGAGGGCCAGCCTAAATCTAAGGAGAAAATGAGTATTTGGTTTGCCTCCTGAGAGGAACCACCAACTGACTTACAATGCAGGGGTGGTGCCAACTAACTCTTCTATGATTTTAAATTTATGTAGGTAAGTCATATGCTTTATGCAAGAATAGGTATTTATTTTAGAAAGAGACTAAGTCTTTAAAAAACTGAGTTAGTTTTGATTTCCTGATACTTGGGTTGAATACAATCATCTAAGATAGATTAATTAGTTGAAGAAAGGGGGTTTAAGGAATATCTTAAGGAAGGTATCCCAAAATTATTCCCTAAATCTCATATTTACTTAATCAAAACTTAATTGACTCAATTAAGGGGTTAAACCACTAATTATACCCTTAATCAAGCTTAATTACAATAAGAGATTAAGGAATGAACTAGCAATTCTTCTAATTAAGCACCAATAAATCCCAAGAAAATTAGAGGAGATAAGGGTCATCCCACTAATTAAGCACAAGAAGTTTGAGATTAATCACTAGAGTAATTAGAGGGTAATTAACAAAATAACATTCCCAATAAAATCCAAATCCAAAAAATAAGTACTAATTAAAATCCATTCAAATCATTTTTAGAATATTCTATGTTCAATTATCTATCCAATGTAATTTATTTCATAATTTTCTAATTTTTTTAGGCTTATATATGAATTTAGGAAGTTTCCATGGTTAATTAATAATTTAAATAGCTAATTAAATATCTAATCCCATCGGCACCACGTGGACCGATAACGCGGCATGCACTTTCCACATGTCATGATGGGATTCAACATTAAAGTTATCACATCATAGCGTTGCATCAGCGACGGCGTTACGCACTTTCTCCTCACCCGTCCGATAATGGATTGGACGGTGAGGTTAAAGCCGCAGATCTAATGGGTTAAAATGTGGAGCTACGTGTCTTAAATCATGATCCATCCCTATATTCCTCTGAAGAATGGACTATCCATCTTGGGGATGATCCGATTGAGCTGATTGATCCCAAAATTTACCCACACCATCTTAGCACAAAGGTAAACACATCTAACGGCTAGATTTGCATGGAATTAAAATTCACTTCATAATAGACCAAACCATATTGAACTTAATCTCGATTTAATGGCTAACCTCGCCGGAGGTGATTACCGGTGCTCAATTCCCTTGGAGAAGCTTTGTCTAGTGGATGAAGCTTTGCTGAGAGTTTGAGGTCTTGAGATTGGGTGGATCCTCCTATGGGCCAACTCCTCCTTGACTTGAGCTTGGGCTTGATAAAGGTAGCACCTCCCTTGCCTTTGGAGCTTGGGAAAAGGCTTAGGAAAGTTTGATTTAGCTCAGTGATAGTGGTTGCAAAGGGAATTGGGTTGATTTGAAGTGTGGAGTAAGTTCAATTTTCAGTGGAGCTCCCCTATTTTCAAGCTATGAAAATCGAGAAGATGAAGTTTGGGGAATGCTTGAGAGAGCTTAGGGAGGTTGGGAAATGACTCCTCTGGCTTCCTATCACTCAATCGAATTGAGGACTGATGGATTCAATTCAATTTAGGGGGAGTATATCTCCCCCTTGAAGGATCATACTACCATGCTTCTCCCTTCTATTTTGATCCAATTGAGCTTATGCAATGTCTATTAGAGGTGTCCTTGCATTCAGTTTGGCCTAAGGAGTGGAGTGGTGAGGTGCCATTTGCTTGAAATGAGTGGAGGAATCATTCCCATGTGCCCATATTCAAGCAAGTGGATGGTTTTGACCTTGGGCTAGGTTGGGCTGACCAAAACCCATTGGTTGGGTGCACCACACTCCGTAGTGTTCACTTGATCCACTAAGAAGGTGCCAAGAGATTATGGAGAGGATTTAACCAAATTCTAAGTGGATTTGGCCAAAATTTACCTTTTGACCTATGGGTAAAAAGTCATTTGGCTTAGGTTTCAATTTGAATATGTTTGATATGTTTGAAAAATGGGTTGGGCCAAGTTTCATTGAATTTGGAGTTTGATGTGATTTGGCTCATGTTGACCCATTTAGGTCAAAATGGGTCAACTTGGGTCAAGTTATTGGTCAAATTGGGTCAAACTAAGGGTTGGGTCAAGTTCATATGACCGTTTGAAATGTTTTGGTGGCTTCGGTTTGATTCAATTTGGTTTATATTTGATTTTGGTTCAATTGAGTTCATTTAGGTCAAATGGGTCAAGTTGACCAAATTGACCCATTTGACCTATTTGGGTTAGGTCATGGGTTGGTTCATGTTTGGTTGGTCATATGAAATGGATTAGTATCTTTGTTTCCATTCAATTTTGGTTAAGTTTGAATTTGGCTCAATTTGACCCTTTAGGTCAAGTTGGGTTCATGTCGATTTCTAGTTAAGTTGGCCTTGAAGTTCAACAATCATTTTGGAATGAACTTGACCCATTGGTTTCAATCAATTTGGCTTGATCAAGTTTTAACATTTTGACTTTTTTAGGTCAAGTTGGGTCAACTTGGGTCAAGTGGACAATTGGGTTAGGCTCAAATGTTGACTTGGTCAAGTTCAAACATTGATCATGAATGAATTTAGATCATTGATTTCAATCAATTTGGCCTATGGTGGATTTTGGCTATGTTGGGTTTCATTTTGGCTAAGGGTTGACTTGGTCAACCCTTAGGTTTGACTTGGTTTGACCCAATTTGAGTGATTGATCATCTCATGATGATTGTTGACCATGATGAGAGGTTTAGGTGGGCTTTGTTCAATCCAATTTGATTAGGATTTGAATTTGACTCATAAGTATTTTATCACTTTAGTGAGCAAGTGGAATTGCTTGGAAGCTAGATTTAAATTTGATTGAACTCACATATGGACATATGATTGAAATATAAATCTATTTGCAAGTTGTTTGAAGTCAAATGAGTTTTGATTCACTTGACAATTTCAAATTCAAGAGGTGAACATGGGTTTGACTTAGGTTTGATTTTTGAATTGAGTTTTGATTTGGTGATTGAAGTTTATGTTTATATTTAGATTTATGATTGAAGGATTGATTGAATTATGAAGAAAAATAAGGGTTTGGCTTGATTTGAAATTGATTTGGCTAAGTTTAAGATTTTGACTTGAAAGGCTTTGGTTGGATTTTGATTTGAGTTTGATTTTGGAATTGATTTTGGTTGTTTGAATTTATATTTCATATATATATATATATATATATATATATATATATATATATATATATATATATATATATATATATATATATATATATATATATATATATATATATATATATATATATTAGAATATAAATAGGTTATGAGAAAATTTCAAAGATTTGAAGTGATTTGAACATGATCTAGGCTAAGTCCTTAAGAGAAAATCAAAGTGACTTAAAAAAGATTTTGAATTTGGATTTGAGTTTTGGGTTTAGTTTGATTGATTTGAATTTATATTTCATTATATATGTGAAAATAAATGAGAATATAAATGAGTTTATGAGAAAATTTCATGAATTTAAGGTGGTTTGAATTTGATTTGGCTAGTCCTTAAAATGAGGACTTAAAATATTTTGAGCTTGGAATTGAATTTTGGATTTAGTTTGATTGATTTGAATTTATATTTCATTTATATATGTGAATATAAATGAGAAAATAAATGAGTTATGAGAAAATTTCATGAGTTTGAATTGATTTGAATCGATTTAGGCTAAGTCCTTAGAGGATTAAGGACATAGGCAAGATTTGGAATTTCAATCATGATTCAATCATAAGTTTCAATCGGGTTTCAATCATGTGGCATTGATTTGAGTTTGGGAGAAATCAATTAATATAATTGATTTAGGGTTTGATTTGATTTGGAGTTTGACTTGAAGAGGAAAGTAAGGAATGTGGTTCAAGCTATGGGATGGCAAATTTTCCTAACACCCCAAGGCATGACTTACTCCTATGGCTAACCCTTCTAAGACTCTAGAGCTAGTTGAGTTACCATCTAATCATTAGATGTGTATTAAGATTAAGGATCTCTTAAAGTCTACGAGGAGTCCTATGTCTAAGATGGAAGGGTTGAGATCATCCTAAAAAATGAGGTCAACAAGAGGCATAGTCAGCTCCCATCTCCATGTCGACCATTAACTTCCTAATGAGGAACTCTTAGGCCACCTTAGCCCATCCTAAGCCATCCTAACACTTGCCATGGACCAAGGGAAGCAAGCCAAGCCACTCCCTCTCATGGCGGAACCCCATGGGCCAAGGCAAAGATCAATCCCACACAATTTCCCATTATCAAGCCTTGAGACTCCTGCCACCACTTCCTCCACTCTTGGCGTGCCACGTGGAGCTAACGATGACCCCTCTGATGACCCGATGGCGAATCATCAAATTTTCAGGGATGAATCCCATCCATCCATCATGTGCAATTGAGGGGTATACCCCCTCAATTCAAGCAGGATTCTTGACCATTCGCTTTGTGTGAGTCCCTAAGGAGTTTTTAAAATCCCAGAGAGCCTCCTCGAAGCCTCCCCGAGCTCCCTCGATCAGTATTTCTCCTTCCCAAGAAAAACTAATAGGACAACTTCTTTCTGAGCAATACTCCTCCTCTACTTGATCAAATACCAATTCCTTACACTCACACCATCCTCTTACTTCATTGAAATCAACCAAATCATCTCCAAGCCTTCTCGATCACCGGAGACCGGAGTTTGATCGAAGCCGAGGCTCCTCCATGCGTGGCTTGATCGACCGAGAGCTCTACACCAAGTCAAACCCCAAGCTTCTCAATAGGGCCTTGCCTCAACTAGGCGATGCTGCCTCGTCGATCCCACTGCCGGACATTAGCTCTGGTGAAATAATTTTGCAAAACTTAGCCTTATATGGAAAATTGTTTGCTCTTTTGTGAAGAAAATTTGAATGCCATGCAATTTCATTGATATGCGCCTCCCTCCAAAGTTGTGGGATCAATTTGGAGGCAATCGAGCTCGGTGAACTTCGGATTGAACGGGGAAAGAAGGACGACATCCGTCTTTCATCACTCGTGAGTAGGACGGATCACAGACCATCCATTCCACGTGGTCGGAATAGACGGTCATGATCTAATCCTGTGTTAGATCCCCTGATTCCTTTCTTAAACTGCGAATCAAATTGTGAGCGTCCGATCTTAGATCGGACGGTCCATGGAGTTAGCGCGTCCGCCTCAATCTGAGTCAGCGAAGGATGTGATAACTTAAATAGCCACTCCCATCATGCCATGTGGAAAGCGCTGCGTTAGCGTGCCGTGTCAACTGCCATGTGGCTCGATGGGATTAAGACTTTAATTAGGCTTAAATAATCTATTTTAGGCCGAAACTTCTAAAATTCATAAGTAATCCTAAAAAAAATCAAAAAAATACAAATAATGGCTCATTTTGAAGATATTTTTTAGAATCCATTAAAATTATTATTAATTAATTTTGAATAGTGATTTTGGCTTAATTAAGATTTAATTAAAATTTAATTAGCTTGATTACTTAATTAATCATCAATTAATCTCATATTTTCTATGGATGTTTGGGGATGGCCTCCTCTATTTTTTTTGGGATTTTATTGGTGGCTTAATTAGAAAAATTAATTAATTTTAATCTTCACTCTCTTAATTTAGTGATAATTAGAGAATGAACAATAAGTTAATTCATAAATTAAGTTCATGGCCCTGTTAATAGAGTCTTAGAGAAATGGTTTAGGTTTTTTTATGACCATTTCATTATTGATTACATTCTCGTGGCAAACCGGGAAATCTTTCAGATGAACCAAAACTGAACCTCAAGGCATTTGAGAAGAAACCAGGGGTCACAATAGTTGATAAGGGGAAATTAGGTAGGGTTGTTCCAAGGTCCAGCTCGGTAGTCTCCTTTTCATATCGATAGGCTCAAATCATATATTGCCACGGCGCATACCACCTCCTCATTGTCATCGCGGTAATATTCTTTCACTTAGCAGTATATTACTTACCTACTCTTTTCTTGGACATATTGAATAAACCCTATTCATTCAAGAGGGAGGTAGTCAAGAAGATCTTTAAGAGTCTTTTAAAGAAGCCTGATTTCCAATTATCGGAGCTTTAGAGGCTGGAGGAAGTGGGCAAGAGTCATGATCCAAGATATTGCCCCAACCACCGCATGTTAGGCCACTGTTGACCTCATTTTTAGTATGAACTCTCAACACCTCCAACTTAGAAATATGACTCCTCTTAGACTTTAGGAGTTCCTTAGTCTTATGATACATCTAGTGATTAGGTGGATACTCAACCAGCACAGAGACTTAGAGAAGGGTTAGCCATAGGAATAGGTCATGCCTTAGGGGTATTAAGAAATTTGCCTACCCTTAGCTTGAACCACTCCTCACCTTCTTTCCTTCAAGTCAAACTCCAAATCAATCTCATTTGATTTTCTCCAAACTCAAATCAACTCCATATAATTGAAACCCATGATCAAAATCCATCAAAATTCATTTATATTCTTAATCAAAACCAAATCAAATCCTTGAAATTTTCTCATGATTCATTTATATTCTCATTTATATTCACATATTTAAATGAATTATAAATTCAAAATTCAAAATCAATTCATTGAAAATTTATTTAAGTCCTTAATTTTCCATTATTGGACTTGCCAAAATCAACTCTAAACCAATTCAAATTCATTGGATTTTCTAAAAACTTATTTATATTCTCATTTATATTCACATATGTAAATGAAATATAAATACAAACCCATCAAATCAAACCCAAAAATTAAATTCCAATTTAAAAATTTATTTAAATCCTTTAAATGCCCTTTAATGGATTTAACCGAAATCATGATCAAACCTATTCAAACTCATGGGATTTTCTCAAAATGCATTTATATTTATATTTATATTCACATTTATATTCTCATATATAAATGAAATATAAATATAAATCAATCAAATCAAATCCAATTTAAATTCCCTTTAATGGACTTAGCCCAAATCATGATTAAACCACTTCAAATCATTAAAATTTTCTCATGATCCATTTATATTCTCATTTATATTCACATATATAAATGAAATATAAATTTAAACAATCAAAACCAATTCCAAAAATCAAACTCAAATCAACTCAAAATTCAATCTAAACTTTTCAAGTCAAAATCTTGAACTTAGTCAAATCAATTTCAAATCAAGCCAAACTCTTGATTTTATCTCATGATTCAATCAACCCTACATTCATGAATTCATATATAAATTCAAACTTCAATCAAACAATCAAAACCCAAGTCAAAAATAAAACCCTAAATCCTTTCATATTCTTCATTTGAATATGAAATTGTCAAATGAATCAAAACCGATTTGACTTCAAATCACCTGCAAATGGATTTATATTTCAATCATAGTTCAATCAACTTCAAATCAAACTTTGACCAGCCATTTGACCCACTTAGGCTCACTTGACCCAAAGTGACCTAAAAGTACCATTATGAGCTAAATTCTAATCCTAACCAAATTGGATTGAACCAAACTCATATTTGCTCTCATCATGATCAAAATCACCATGGGATGATCAATCAATCCAATTGGGTCAAACCAAGTCAAACCTAAGGGTTGACTAAGTCAACACTTAACCAAAATGAAACCTAACATTAAATTTCACCAGCCAAATTGATTGAAACCATTGATCTAAGTTCACCCATGACCTATGTTTGAACTTGACCAAACCAACATTTTAACCTAACCTAGCCCAATTGACCACTTGACCTAAGTTGACCCATTTTGACCTAAAGGGTCAAAATATGTCAAAACTTGATCCAAGCCAAATTGATTGAAACAAATGGGTCAAGTCTACTCCAAATCACTTGTGGAACTTGACCAAAGCCTTAATTGGTGAACTAGACCTAAAGCCCAATTGGCGTTAGACCCAACATGATCTAAAGGGGTCATGTTGAGCCAAATTTGAACATAACTAAAATTGATTGGAAACAAAGATATCAATCCACTCCATATGACTAACCTAACTTAAACCTACCCTTGACCTACCTCAAATAGGTCAAATGAGTCAAATAGGTCAACTTGACTCATTTGACCTAAATGAAGTCATATGAGCCAAATTCAAAACCACCAAATTGAACCAAACCAAAGCCACCAAAACATTTCAAATGATCATATGAAGTTGACCAATTTTGACCTAAATGGGTCAACATGAGTCAAACCCTATCAAATGGATTCCAAATCTAATGAAACTTGGCCAAACCTAGTTTCTCCATATACCCAACATATCCAAAGTGAAAAATTAGCAAAATGACCATCCTACCCCTAGGTCATAGAAAAAATTTTGGCTTAATCCATGGGTAATTTGGTCATACCCTCTTCACATTCACTTGAGGCTTTCCTAAAAGCTCAAGGGGACCTAGTAAAGAGTGGTGCACCCAACCCAATGGCGTTGAGTCAGCTTGGTCCCTAGATCAAACCCGACCCCATGGGTCAAAATGCCAAATTCAAACTCCCTCTCCAACTCAAATTAAAGCACATGGGAGGTTGACAATCCACTCCTTGGCTCAAACCGACCATGTGCACACTCAAAACAGCCAAAACAAACTCCCCAATATGATCAATTGGATCAAAACAGCACAATGGCTTGAGATCGTTTGATCCTTCAAGGGGGAGATATACTCCCCCAAAACAAACTAAAATTCAACATTCCTCAATTCGATTAAGTACTAGAGAGACTTAGGAGCCATTAGAGAATGATCCCTAGCCTCCTAGAGCTCTTACCATTTCCCCATTTCTTGATTTTTGAACAGTGAAAATAGGGGATCTTAATCCATTCTTGAACTTCCTCTTCACTCAATTTCCATCCAATTGCTCTTGCATACTTCACCAAGGAGCTAAGTCGAGTGCACCCAAGCTTCTTGAAGTTCCCACAAAGGAAGAGTCAATTGATCAAGGCCGCAAGCTAGCTAAGGAGGAGTTGGTACATACACCACTCCACTCAACCTTAAGTGCACATACTCTCAACACTTGCCTCAACCATGAAGCTTCTCCAAGGAATCGAGCACCTGGAGGTATGGATTTTGACCATTAAACTCAATGTGGTGTGGAGCTTTGTGAAAGAAATTTTAATCCCATGGATTACTTGGATTTGCCGCTTTAGCTTTAAATGGTGTGGGTTGAAATTAATTTGAATTGAGCGATTGAACTTGGATCTTCCCTGATCATGGATCGCTGATCAAGGGGAAGAACTGAGATCTCAACCTCCATCCATGCATTTTGGATACCGAGATAATTCCACACGCTTTAGATATCCTTATCATTTTAAACCGCAGGAGATCTCGGTTGTCCAATCTTGATCGGATGGCGTAGATCAAACCGTGCGCCGCCAACAACCATTTTGGATTTGGCAAGTAAGCCCTCACTGACGCGTGTCCTAATCCACCGCCACGCCACGCCGTGAGCAGGGATTACTTAAATTGTTTTAATTAATTAATTAGAGGATCTTCTAAAATTCATAACTCCTCTAGAAAATTCAAAAATTATGAAATAAAATCTTATGGAAAGATAATTCATCATAAATATTTTAAAATTAATTTCAATGGGTTTTGAATTATAATTTTCTCGATTTTGGATTTTGTTGAGAATTTTGCTAATTACTTTTAATTAAACCTATGATTAATCCACACTTGGTATATGATTTAGGGATGACTTCTACCTCCCCTAATTTTCTTGGGATTTATTGAAGGCTTGATTAGAAGAGTTGCGTATGAATTTCTTAATTACCCTCATTTTGTAATTAAGGATAATTAAGATGTAATTAGTAATTTTAATACATGATTAGGGTTGATTAAGGTTAGATCTAGTAAGTAGGAGGTTTATGAAATAATTTTGGAGCATTTCCCAAGTTATTCTCTAAACCCCTTTTCTCCTTAACCCTCTCTTAAAGTATTAATTCATTGATTATCCCCTTAATTAATTTCTAAAATTCTAAAAATTTCGAACTTAATTAATCTACTTTGGGTAGATGCTTGGTGTTAATAGCCTAAGTCAATTAAGAAAATCAAAACCCAATTCCTAAGTATGAAAGGTTGTTTTAAAATTACTTAAGCTAAACCCCTTAGCTTAATTAACCTTCAATTATGAGCCAAATTACATTAGGCCTTTTCTTATTAGGTGCATTGCAAATTTAAATTCCCTGTGAGTTTTTTATGTCATCTCATTTACTCATAATTATTTGGTTAATGATTCTAAGGTGTAGGAAAGGTAATTAAGTTACTTAATTCATACCTTAACCTAATCAATGCATAAAAATGGATCTAATTATCTAAAAATTAAATAAAAAATATCAAACACATGTGAGAATGGGAACAACAAACTCATCTCACCTTTTCAAAATTAAATCAAACTTCAAACTAAACAAAAATCACATTGAATTCACTTTGATTTATTTTAAACTTTCTTATTCCATAAGAATGTCTTTAGGATTTAAGTGAAGTGAACTTGTTTACATGCTTTCATTGCTTTGAATCTTTCCCCAACATGTTAAAGTTGTATATCGTGTGATTTCATGCATTCATATTATTCAAATTTAAAAATGAAATTATTTACTTTATATCAAATTTGCATGTGTTGGCTAAAATAAATATGAATGGCTATTATCACTAATAAATCCAAATTATTTTCAAAACATATAAATTAAATATCAAATATGAAAGTGTACTACTTATACTTTCATTATAAGCTTGCATGTGAAGGAATATAAAGGTATGCTTAGCATAGGTTTCCTTTCTCTCTTATATTGGCATAATTTTGAATAGGAATTTGGTGAGATATATGGTCCATTTGAAAAGGACCTAATACTCACCTAATTCCATATCCTATTCATCCCTATGATATCACCAAAGAGGGGCTACCTATGCTTTCATACATAAATTGCATAAACAAATGAATCCAATTAATGCAACTTTTGCATTCTTCTTCCATTTCATTTCTTTTATACACATGTTTGTATTTGATATATTATGACAACCCTAAGATTGAGGCTTTAAGTTCTAAGTAGTTTTATACCTTACACCTCTAGTTAATAATGATGTACTCACTTATGCCTTTCTTACTTTCATGTGTATGTAAAATTTGGATAAAGAATCCTTTTCTACTTAAGAAAATCATACATATTCAACTTCCAAATTTCCTTAAATGAATTACTTAGCATCATAAAAGTGTGTTAAATACTCTCATTTGCATGTATAGACATGCTTAGGGTCCATCCATATGCATGTTATATATGTTGGGAAAGAAATGAAGTAATGTGTTTAATGTGAATTTTGATTCATTTAATTTAATCTTAAAATGCCTTTCTTTTTGAATAAGTTTGTTTAGAATTTATCTAAACTTAGGATTAATTAAAAGATTTAATCAAAATATTCACTTAAATAAAATTAAAATGTGAACCTACTTTAGAAATTACTTAGGTTAGGGAAAGAAAGAGAAGTTCTCTTCTCTTTCCCTCTCTTCATAACTTAGTAATTAATTGTAGGATCCACTTAAACCAAATCAAAATATGAAATAAAATCAATCCAAAATAATTAAACAACATATTACTAGACCTAAAATGCATACCTAACAAACACAACTTAACAAAGTTGCTACAAACTACGGAATTTTCCAGCCAACAGATAATACAAATCAGTTTACAACAAGTTTATACTTGCTATTTCTATCAAAAAAAATAATAATAAAAAAAAAAAAGAAGAATAGGCAAGAATGGAAGAAAATTACCAAAAAGGAAATTAAGAAAGTGGGACATACTATATCAGAAGTAATGAGAAGTGTAGGTGCAGCGTTCTTGTAATCTGTAATCTCCAGCCTTGACAAAATAGCATCAGCCTGAAAAGATATTCTACACTTTAGCAAGAGGTTTAAAAAAATTATTTGGGAACACCAAAAGTATTTTATACCGAAGGAATCTTGTAATCACATTTCAATCCTTCATTAAAGCTTTGAAAATTATTTATTACAAATGAAAGAGAAAAAAGATTTATAATATCTTATGGACATCTGCAAGCCTACGAATATGAACCACTCAGGTGATTGAAATCAGTCAACCATCATGCTCATCTGCTTTGGCAATTATGAGAAATCAATATTCCATAAAGGAAAGGAGAACCTGTTGCAGAAACATTGAAGAAGCAAGGAGAAGAAATACATAACAAGTATGCCTATAGCAAAATTGAAACTTTTTGAAAATTTCAGCTTATGTGGATCACACTTCTGACATCTCTATCTTGACTGACATGATAAAAGTAAGTTACAGACACCCTCTACCGAGCACCAACATCAAAAGAAGAATTAAAGAAGCCATTTGGTATTAGTGTTAATGGAGGCAAGGCCCACATCAGCAAAAAAGGATAATGCATTATTTCAACAACTTATGGCTTTTCTTTTATTTTCTTTAAAGAACAGCCTTTGAAACATAATTGATAATGGATTTTCACAAGCTTAATAAGTATTAGAAATTTAGATAAACATCTGCAACTTCTGTGCTTACAGCGACCAAAATCCACACGCAAGCAATCAGAATTCATGCAGAGAATGGATGCTTTTATGTAGCAACCAATAAGTTTGAAACGGAATGATACGCAGTGCTTGGGTCAAGATAAATATTGTCATAATCAAACAAAAAAAAAGTTTAATATTTTGATACCATAAATTATGATTACTTAAGTGAGAATTGATTGGTAAATTAACGTATTAAATCACATTAACTATAGATATAAAATTTGTGTTTAAGCAAGCATGCATGCACAACTGCTATCTAAATTTTGATATGTCAATAAGGTCCTTCGATAAAATATTTTATGAATCCTAAACAACTAACAAAAAAATGAAAAAAAGAACTGTAATATTATTCGAGGGAAGGGTAACAAGATTTGAAAGGAAGTCAGAATAAGTAGGTCGTTTAATTAGCATGATGTTGAAGACCTGGAATCACTGATTCTTTATGGTTGCAAAGTTCGTAAAACAAATATTGAATGAAATTTTTTAAAATAAATGCTAGACTTGGAAAAAAAAAAGAAAGAAAAAACCTGCCTTTGCTTCAGCTAAAACTGTTACCAACTCTTCTGGCTTTTCTTTTCGAATAGCTTTTTCATCTATACCTGCAGTCCAAACCATATAAAAAATAAATAACACCAAAAAGATAATAGTGAGCATACTTCCTAACGAACCCTAATTTCAAATTCATAACCCATCTCTGATAAAATCTGTCGACGAGCCACCGATGAAGATCCTAAGATTATCTGCTGCATCCATCATACCAGAAAAATATGATGCAATTTAGGATTTGTTCAAAAAAGTAACATTGATGCAACAAATTAAACAAAAAATTTGGCATCAATGATAATAAGGTTTCAAGAACTCTATCATGCACATATATTTGAAGTGCTCTATAAAGGATAATTAAGATTAAAGTTTTTAATGCAAACTAGAATAAGATTATGTATGGTATATCACATAAAGGAACTTATGATTCACGGATCACAAGCCACAAAATAAAATAAAAATATTTTTCTTTAAATTTAACAACTAGAATTAGAACCTAAACAATAATGTAAAGATTGAGTACATTCAAATAAATCAATAAAAAATTTAAACCATATGAAATAAAGTAGCAATTGCAATTCCTTCACCAGTTTAAGAATCCTAATTGTGTCAAATTTGAATAAATTCATGAATGTAGCAAGCAATAATAAAATATGTAGAAGAAATTTAGTCAAAGAAAGAAGTTGTCAAAGTAACAAAATTTATGCTTCACGATGGTGCAAAAAAATAATTCCCATTTGTACTACACTTGAAGGATCTACACATTAAATTTACACATACAAGATTGAAAACTAGAGGAAAAAAATTGTATTCAAATAAAATTATCAATTACATGCCTAGGACTATCTAGCTATATAGACATATCCCTTGGTCAGAACTGTTGACACAAAATCAACCCAATCCTAATTAAAGTCGTGATTATCCAGATATCCCAAAAGCTAGCAATTCCAACTCAAAATCTAGTCCTGAAACCAGCCACAAAATACTCCACATTCCATGTTCCTGAAGCCAGTGCACAGACTCAAGGAAATTTAAAGTAAAACAATCTGCACGAAATCTACTAAACGTATCTTCAATGATATAATTACTGAAGTATAGCATATGGTAATGCGATCCCAGCGTATTACTTGATCAGCTAAAGCATTTGTTCATGAACTCCAAAAGTCTACTGAAACTTACCTCCAATAGTAGAATGATAAACAAATATGGATCTCAAATCCCAAGGAATAACTCCACCTTATAGTCAATAATAGCATGCCATAGGAGAAAATGATAACCCCAAAAGAATATAGACAAATCCAAAATTAAACACTAGCGCATCTTAATCTTACTTGCAACAAATTTTTGGAGCTTCCTAAAACAACTTTGAATCAAACTAAAGCTGAGTAAAAAATCAAAATGGTCCCCCAATTATCTACGAAGAACCAAAATGATCCCAAACTATCAAGAAGGGCTAATTGTCCCTCAACTATTAAAGAAGAGATCAATGCGGCCCCATCATCTAAACTGGTAGATTAAGATGTCAAAAATGAAGATAATTTCAAATTTTAAATATTCTTTTAGATTTTTAAGAATCACTAATTTCCTACTAATTTTATTTTCATGTGTGCAGCAACTACAATCCATTTAATAGGCGTGAAATAAAATCATGCAGACTCTAAAGCAAGTTATTTTCTCATGATACATATTTTAATTTATTTTTTGGTTTTTTTTATTTCACTAATCTCATGTTGGACATGTATTGCAGGATTTAGGCTCAAGCCTTCGCAAGCACTGCTTGCGATATTGGCACACATGGACTTTGCTTTAAATGCTAATCACCACTTTGACATAGTCTATCAACGCAAATCACAGAGCTTAGGATCCCAGCATGCGTGCCTCGCGGTCGCTCAAGCTTGGACTACTACTAACGCATGACCGTCTACTCACGCATGCCTTGCCATTACTTGCTTGTCCTGCTTCACATCATTAACTGATCATGAGCATCACTTTGCCAAGTGCTCACTCATGCGCATCTTGCTTTGATGCTCTTGCATGTACCTCACATTGTAGTTGGTGCTTCGCATGCACACTTGCATCACAATGGCTGCCTCACTGCTCACATCTCAGAATTGTGTAAGTAAAATATGAAATTTAAATTAAAAAATTACCCTCAATCTCTTATTACTTATTTTTATCATTCGTTGTTCTAATTTGGACGGTGGGATTAAATTTATACCTTTGTAATAGTCATAGAACTAAATTGTCTTTCTTGATGGTCTGGGACAATTTTGGTCCTTCATATATGACTAGGGTACAATTTTGATTCTTCACTCAACCAAAATTAGTTCAAAGCATAAAAATCAGCCTAGCATTGAAGGATCAAAATCAAAAGAGAATATAATCCATTCTAATAAGCATTATCACAGATGTCTTTAAACAAATGAGCCCAAGATAAATTATAAATAACAAATATAAAAATATTAAAAAGAGATGAATTTTGCTATCACAACACACAAAATGTGTTTCCAATGATTGTATACTTTAAGAGCTCCATCATCCTCTTTTATAGGTCAAACATAGATTTAAAATATTTAATTTGTTGCATTATGATGGAAACTATATAATAAATCTCATCATCTAAATCTAGTTTAAACTATTATGCTCATTTACTATAACAAACTTATTAGATTAGATTTAGATTTATTAAAAAGTCTTATTAGTATGATAATCTCAATCTCTAATTCTTATGACTTCTTATAGAACAAAGAGAGCAATATCACAAATCACAAGTGTATTCAAAGTACGTGGAAGAGAGACAAATAATTACAGGTAGGGCTTACCATGTTGATAACCCATCATCTTCACAACTTCTTAATTGATAATTCGTGTTGATTCAAGGTATGTTTAAGGCAGATTTTTATAGCTTTACTTTCGAAATAATTATCACACTTTTATTTGGTAACTAACATTTTTGTTGCTTTTTAAAATTTGTGTTTAGAAGAAGATTTTTATAGCCAATTTTTCAAAAACATGGTAGCTATAAGAAAAATGTTGTTCAACCTTTTTAGAAGGGAAAAATTACTAATCTTTACAAAATATTTATTTTTCACAAAACAATTATGCAACTACTTTACACAATTGAAGTCACCTCAAACAAGCCCTTAATTAGAGTTTTTTGAATTAAAAAAATACACATTGCTAAGTACATTAATGCTTGAGAATTATTACATTGGAAAAAGATAAACACAAAAAAGTGGTTGCAAGTTCCCTTACCGAAGCAAAGGTTGTAATGAGCCTAACATTGGCTCGCCTCTATGAAAAAGGTGCTTTAGCTTAGGTTGAGCTAGAGAATATTAAGATGAAGTACCTGCATCAAGCACCACTAACAAAACTCAACCATTAATAAGCATTTTTTTCTCTTTTTTTTTCTTTTAAGTGATATTATTTTGTTATCTCTTGGTGCCAAGGACAATTAGATGCCAACAACTCCTTAATGGCTCCTAACTCTTTCAAAACTGAATGCTACAAGCATGAGATAGTTAGTAATGGTATCAAATAACCCAGGTAATGGTTCTTGCAATCTCTTAACAAGATTTTAGTTCCATTCGATCTACACCCATGACTCACATGTTGTTGCTATTTGATCTGTAACATACGTTAATTTTCTTACACAATGCTTGGAGTTTCTTCATGAGTACTTATTGTTATTTTTTTTCAATTCCATGAGCTTCTCAATTTTGAATGGCTACCACCTCTAATTTTTCAGTTTATATTGTAAATTATGGTGGATTTGTTATATGACTATGGGGATTTGAGGCATATTAATTTTTTTTGTTGTTGATTTCTAATTTAATCTTAGATTTAATGGATGTTTGATTGGAATTGTTTCTAGCCTTCTAAAATAATGGGGGAGCCATCCCTTTCACTAACAAGAGGCTGAGTTCTCTTAATTGGTGTTTTTTTATCTTTTTTACTCATATTTTCTAATTTTCAGTAACTGAAATGTTTACGCGCTTGAATTTTATCAAAATTGATACAAATTAATTTTTTATTACAATGTAACTTTCAACCAAATATATGATTTTATTGCTTTAGAAAGTTTCGATATTTCTCATAGATAACTATTAAACTATCATATGAGCCAGATTTTTGTATTTTTATCTTCATCAAAAGAAACAATTAATCGTCTAAACTTAAAGATTTTGAACAGCACATTTAATTGATGTGCAATATTTTGAACATTTAATACTTGAAATGCATTAGAAAACCCTAGATCCTATGATGTCCTACATTGATTTAGTATTAAAGTTTAAGATTGCATCATAATGTTAATTAGAAGTAGAACATAACTAGCAAATTTACAAAATAATAAAATGACAGTTTAAATTAAATTGGTTAATCTATGATTCTGAACAAATACAAGATAATTATTATGAGGTTCAAAATTATATTTCAACATTTAATCAATATATTATTTTAGAAAATTTTCAAATTCAATTGATAACTTTTAATATTATTTTCAAAGTTCACAAAAAAGCTAGTTATTAAAAAATTGAATTTACAAAACAAATTTAATGATATATGCGCAACATTTTTGCCAAAATATTGTGACTAAATCTACATAGACTGATATAAAACATAAAATTAAAGAATAAAATATATTATCATCCAATGAATATAGGGACCAATTTAATGATCAATTTAAGAATTATAAGTAATGAGTATGGTCTATTGAACATTATGCAAGGTTCGAAGATCTTGCAGGCAAATATTATTTGTCTCTAGCTTATTATGTTATCATTAAATGCCTTATCAGTAAAGCAATAAATAAAGGATGAGTTAACTTATAATTACCAAAAACACTATGTAAGCCTTTATAACTATTCTCTTATTAGAATTTCATCGCCTATCATTAATATTTTGAAAAAAAATCATTAGCATCTCCTCTACAGTCTATCAAAATCACACTAATATAAGAATCCTAAATAGTTGAATTAAATCCCATCAAAGAAATTGCACTTCAAGAACATTCATTTGATGATGAATTAGATATTGAAGAAAATTTATAGTCACAACATGCATAGACATCTAATTTTGTTAGATTGAAATATGCACCTATATTAGACCTTGTTGATAAACTTGAATATATACTAAAAAGTCAAATTTTTGAGTCCGATCAAAATTGAGCGTAACATGACATTTGAACTTAAACTTCCAATAAAAATAAAATCCAATCATGTTTAAGCTTTGGATAAAAATTGAGTAAGATCACATTTGAACCTGAAATTCTAATAGAAATAGAATCTAGTCATAAATTATTGTGCATTTAACGTGAGATAAGTGAAATTTAAATAAGGTGGTGAAAAAATGGCTTATCTAAAGCTTGAAAGATTTACTAAATTAATTCATATGAACTTAACTACTACAAAAAAAGGGATCATATAAAAATTAAAATCATTCAATGTATCGAAACAAAAAAATAAAAAAAATTAGAAATATCAAAAGGCTACGGTATTAGTTGAGTTTATAATGCATCGATTTGATTTTTTGACATGAATCGCTGATTAATGTCCAATAATTTCACTTTTTTAATCTCCTTAGAAATTTGCATCTAACATATAATTTGCACAAATCATGAGTTTTCATAATCTTGCTTTCAAATCTATTATTGAAGATGAAATCAAGTCAATCACTATTTGTACAGTGGGAAGGCAAGTATATAGGTGATGATTCATGGATTTCTTTACACAAAATAAAACTATTTTACCCAATGTACCTGATGATATCAACTAAACAATTCATTGAGCTAAAATTTGTTCAAGATAGGGAAATTGAAGGTAACCTCCTGATTTCAATAATGCACTGACATTAAATATTTCTAGTTCCATTTGAACTCCACTTCTATCGTATGTGATGGATTGTCAAATCTGTGAGTTTTGCTACATGGTTTATAATTTTCCTTATACAGGATTTATTCATGTGATAAAGATTCTCTACATGTTTCTCAACTTTGGATGGTTACTGAATATAATTTTTATTTTATATTACAAATTATGGGGGAGAACAAATGATTTTATCAGCTCCAAATTTTTACACATTATTTTTTCATAGATCACTACTATATTATCATCTCTGCCATAATTTTATATTTTTTAGTTTTACTCAAAGAAACAATAGTTGTCTAAATTAAAAAATTGTAAATAAAAAATTTGATTGATATCTGTGTGTGTGTGAGATATATTGCAATGTTTTATATTTAAATCCACCAACGCATCTGTGGACTAGATAGTGAGATATTGAGATAGATGATTAATTCGTTTCAAAATGTAGAAATGAACAATATTAAATGCTTTTTAGCATACTTCAAAAAGCATTTACAACAACATTAATGGAGTGGGTGTGGCAGAGCTCAAGAGGCTTTCCACTCTTTTCCTTCGAAATAATCTATAAAAAAAAATCATTGGCACAGTGCTAAGTTCAATAAGAGCTTCAAATTCGGGGATTAGAACAATGAAAGGGAAAATTACCTATAAAAGGATAGTTATACAACTACAAACTTGAAGACGATAGTAACTAGCCATGTTATTATAGTATTGAAACCCAATGGGAGAAAAGCCTATGTCTCCACATCAACATAATCAACATCGAAACTATAACTTCCATAGAAAAATAAAAAAAGACTAATGGAGCACCCAGAAACTGATTGGAATAAAGGTATACCCTAGTGCATAAGAGAAACAGTAAAATAGTTTTTTTGTATGCTCAATCACAGGAACATTGAAAGAAAACGAATCGAACAAAGATCGATATTGACTAACCTCCAGAAAGATCTCTGAAAAAAGCCATTTTAGTAGTCATTCTCAAATCTCTACAAAAATGAGAATCTAGCAAACCTAGTTGCAAGCAAGAAAAAAGAACTTTTTTTTTTCTCTGGATAACGAAACAACAAAGTAAAAGGAGAAAAACAAACCACACGAAATGCATCAACAGATGACAGATTAGACAAGATAAGACAGAAGGGACATATGATTCAAAGGAACGAACTCATGCGTGTTAATGCAAAGAACAGTTGATTTAAGGACGATTTCCTGTGAAAACTGAAGCGTTCTTCAAATGTAATAAATCCAAATATTTGTCTTTCTTGGATACAACCTAATTGGTCTCGATATTCCTCAAATACCACTTTTATGGGGGCTAACCTTGAAAGGAAGAGGATTAATTGCCATCTGCGGGAATCACGGCACGAAGAACCCGTGAGGGAGTGGCAATGCTGAATGCGATTCCGGAAGAAGAAAGTGTTTGGCGCGGACCCTACGTACTGAGTCGATACAGACGAGATAGCCTGATCCGACTCCTCTGCAATTTGATCGGCCACAATTGATAATTAGGAAAATTTGACTTGCCATTCCTCTTGAGCATTGTTCTAACTATTCATTTTGTTGCTAATGAAATCTTATCTTCAATATTCCCCAAGCTTTCATTGTAACGCTCAATTCGTTTGCAGGCCTAGACGATCTTCTCCTCACAATCTTATTTATTTATAAATCAATCTTTTTCAATCTTAATTTTTCAATTTGACATTTAAATATTAAAATTTATAACAAAAGCTTAACTCATATATATATATATTTATAAAATTCTTAATAATTTGATGATAACATATATAAATATATGAATTTGTTAATTTTTAAAAATAATTAAATTATAAATACTTATTAATATATAATAAGTGATTGATTTGTAAAAATCTCTTTCATAATTTATAATTGTGTTGCATTTTAAGATCACCAAAATAATTATTAAACAATAGTATGCTAGTATTATTTTTACAAGATTTTATGTAGTTTTCGAAGTATTTTAAGGATATTGTGTAATAATCCATTATAAATTATTATTTTTTTACATAAAGATATAAATGTAGATGTTTACATGCATGAATCTATATAATTATAATATTTACATATTTGCACAATAGTGTTATTTTTAGTTACATGCATACTTTTATGAAGTGAGCATTTTAGTGGGTTGAATGAGTGGCTATAATTAAATAAAAAAGATAAAATGATGGTGATCAATAGGTTCATTATAGTTGAGAATTATATGCAAGTCTTACATAAAAAAAAAATGGTTTAGATTTGGCTAAAGGTCTATTTGGGACAGATATAGCTATATAAAAAAATAGTCGTGGAGATACTATAGAAATAGCCGTTTGAAAAAGCCAGGATGGGTCTACAATTTTTTTTATTTTATAAAAGTTAAAACATAACTTTTTGACCACCACTGCAAGTAGTCAAATCTGATTAGAAAACACAACTTTCTCACCATAATTTCTCAAAACGCAGCTTAAAATACAATCAAAATGCACTAAACGACTCAGAATCAGAAGCAAAGACCACATCACACCACCACCATGGTCCCAAATGGATACTTATAGTAGTTTAGTTTAGATCTTGGCATGTCCTCTATGGCTTGGTAATGAGTGATTTAGGTTGTGATGACTTATAGAGGCTATGAAAGATGGTTTATTTTCTTGAAGTGGAAAACATGAAAGACTCGGGATTTCGAGTTTGACATATGAATGAAAATTTTAGAGTTGTTGGAAGTATACAAGGTGATTATAGGGTATTAATAGTATGTGAAGAAGCTTACGATATTAGAGTGGATTTGCGATGAGGTAAGAGAACCACATAAGTGTAAATGAGTTGAGCTCTCGAGTTAGGGATAGTCAAGCTAGCTCGTGTGTTCAATGGGGGCTCAAACTTAATTACATTTTCTTTCATGGCTTCAATCATTTCATTGATTTTGCTCCAAACTTTTGAAGGGTTGACCTTTTAGCATGGAGAGGACTTCTAGCACTGCCAAATATAATACTTTATCTCTTTTCTTCTCTTAAAACTTTAACTAGCATTTATTTTTTCAATTTTAGGTAACAAATGAATTTCAAGAATCCTTCCATAAACTTCATCGAGATCTTTATTGAGCCACGTGAAAAAATCATAGGCACATATTTTGTCTATAATTTAGATATATTTTTTGTACGTTTCCCACACCAATCACCTGAATAGAAAATCTTCTATTCCTATCAAATTTTATGAGAACGCTTATGCTTTCTTAAGATCAGAGGCCTAATCTGATAATTCACATAATTGATCCTAGTTTTGAATATGAGAATACACCATTTTGACTTTCTCTTAAATTGTTTATATAGTGTTGTAAATTAAGTACAAAGATCCAATATGTTTTTCCATTGAATTGATTACATCACCATAGCAATGTTGTCTCATGTTGGAGAAGAAGGATCTACAAATTTAGGTTACATGAGAGTAAAATCTGGTTGTATGTGAATTTTGAAATCTATTGCTCTTAATGTCCATATTTTGACTTAGATGATTTTCCTCACAAGAAAGTAGAGATTCTAAACAAAATTTTAATGTAAAACTGTATGCTTTATTTGTACAAAGTTGCAAATCTTGAACATGAATAGTTCACTAAATTGAATCACTATTTCAATTCTTTCTTCATCTCATATGGAGGAAAAAGAGAAAGATTTACATGCATACCTCAAATTTTTTTATGAATTTACATATCTTAATGCATACAAATTAATATTTACATATATAACAAATATATTTTACTTTAAAAAGTTAATGTTAATGATATCTTGGATGTGACATTAAAAATTTAACTATTATTTATATAAATATTAAATTTTAACACTGTATGTCTGTAGATAATAATAATAATAATAATAATAGTATTTTAGATGTGAGATTAAAGATATGAGTGTGATGTATTTAAATATTAAAATTTAAGTGTTGTGTATAAATATATAAGAATTATGTAATATGCACGTAAATACCTCTAAATTATAAATTAATTTCTCATACGATACCACTATTTTGAATGAATAAAAATTTTAAAAATTCATATTAAATAAATATGATAGAATTGACAATAATGATCAAAATTGTATCACTTACTGTTACTTTGAAATTATCACTTTTTAAAAAAAAAATGGAGAAATGGCATCATTTTTTCTATCATTTTTCAAAATTTATTGTTTACTGGCACTGCATTGGAGAAAAAAAAAATTACATCAGAATATCATTACACAAAAACACTTTAAGATGACTTCAAAATCTGACCAGTGCCTAAAAAATCAATACTTTCATAGCTATTTATCAAATTTAGACAATTAGTATAGTTTATTCAGTTTTATTTTTAACCTTTCAGATCAAAATATTGAACTGTTCATGGAGGATATAACCTGTTAACTTCTGCTCCAGTTTTTAGCTTGTTCGCTGCGTTGATCTTATCAGGGCAGGGCTAAGTTAAGCTCCCTTGCAGAATCTGTAAATTTTTTAACAAAATTAATATTGAATCTTTCAATCACAGGGCCTCACCTCTCGAGCTTGAGCACCTGAACTGTGCCTGCATTGTTGGTTTTCCTTACTCCTAGTATTCTCCTGAATTATTTAATGTGCTTGACTTAGCACATGAAAAGAATGAAAATAGAAATAAAAATTGCAGCAGAAAGAAGAGAAGGGATCACGATGCAAGCAAATATGCCTATTAATATTCTTCCTCTCCCCTTCCACAACTCCAGTTTTAGGTGATTTATCTTGCAACCTGAAGCCTCTGTTGGTAATATTTTCTCTCTTTTCATATTCAGTTGTTTGTTGATTCAGAAGTTGTTGTTCTTATTCGTTTATTTAAATTTTCTATAAAATTCATTTTTTTTAATTGAATGTAGTTAGATTTGGAAATAAGAACTTTAGAAACAAAAGATAAGAGTAATAAGTATAGCACACCTGGATTCAAGTAAGCCTTATTGTTGATAATATTTGATTTCTTTCAGGTAAAGATGGAATTGAAAATGGCGTCATCCATTGCCATTCTGATTGCTTCATTGGTGTTGTCTGATGCAAGGTATTATAGCCTTGAGCCTATGCTCATGCCTGAAGGTAACCATGCATTGAAATCTTTTTTTTCAATGTTTTCCTGCATGAACTTCTGTTCCATACTGTCTCAAGCTGTTCAGTTCTACACAAAAAAAAAAAAAAAAAGAAGAAAAGAAGAAGCTATGTTCTTCTTATAAAACTTTGAGGCTCCCTCTTCCAGAAGAATAAATGCATTAAACCTCCAGTTGAGTAGTTAAGGTTCTGAGGCAGCTCCCTTCAGAAGCTAGAGTATGGTTTAATCATGAAGAGTTACAGAAAATATAGCAAACAAATTACACAGCAGAACTTCTTTAACGGATTATTTATATATATTTTTTTTCATCAAAACAAGTTACCATCAAAACATTCAAGTGGATAAAAATCATGTAATTGACAGGAGATGCAAGATGCAATTCATGCTTAGAGGCTTCAAGAAAAGCAGAAAGAGCGTTAAAAGAAGCGAACCTGCTTAAAGAGTTTGATGTGCTTTCTAGTGAAGTATGTCATGCCCTGCCAGAAAATTTTGAAACTCAGGTTAGTTTGAATCCAATGCAGCTAAATTAAATGAAGATGGCTCCGCAATCTCCTTCATCTTCCTCCTCACTTGTAGTAATAATATCATTTGTTTGTCTAGCAGTGTCTGGAGAAATCGAAGATGCAGATTCATCACACCAAACAATCACTGCAAGAACTCTTCCATGAGAAAAGCCTTTGTAACATCACAGGCTTATGCATTGACCAGCACAGCCCACAAGATGAAATCGAAATCATTGTGGAGAGCAAAGTATCTATGGATGTGAGAGAATTAAAAAAAGATACTTGGCTACGCAAACTATATGTTAATCTGAATAACTGCTTACTGAATAATTTTTTGTTTCAACTGAAAACAAATAAAGATATTTTAGGAATTAAACAAAAAATGTATTCATGGCTAAATCTCTAAGTTTTAACTGCTTGAGTGGATGTTTCTTTCCAGTTGGAAGATGAAAGAGGCTGTATAGCATGCCGAGGGGCTGTGAAAGATCTATTCATGAAGATGAAACAGCCTAAGATGAAGGTAAGCTATAACTTCTGGGTCATCAAGTCATTCATTCCAAATAATTATCTTTTAGCTTTCAAAGTAAACAACATCCTTCATTTCTACAGACAAAGATAATTCAGGCCCTTATAGACTACTGTGAAGAATCAGAGGATAACGAGGAGCAAGTAAGTTAACCGCATCTTCAAGGAACAGGTTACGAGTCATTAACATTTAACAAATGTGCATTCCAATTTTTTCTGCAGTGCAAGCAAACAGTCTACAAGTATGCTGCTACAGTGTTGAATAAACTAGAAAGGTTGAAACCCACTGATCTGTGCGTGATGATGGGAATGTGTGATGAAGGCTTTGCCTTGTTCAATATATTGGACTAAACGTGCTCTTAGGATTCCTTTCCTTCTTTACAATAAGGGGGTAGAAAGCCAGAGAGGTTCTGGCCCTTAGAAGTTTTGAATAAACATTCGGCAAAAATGAGTTTCAGAATCGAAGTATTGCCAGCCATACTTAGGTAGTTAACAAAGAAAAGTTACATGCGGTGTTTGTCATTCTTATCCAATGATCAGCTGCTGTAAACAGAAGGCTGAGCTGATCTCTCACCTGTGAATTCATGTGGAGTGTCAGAGGGAAAGTGATTTATGATTTTGCAGCTATTTTTATTACTATCCACCATGATTTGTTACTATAATTGTCAGTATTATCTATTCTATTCTTCCTGGTTCTGGATTTTTTTTAGATTGGTTAAACAGTTCTATTCATCTTATGCTTAAGTCAAATTCAAAAACTTTGACAAATTATGCCTTTATCAACAAATAAATGTATGCTTCTAGCATGCTACCACACCGCTCTCGATGGGAGAATCATGAAGCGGCATAAATATTATTTTGATATAGTTTGGTTGGGATCATTCCTATATCTTGCTTTATAAATGTTCAAACAATTTGGAGCCTATTTGGATGGGGCTTCAGCTAAGCTAAGGGTCAATTTGGGGCAACTATAATTTTTTGTAAAATCGATTGTAAAACTGCTGTTGAGAAAACAGCTTTTAAAAAAATCGCTGTAAATGTTACAAATATTTTCTTTTTTGAAATATTAAAACAATAACTTTTTGATACCATCACATTTTAGTAAATTTTGAAAAATCAAAAATTGATCATTAAAATTTTTGCATTCTAAAAAACAAAACATCCAGAAAATTATTTCAAACGTATCCTAAGCCTTTAAGTAGAATAAAATAGTTTTTTTTTAAAGATAAGCTATTGCTCATATAGATAAGTAGCACAAACTATTTTATTGCATTTTATAATTAAATATGAAACATTCTTGATAAATACTATTAACACCATAGATAATTAATATTAGGGGAATACATAATATATAAAATATACATATTTATAAAACTAAGATTCATGTTATTGTTTTAGCTATTGAATATGTGCATTTGTGTGTGCCATAATTTGAAAATTATGTTAGATTTTTGTTGTAAAATTCAATATTTATGTGGCAATTTAGAAAAAAGGTAAAGATGTGAGAATGTTAATTGTGTAATGATTCTAAGTATAATCATCACTATAATTATCTTAAGCTCCTTCGAAGTATACTAGAATAATCTTAATTAAAAGTTTTCTTAATCATTGTTAATTTTCATTATCACAAGTAATTAAGGGATCAATTAATTATCCTATAGCTAATTATCATAAACAAATGCTAATGCAATCTTAACAATCTTAATAAAAAACCTAAACAATCCTTAATTAGCTAAATAAATGACTATTTATTAATTTCTAATTAATTACATGCAATTATTTCAAGTTTATAATAGCAAATACATAAATTATTAATGAACTTAATTAAACTTTAATTAATCTTCAATTAGTTTTAACATATCCATTTGCAAATTACATCAAGTTCATCTTATGCATTCTTTATGTAATTGTATTATGTAGCCAATTTTACAAAATTGATCTTGATTCTTCCTAAATTATGTTGAAAAGAATTGCGACCCAGAAGTTCAAATAAGACTAGAAAAAATTATCAAATTACAATTAAACTTATACGTAAACAAGAATTATCTATGTCAATATCACAAAAAAAAAGAATCATATTCCTACAGACATCCAACAATTTCAAACAAACTTACAGTTTTATATAATCAACCCTAAAGTTAAGTTCATTGTATGAGTTGTCTATCATGTAAACCTTGCAACAACAAACCTTTATCCCACTAAATAGGGTCAACTACATGAATCCTTCATCTCCATTATATCCTATTATGTATCAAATTCTCATTTAATTCAAGTATATTAAGATCATTTTTTATACATCTTAACCAAATCTTTTTAAATCTACCTCTACCTTTCTTAACATAAGTCAAATCTAATACATCTACTCTTCTAACCTCCATTAATCGACGCTTTATATAAAACCATCTAAATAATTCTCAAATCTCTGCCACTTATACTCCAACTTTTTTCCAAACATACTCATTTCGCATTTTATCTCTAAGAGTAAAGCCACTCATCCACCTGAGCATTTTCATCTGTGAAGCACTTAACTTAGTCTTATGCTTCTCTTTTATTAGCCAACATTCTACACCATAAATAACTTTAACAAAATAAAAAATTACAACCATGATGTCATTCATATACTCAAATTTATAAGCATTAGCGCTGATACATTAAACACATCAATGATACATGCATCTCGTGAAGCCAATGTCTCCAAATGGTAGGGAAAAGTCTTGTTCAATTACTTTAAAATTTTGTATGGGACTTTTAATCCTCTTATGTCTGAATGCATATCATTCCATAACATTATAGAAGCGATTTCCCCATGAAAGAGAACTTTCAAAACTCAAAAAGAACCAAGCCAAAAATACCACATCACAGATATCAAGTTTCCCTTGTTGGAGAATGACGGCTATCAAATTAAAGACAAAATCACCATTACAATCTATCATAGCCCTCTAATGGAAGGGGTCTAGAGTCTCAATCCCAGTTTAAAAAAAAGGAACTTTCTTCTCAAAGATGGGTAATGGGCAAAGAGAGGGTATAATTGATTCCATATCCAACAAATTAGGAACAAAAACGTCCACAGTTACCAAAGAGAAGCACGGTATGTAACAGTTCTATATCCAATACATTAGCAAAGGTTTAAAACACCTCATCAGTCATGTTAAGAGAGGTCCCCTTATTTAGAAACATCTACAAAACCACCGTGAAAAAAGGTGGGGCTTAGATAAGAACTAAAGCCCTTAAAATCCTCTCAAGAAAAGCCACATGAGAAAAATTTATTTCAGATGACCCAAAAACACAGTCGCAACGCAGGAAGAATTTCAGGCGTCGTCAAGTGCAAGAACACCAGGAAGTGATTTGCCTTCCAACAACTCCAAGCTCGCCCCACCTCCAGTAGATATGTGGCTCATCTTATCAGCAAGCCCAGCTTTCTCAACAGCAGCTACAGAGTCGCCACCTCCAATAATAGTCGTGACACCCTTTCGACTAAGATCAGCCAACTTCTTAGCAATAGCCTAACATGATGAAGTCGAGGTGAGAAAAGAAGGTTCTCTGCTAGTAAATAAATAAAAAAAAGCTTATTATATTTTAACTCACCTCTGTTCCAACAGCAAATTTCTCAAACTCAAAAACACCCATGGGACCATTCCAGATGATGCTGTTAGCACCATCTAGAGCTTCGCTGAATGTATTGATGGAGTCTGGACCAATGTCGAGTCCCATCCAGCCATCAGGGATGGCAGATGATGGAACCACCTGCAACATAAAGAAAAATGAAACTTTTTTAAATCATTGAAACTGAACTTATGATAAAGTATTGGTCCTGTGCAATATTAGATCTACAATTGCATGTTCCTTTGGAATCATGGCTGAAACAAAGAGTTTTTTAGGATCTCTTCTAAGAAACAATATTATCTGAAAGAAAAAAAAAGGTCAAAATATGAAACAAAGACATGTACCAAAAACATTTGTAGAAAATTAAGTAAAGCCAAGACTACAGACCATAACACTATTATCTTTTTTTCCTTTTACATACTAATATCAAACTGGTTTTCAATCATTACGTTAATAAAGTAAAGAACTCTGCAAAACATTTCAAATGAACAATGAACAAACCTTGCTATCAGCATCTGCAGCAAACTTGTTAGCAGCAACAACATCTGTCGGCAAAAGTAGTGATACTCCTTTGGACTTGGCCTTCTCAATAAGTGATGTCGCCAGCCCAAGCTTATCTTCCTCAACAAGGGAGGATCCAACACCATGTCCTTGAGCCTTGTAAAACGTGAATATCATTCCTCCACCAAGGAGGAGGATATCAACTTTCTCTAAGAGTGACTCCATCACTCCAATTTTGGTAGAAACTTTTGAGCCACCAACGATGGCAGCAAAAGGTCTCTTCGGGTTTCCAACAGCACCAACAAGGTAATCAAGTTCCTGGAAGTATTTAAAAAAAAAAAAAAACATTTAGCTTACTATTGATAAGAGAGAATACAAAAAACAAGCTGATATAAACGGAAATATACAAAAATGACATGAGTTAAAAAAATAAAAAAAGTTTGGTCTACTTTACAATACACGGGATGACAATAAATTAATGCTGTCGCAATTATAAACTACGGTTAAACTCTACCTATATGCCATTTTTGGAGAATTAGCAAGATATTGCTAGTTCAATATTATTCTAAAAACTCTTCTACATTTGAGATATGAAAGAGAAGACTGCATCATACCTTCTGCATAAGGAAGCCAGCGACAGCAGGTTTCAAGTACTTCGTGACTCCCTCTGTTGAAGCATGAGCTCTGTGAGCCGTTCCAAATGCATCATTAACATAAAGATCAGCAAGGGAAGCCAGTTTTTTAGCAAACTCTGGATCATTCTTCTCTTCTTCCCTGTGAAATCTCACGTTCTCAAGAAGCACTACACCTCCATCTGGTAAAGCAGCCACAGTTTTCTCAACTTCCTCACCAATGCAATCATTGGCCATCAAAACCTAGAAAATTGCACCAACACTTGAAAAAAGGCCCCTTTACATAAAAATGGCAAACATTTCAAATCAAGTGTGCATTGAACAGCTTACATCAATTCCAAGAAGTTCTGATATCCTTGGCACAAGAGGCTTCAAGCTGTACTTTGGAGTAACACCTTTAGGACGACCCTGAATATAAAAAAATGTCAAAATTTGTACATTATACTTACAGAATTAATTCATATCACAAAAAAAAAAAAAAAAAAAAAAAACCGAAGCAAGCAAAAGAACCAAGACATGTCTGCCACAATGTCTTTTGGGAAACAAGTCGATAAATACTATCAAGTTAATGAGTCTGCAAGGAAATTGTAAAAGGATTAAGTAAAGCGGCAACAGCTGATGATTCAGTTTTCAAATCCCTTTCATTGTCAATGCATCTAAATGAAAATCAATAAAGAAATAAAAACTTCATTTGTTACGAACATCTCACCATGCATAAAGGATATCAATCTATAAGAACTTTCAAAATAAGACTTTGCATTAAAAAAAAGTAGAAATCAGCTCTTCAAACCTTATCAAGGAAAATCATAAGAACAGATAAAGAGTGGAAGCTAAGGGAATTTCAAGAAGCGTCAAAGGCTAAAAAACAAGTTAGCATTACATGTTAATACTTCAAGCCTTCAGAAGCATGCCACGAAATGAACAAAATGGGGAATTTTTTTTTCCAAAGCTTGTTTGTAACAATGATTTCTGAGACCATAAAATCAGCTAGCCGCATCTTCTGGTTTATTGAAATATTTATGGAGTCACACAACTAAAAGATTCCTTGTCAACTTGGCTCTAAAACAGTCAACAGTTCAATATTTTCGAAAAAAAGCATCCCACTTAGTACTAATATAGGACAACAGTAAATAATTGAAAATGGTACCAAAGATATACAACCAAGAATAAATAAAAAGCCCTCATATGAACTTGCCACCTTTGTATGCAATATATGAGAAAAACCACTCAACTTCAAAAGCACTTAAAAAAACATAACGAAATGTTGATTTCTATCTCTAAACAAATCCGAGGAATTAGCCTTATAGCTATAAATAACTATTCAAAAACTGTATATGTATCAAAATAGAAATACGTATTTGAAACCAAACAAAACCACTAAAAGGTACTCCATGCCACAAAAATGTATCTTTCCATACAAAATAAATATAATAGAAACCTGGGCCAAGTTTAATCGTAACATTTAAAGTATTAACAATATGCAGAACATGGTCATATCTTCATTTCCAGTAAATAACAATAACCGATTTGCAAAAAAAAAAAGGATAAATTTTAGAAAGCAAAAAAGGGAAAACAACCGATTTGCAAACAAAAAAAAAAAAAGAAGAATAGGAAAACAATAAGGGGACAGCTAAAGCATCAGAGCCTTTGGTAAAATGCAAATCACTTGACCGAGAAAAATTCCTACCAACACATATTTCATGAACAGCAGTCAGCCCGCCCGCACATCGATTAGCCAGCGCACCTTGCCGCGCGTCAGGCGGCAGGAGCAACGCCATAATTCATTAGGAAGCTAGAAAAAATGTAAAAACTTTAATTCACTGAAGAAAAGATAATAGATTGTTGGCCAGATCAACTAACATCGCATCTCTATAATAAGCTATCATTTCAAGACGATCATTTCATACCCAAACCAAATGTTCCAAAAAAATAAGCGCAGGCGAAAACAAGAAGAAAAGGAGGAAAGCGAGAAAATAAAACCAAAGAAGGCTCACCAGATGACTGCAGAGGATGACCCGAGCACCGTGCTCGATCAAGTACTTGATAGTAGGAACAGCTGCCCTAATCCTAGTGTCGTCGGTAATTTTAAGATCGTCATCAAGCGGAACGTTCAGATCTACTCTGACCAGCACCTTCTTCCCCTTCAGCTCTGCACCTTTTAGATCACCAACGCTCCTTTTCGCGGCCATTCTCTAAACCCTAATCACGAATCCGATCGACTAAGAAGAAAAGGCAACGCAGCCTCTTTAATACCACAGCACACGCGGAGCACAGCCTCTTTAATCCGGCTATCCACTTCTTCCGTTTCTTGCTGCGGGGGTTGGGCCGTTGGTGGAGAAAATATTACGTCCAGAGGTATCCAATATTTTTTTTTCCTATTTTAGTATTTAACCAGATAACAATGATGTAAAAGATATATTACGACACTATTTACGCTTCCTCCGACCCGTCCTTGTTCAAACAAAGATGGAAGAATGACGACGTCATTATTCGACATTCTTCGTCACATAATAGATTTTCTTCAAAAGATTTTTTTCCAGCGGCTCTCGATCGTTTTCGATATAGAAATGATAAAAATCAAAAAGAATGATTATTTATTCTTTCTCACCATCCATTAGATTTTTAAAGTATGTATTTTATAGATTCAGATTTTGTATTTCTTTAGGTTTAGATTTTGCTTTAGGATTATGTTTACATTAATTATTTGATATTCTGGATGATGATTTTTTTCATCTCTTTTATATAGAGATCATATAGAGATCATTTACAGGTTTCGGTGTTTATGTTTATTATTCAAATTCAAATAGCAATAATTTGGATGATTAGATTTTGAGACTCTCTCAGACTCTCGAGAGTCGTGATCATTTCACTTTTTCGCTTTATGCATTCTTGAGATTATATTTAGGCATTCCAATGGAAGCAATTTGAAGGTTGTTTGGATAGTTTAGTATTTTACATCATTTCCTCACTCTCGGTACATATCATTTAAGACATACTTTTTTCAGTTTATTTTGCATTCTTCTTGAGATTATATTTAAGACATTCCAATGTAAGCAATTTGGAGGCTGTTTGGATGATTTCTGGGGTGTTTTCTACATATGTACTCTCTGTATCTCTCTTGAGGGTACAAAATATTTAGGGCCTTTTTTTTTTAGATTATTTTATTTTATTGATTATGTTATGCATTCCAAAGCAATTTGAAAGTCGCTTGGATGGTTTTCTGAGGTATTTTATAGACTCTCGTACCTCTCTTGAGGTGATCTTTTATGACCTTTTTTTTCGCTTTATTTTGCTGTTATTGAGATTATATTTAGGGCATTCCAATGGAAGAAAATTGAAGGTTTGGATGATTTAGGGGTATTTTGACTCAGATTCTTTATCTCTCGGCATATCATTTATGGCCTACTTTTTCAGATTATCTTGTCTTCTTAAGATTATATTTATGGCATTCCAATGGAAGCAATTTGAAATTTGTTTGGATGGTATTTTACATCGTACTCTGTACCTCTCGAGGGTAGATCATTTATCTACTTTTTTAGTTTATCTTGCATTCTTCTTGAGATTATATTTAGGGCATTCCAATGGAAGCAATTTGGAGGTCGTTGATGGTTTCTGTGTTTTAGATCTGCACTTCTATACCTCTCTTGAGGGTATGAACATTTGGGCCTTTTTCCGCTTTATTTTGCACTGCTTGAGATTATGTTTGCATTCCAATGGAAGCAATTTGAAAGCGCTTGGATGGTTTCAGGAGGTATTTTCATATATATTCTTACCTCTTGAGGGTACATAGCATTTAGGGACTTTTTTTCCAGTTTATTTTGCTTCTTTAGATTATGTTCATTACATTCCAAAGCAATTTGATGGTTTTGATGATTTTGTGGTATTCTCTGTACCTATCTGGAGGGTACATAGCATTTAGGGACTTCTTTTTCCAGTTTATTTTGCCTGCTTCTTTAGATTATGCTCATTACATTTCAATGGAAGCAATTTGGAGGTTGTTAGGATGGTCTTTGGGGTTTTGATCTGTCTCTGAATCTCTTGGATAGATCATTTGGGACTTTTTTTCCAGTTTATTTTGTCTATTATTGAGATTATGTTTAGGGCATTCAAATGGAAGCAATTTGAAAGCTACTTGGATGATTTTTTGGGGTATTTTTATTCAGACTGTACCTCTCTTGAGGGTACTGATCGTTTATGACCTACTTTTTTTAGTTTCTTTTGGCCTAATTATTGAGATTATATTTATGGCATTCTAATGGAAGCAATTTGGAGGCTGTTTGGATGGTTTTGGGATTTTGCATCTCATGCCTCTATATTAAGAACAATTTGGAAGCTGTTCGCTTGATTTTGATGGGTGATTTGCATGTGTACTCATTACTTACTGACTTTTCTTTTTGAAGTTTACCATGTATGGGAAAAGGATAACTTTGAGATGCAGGCCTACCACTGTAAGAACTGTGTTCGATAATATTGCAGCACACTTTACTAATGAAGCCACTGACATTTTAAAGAGGCTTCATCTGCATCAATTCATTAGACTCACTAATTAAGCAACACTCACCGCCATTACATCCTCAGTATTGGGACATAGAAATGCAAGCTTTCTTGTTGGGTGGGCAGTGCATTCCTTTCACCCCCTGATGAAGTTGCAGTGATGATAGGGATGTCAAACAGAGGGGAGAAGATCTTATGGCAGAAATTCCCACTATCGTAGTTCAATTCATCGGACTATAAGAATCAACTTGAGCATTCGGATGGCTCATTGCCTGTAGCACAGTTTGTGTAGTTGTATATATATTTCACCGTCATTTTTTTATATATCACAACTATAGGCATCGAATTGATTGCCTACGATAACATAGATAGATTTGTTGAATACAAGCGAGGCCATTTGGACTTTCTTTCCCAATTTGATGCTATTACATCAAAGATTGAACAAGTGGCTACATGAGTGGCTTTATCACTCTTCTGATGGTATGTTCTATATCTCTAGGAATGTGTAATTTAATGCGTTGAAGTTAACTGTTTTAAATATTCATTGTAGATAGGTTGAGCACAAAGCATCATAAGCTGTCATTTCCATCCGCAGCCTATGCAATGGGCAAAAATAAAGTTTCCAAATAATGCTTTCACTGGTTTGGGAGGACACCAGGTGACATATAATAATATCACTTAGTTCATATAAGAATGTCTTTATTTATGTTGTATGTCTTCACATTTTCTTATCGGTTTAACACATGTCTGTCTTTCATTCGAGGACATATTAGAAGAGGAGACCTGACTCATTGAATCAGTGTCCCCTGGCTAATAATCTACACATGTTGAGCCCGATAGAAGTCCCATTTTAAGTCCAATGAGTTCAGCCCCCACTGACTCTCCATGTGTCTCTCCTCGATATTCTCCCATCCAGGTGTATCTCCTCGCTACTACCCCACAACAGTTTTACAAAGGAGAGGATACTGGTGTTCGAGAACTTAAAAGATACAAGATCGCCTTTTATGCAATAATGAGAGAGGATGGATGAGCTTGAGGGGTTCGCTGAGGAAGTTCTTGCCATGCACGGGGTCCCACCACCCCAGGTGAGGGGAGGTTCTGTGGGGGTCACTGTGGGAAACTCTTGAGGAGGCTACCATAGGAGCTTCCCCTGTGGAGGGTACCCCTGAGGAGGCTACCACTTGGAAAGCCCCTAAGGAGGCTACCGTAGAGGAAGCTCTTGTGGAGGCTACCATAGGAGCTTCCATTGTGGAGTTGGATACTTCTAACGGGGAAGCCCATGTGGAGTTCACCGTAGGTGAAGTTCTTGTGGAGGCTGCCACTACACATGAGATGCTCAAACCAGGCAAAGATGGCGTGTGAAAGCTCGTGATAAGAAAGAGGAAAGCTCTTCCCCTTCACACACACTTGGGAACTCAGCAAGAATAAGTGATGTGGTGGCCTCCACTCAAGATGAGCACGCCAGAGGTATTAAGTTACTTTCTTTTAAATTTGAGATAATAAAATAGATTTTACTAAATTTTTTATAGGTTCAGTAAAGATGAGCCAAGAAGGTCGACACCATGACTATTATCGTTGTGGTAGAGGAGCATCAGTCGGAGGTATGAATCATCTCAGTAGATCGATCGTTAATTCATAGTGAATCTAGCTCTTCATCACTAACTTTCGTTGTTAGTAATTTCGTTGCAGCCATCAGAGGCACATCATTTTGTTGAGTTCTCATCCAGAGATGTTTTGCCTAAGCCGATGCTCCATCTTATTGACACGTCATGCTCCCGATTCGGAGTAAGTCAATCTTCAATCGCCTCCTTCATACATAAAATAACCTATTCGCTTAATTAAGATCACTTTAAAATATTTATCACTTGCGGGTGATACGATTCGGTGGAATATCATTATTGCACGAGGCGTGATCGATGAGTTCGCGATCAATATCTCTCAGATGCACACATTGATGCCTTCGCCTTCTTACTGCCCGAGAAGTATTCGCTCGTCCCGGCTGTATGTCCCCTATTTGTACATTTCATGCTTGCATTGGGTATACCCAATGAATGTTGGGTATTACGATTCAATTCTTGTTTGTTTAGATAAAAGCTAGAATCTATAATCGCTCTTCTTTTCTTGCAGAGTTATGCCGTGCGCCTAAAGACAAAGCAAAAATGTTCATCCAAAGATGTCACTACGACGGTGTGAGGGTCGAGTTAATCTTACTGCCAGTTATAGATAATCAACACTGGACACTCCTGGTTGGGCATATTAAGTTGGTTATCAGACTCTCTACTCTGAGAGTCTGAGCATTTTGGTCATTTTTTTCCTATTTCTTTGACCTATTTGGAGGAAATATGTTCATTACAATCCATCTGGAATAATTTGGAGGCTGTTTAGTTGGTTCTTTTATTTTGCATCTGTACTCTCTATACTCTCTTAAGAGTATAGATGATTTTGTGGACATATTTTTCTAATTTTTTTGGCCTGATTGTTTAGATTATGTTCATTATATTCTGATGGAAGTAATTTGGTGGCTGTTTGGATGGTTTCTAGGAGATTTTTATATCTGTACTCTCTGTAATCTCAGTATTTAGCTCATTTCTTTCATTTTGTTTGGCCTGTTTGGAGGAAATATGTTTATTTGTGGAGCTATTTTACATGTCACATTTATGTGGGGCTGTCTGAGCAGGTGAATGCGGTCAATGAGCAGTGCGATGACGAAGTCGTGATGTCTAATGACCCAAATTTGGGGAGACTGGCACCACTTGTCGTAAGCAAAGAGACCTATGCATTGTATAACTACGCACATCAAACCGCTTGTTTTGGAAGGATCATACTAGTTATTGGTCAAACTCAAGAAATTGAAATCAAAAGATTTTATGTGCAAAAGAAGAAGAAAACCGCTCCTAAACTTAGCAAAAATTCTAGAAAACTGATACAAGGATTGCTTGTCCATGATTAGATTCTCTGTTGACTTGGAGGGGAACTGGATGGTTAAACAATATATATAAAGTCATAATCATTCGTTGGCAAAGCTCACGACCTACTGATCACATGATGCATTAGCGATGAAAAGGTTTTCGTTGAAGATAATGATAGAAAAAGAGCAAGCATGCATTCATCTATCTAAGTGAGGAAGTTGGTGGCGTAGAGAATATTGGATTCACAAAAAGAGATGCTTTCAGCTTTATTCAGAAAGAGAAAAGATCGAAGATTGCGAATGGTGACAGAATCCATTAATACATGGGAAAGGCAAGCAACGGACGGATGTTTGCATGGGATGGATGTACATGAGTCGATGATTGCTTAGTAAGTTTTTTTGGAGCAATGACATGTCTAAGAAAGAATATGACTATTTTGGTAATGTGATAATTTTTGATACAAGTTATCGACTCAATAAATATAATCTTGTTTGTGCCCCTCTTGTTGGAGTGAATCATCACTGGCAAAATGTGTTATTTGAAGTAGCCTTTTTATCAAAAGAGACGATTAAGTCATTCTCATGGCTATTCTAGATATTTCTTTTGATGAGTGATGAATCCCACAATAATATTCATCGATCAAGATCGACTATGAGAGCTATCAAAATTGTAATACTGCATACTCATCATAGGTTGTGCTAATGACATATTTCGAAGAAAGCTCCTTCCAAGGTTCACTTCTTTAATAGTAATAAGAGGGTACAAGGGCTATTTTATGCATGCATGAGCAAATGTGACTCAGAGGTTGAGTTTGAAGAAGCTTGGTCTGCCATGCTAGAAGAAGGCAATTTGCATGATCATGCTTGGCTGTATGAGCTTTATAAAATTAGATCCAAGTGGTCCACTGCATTCAACAAAGACTCATTCTAGATGGGCATCTTGTCAACGCAACTTAGTGAGTCAATGAACAACGTATATCATGGAATCTCTAAACCAACAAGTTCACTCACAGATTATTTCTTGGGGTTGGAGAAGGTTATGGAGACTTGACGCCGGAATGAACATGATGAAAACTTCAAGTGTAGCCAGTCATCGATTGTTTCTGTTATTAAGACCAGTCCAATTCTAAAACAAGCTGCTATGTTGTATACAAGAAAGATTTATACTATGTTTGAGGAAGAATTTTGGCATGGAGTTGGAGGTCTATCAGTAACTATATCAGATGATAGCCCCATGGAGTATTTGATGAGAAACTTAGAGAATAAAAATTCATCCAAAACATGGACTGTCCATTTCAATGGGACTACCCTAGATGTAACTTATACTTGTAAAAAATTTGAAATGATAGGATTACTTTATGCCCATTGTATCAGAGTTCTTAGTCAGGCAGATGTAGTGATTCTGGAGTAAGATCTTCTCACGATATTCACTGTGAGCAAAAGAGGGATATTTACATCGACAAGGTGCATATAGAAAATTAAGAGATGTGGAGGCACAGATGGAAATGCTACTGACATTATTTTCCAAAACCACATTAGTCGATATGCATATCAAATAAGCCGTGGTAAGTGGTAATAATAGAGTCAGGACTATATGCTTCAATCCTTAAAACTATGATGTCGACTATAATAGTGGGAATTCTCTTCCAGCTGACAGAGCAAGAAGAAGAAGTCAACCACAACAAATTAGAAAAGACATCTTAAAGGATCCAATTAAGCAACGTCTAAAGGGTGTTTCTAACGCAAGGCTTAAGGGATGTTGAGAGAGATCCAAGAAAGCCAAGAGTAATTCTCTATTTGCCTCTTAATTTTTAATATTTAAAATATTACTGCTAATCTTCAAATCATCCTATTTTTATTGATACAGAAACTAAAGTACAAACTGATAGTGTCACAGAACGTGTTTCGTCACCCATTGCAATACCTTTCTCTATTATGCCGTGAGTGTTTTTCGAGGTACTACGTAATACACATCGATCGAAAAAAATCATTAACTGATACGATATTTCTACCTCAGGAATTCAACTCGAGCTCAATAATCAGTCAGTCGGCTGAAGGGTACACTAAGTTGATGATGGAAATTATTACAGGAAAATATTTCAATGCATGATATCATTTAGTTATGTGTTCTTCGACGTGCAATCATTTCGAATGCTTTAGAGTCTCCAAGATGACTTTCTTTTACTTAATAGCACACCAAACAAATCTAACCCACCTTGGCGTAATTAGGATGACTTTCTTCCGCCTGATGCAATCATTTTTTCATTAGGATGACTTTCTTCAGCATCTTTATTCTTAAACGTACTATTAATATAAAATTTATCTATTTATCTTGAAAATGAATTAATTTACTATGATATTTGATGACTAAGATTTACTAATCAATGCACTATATATACTCATATTCTATTTAAGTCAATATTTCAAAGCATCTTCAACTTAATGGTTATTGACATAATAA
Source organism: Cymbidium sinense (assembly GCA_021442155.1). Lineage (NCBI taxonomy): Eukaryota > Viridiplantae > Streptophyta > Magnoliopsida > Asparagales > Orchidaceae > Cymbidium > Cymbidium sinense. Next base: position 78,001,087 of record CM038220.1, read on the forward strand.
TCTCATATTTTAGTTTTTATTTACGGTTTATTAATATTGGTCAATTTTTTTGAAGAAACTCAGTATATGTCATAATCAAACATTTGTTCAAATACACTTAGTCTATCTCATATTTGAGTTTATTGTATTGTTTAGTAATTTCTTTATTCTCTACCATTCTCAGGAGTACAGCTTTACTGATGAATTAATACCAAAAACTTACATCCTCCAAACAGCCAAAGAAAGTGAAAAATGCAAAATGCTCAGACCAGAGAGTACAGAGAGTACAGAGAGTAGAGAGGGTACATAACTTGCTTGAAACTAAGAAGGTCCAAATGGACTTTAATATGGGTCAATTATTTTCTGCTTGGTTTTTTTCCTCACTACGCTGTTTGTTGCTCTTAAAAGAAGTATGGTTCACCCCTATTAAGGAATTTATAATCCTAATAAAATTTCTCATATTTTACCAAATTACAGCTTGATTGATGAGTCTACCTTGCTTTATGAGGATGAGTCGATTTTCATTGCAGTGCATTACATAGTTTGATATATACTCTATAAAGTACTCTACATTTTATGAAATAATTTTATCATGCATTACAATTTTGATAAGCTTGTATGTTCCAATCAAAAAAGTTTAGTAGAAGTAAAAAAAAAAAAATGGTGATGAAGATGATAATCGATGATATTAGTTTAGTAATTATTTATAAATTTATCAATAATATTAATTTAATTCGATGATACTTTCGCTTATTACATTATTTGAAAAAATTCCTCATCTTAAAATATAGAATTTACACCCTTCAAAAATTTAAATCTCTAAATAAGACGTTGGTTGATCATCGATAGCTTTATCTATTTTATGCACATGTTTGTAGAAAGTAGGTTTTAAGATGCATGATTTCGACTGGTAGAAAGTAATTTTATGCATTCAAAAAATTATAGTACATTTTTAAAGATCATAATTTTCTTTATTAAAGAGTTAAGTTTAATAATCGTACCCACTTATATTACGTTCACATACTAAGTAGTTCATATTGCTTCTCTTGCATACTTTGATTGAGGCATTCTAATGTCGAAGTATAACGAAATTTTAGATAATGTAAATTTTAACTTTCTTTTTCTTGATCCAATTTAAAATATGATATAATTTGAATATCAAAATTAAGCTTATTTTCTCCAAACAAGTAAAGAAATCATCAGAATAATATTATATCAACTACCCATGAGTAGAAGAGTACATAAAAGAGAGAGTCCAGAGAGTGAGAGCACTGAGAGTACAGTGAGAGCAGACATAGAGAGAGAGTATAGAGAACAGAGTATAGAGAGGGTTCACATGCAAAACTATTCAGAAAACTCATAAAAAAGTAACCCATAGCATCCAACTTGCTTTAAGGTTATAGTGAACAATTCCTCTCCGTCATGCAAAGCAAAAGTGGAAATGGGCTAAAATAAGCAAATAATCTGTACTATGAGGAGAATACAAAGAGTTAAGCTATATAACACCTCAAATATTCATATAGTCAGCCTTCAAACTACCTGCAATGGAATAGAGAGTATAAAGAGTACAAGAAGTATAGAGAGTATAAAGAGTATAGAGAGTATAGAGAGTATAGAGGGTATAGAGAGTATAGAGAGGGTTTACATGCAAAACTGCTCAAAAAACTCATAAAAAAGTAACCCAGAGCATCCAACTTGCTTTAAGATTATAGTGAACAATTCCTCTCCGTCTTGCAAAGCAAAAGTGGAAATGGGCTAAAATAAGCAAATAATCTGTACTATGAGGATAATATAAAGAGTTAAGCTATAGAATACCTTAAATATTCTTATAGTCAGCCTTCAAACTACCTACAATGAAATAGAGAGTATAAAGAGTGCAAGACGAGCATGAGAGTACAAGAAAAGACAGAGTATAGAGAGTATAGAGTATAGAGAGACATAGAGAGTATAAAGAGAGTTCACATGCAAAATTGCTCATAAAAAAAGCAACCTAGAGCATCCAACTTTTAAGTGTTTGAAATAAATAAGTAAATAAAGTGAGAGGGTATGTAGCACAGAAGAGTCCATAGTATAGAGTATGAGAGTATAGAGAGTACATACATAAGCATGATAGTACAGATGAAGTACATCTCAGTAGAGCATCCCAGCTTCAACCAGATTGCTATAGATGTTCTCTGCTAATCATAATATATCCAAAATTGTCAAGAAAAATTGAAGAAAAATAGATGAAATACTCTGTGTACTCCTAGGAAAGTATAGAGAGTATAGATGAAACACACAAAGCATTCCAAAGATCAACCAAATGTTGCGGTATTCTCGCTAATAATAAAAGATCCAAACCAAGGATATTAGAAAAAATAAAAGAAATACCATAATTATTTCCTACTTATCAAACTTTAAATGTACAATTTTAGCTTGACTTTTTCATTCCCAAACAAAGATAGCGTAAGTTCGACCAATCTAAAGCAATTCATCTTCTGACCAATCTTGGTGGTCAACCCGTTAAGTGGGAGATTTCTAATTCGCCTCCATTGCAGATAAACATCCAGCCAACACGTTATCTTGACCGCAACACTCACCATTTCGATTGACCATTTTGTGGGATCGCCACAAAAGATCAAGATCTTCAACAAGTAAGTTGATCAGCAAGAAGTATAATTAATAAAAAAATAGCGTAAAACCAAATTGAAAACAACTGTCACAATCTTAGGAAGAATGACCTTATGGGTTGGTTTTGATAATAAGTCATAAAAATACCAAGCCCCTAGCTTAATATGCCCAACCAGGAGTGTCCAAATGATTATATATAATTGAATAAGAGTAGCATTGACACAATAGTGACATCGGATGAACATTTTGCTTTTCTTGTAGGCTATATTTCGATAACTCTAGGAAAAGAAGAGAACGCTTTATAAATTATAGTTTCCATCTATACAAACAAGGATTGAATTATAATACTGGGGTAACTTACCCAAAGGTAAGCATGAGACAAAGGGGACATACAGACGAGGTACTCTCTACGAAGAAGGGCATGTGTGCATCCGAGAGATATCGACCGTCGAACTCATCGACCGCCTCGCATAATAATGATATTCCCACACAAATATTGTATCACCCCAAAGTGAGAAATATTTTAAAGCAAGCTTAATTAAACGAATAGGTTATTTTATGTATGAAAGAGTTGATTGAAGATTGACTTACTTATCCTTGAATTGGGAGCACGAAGTGTCAATAAGATGGAGCATCGGCTTAGGCAGAATAGCTCTGGATGAGAAGTCAACAAAATTATGTGCCTCTGTTGGTTACAATGAAATTACTGATGATGAAAGTTAGTGATGAAGAGCTAGATTCACTATGAATTAAGGATCGATCTATCGAGATGATGCATACCTGACCGATGCTCCTCCACCACAACGATAGCAGGATTCATCGACCTTTATTTCTCTCAACCTATAAAAAAATTTAGTGAAATCTATTTCTATTATCTCAAATTTAAAAGAAAGTAACTTAATACACCCGCTTCTCATCTTAAACCACACACTTCTCACAAGTGTGTAAGGGGAACACTTTCCTTCCTTATCTGAGCCTTCACATCAATTAAAGATTTTAGAGCATCTTCAAAGTGGAGGCCTCCATAATAGCTTCCCCTATGGTGGCCTGTGGGCTTCCCCAAGTGTAGCTCCCAAGTCCCAAGTATTCCAAGTGGAAGTATGCCCCCATGTGGTTCTCCTCCTCCCTGGGAAGCTCCTCCCAGCCTCCCCAAAGCCGCTTCCCCCCGCCTCTCAAGAGGTGACCTCCACAAGAGCTTCCCCACAAGAGGGATGGTAGCCCCAAAGAAAACCTCCTCGAAGAACCCACAAATCAATCCCATTCTCTTTTATCAATGTTCAAAAGAAGATAATATATCTTTCAAGTCCCTAAAACTTACAAGTATCCTCTCCACCGTGAAAAGCCTCTGTGGGGTAGTAGCAGGCACACTGATGGGGAGAATATTGAGGAGAGACATATGGAGATTCAGGAACTCAAGGGACTTAGAATGACCGCTATCTGCTCAATATGTATGTTGGGCGGGGAAAATGATTCAAGGAGCCAGGTCTTCTCTTCTGATATGTCCTCGAATGAAAGACAGACATATATTAAACTGATAAGAAAATGTGATGACTACAACATAAATTAATATATTCTTATATGAATTAAGTGATATTATTATGTCACCTGGTATCCTCCTAAACTCAGTGAAGACTTCATCTGAAAACTTTATTTTTGCCCATCGCAGCATATGTGACTTCACAAATGGAGATGCGGCCTCATGATGCTTATGTGCTCAGAGGCCCAGATCTACAATTAATATTTATATAAGTTAACTTCAATGCATCAAATAATACATAACCGAAGATATAGAACATACCATAAGAAGAGTGACAAAGCCACTCATGTACACGGGTGTCTTCTGGGTATGAATCTTTGATGTAATACTATCAAAGGAAACTAGGAAGGCCCAAATGGCCTCGCCCTATTTAGCAAATTTATCTATGTCATTGTAGGCAATCAATTCTGAAGCCACCCTATAGTTGTGATATACAAAAAAAAGATTTGACAACGAAAACATATGTACAATCAGACAAAGCGGCCACAGTAACGAGCTATCCGCATGCTCAAGTCTTATAGTCCACCGAATGAATCAAGGGGATTTCGCCATAAGACCCTCTCCCTGCTTTGGCATCCCTACATTATCAACTTCATCGGGGGTGAAAGGAATGCACTACCCACTTAGAAAGAAAGCTTGCTTCTCTATTTCCCAACAAGACAGGATTGACGTAATGGCTATTGAGTCTTGCTGAATTCCATGTAGTCTAATGAATTGATGTAGATGAAGCCTCTTTAAAATATCAATGAATTCAATATTATCTTTCTCAGATGTGCAGCGATCTTTCTCAGATGTGATAGAATATTATAATTAATCTTTTCGCTTGATTTAGGCTTCATTCTAGGATTTCTGTAAATGATATCTTTGTTAACTTCGATTTATTTGCCTTTATCTTTATTTACATTTTCCTTCTTTGATGAAGGTGGTAGGACTTTACCGCATCTCAACTGAACTTGAATTACCTTATCTTGCTCAGATTCTTCTGAAGACGTAGTTTCTTCAAATTCTCTTCTTATTCTGGAGGTTTGGCCAAAAGGGTTAGACTCATTTTTCAGCTTCATATATTTCATGCGTGATGATATCAATGAGTCAGACTCTTCTCCATCGGAAAAACATAGATCTTCATCTGAACTGTTATCGTCTTGTTGAGTCATTAAACAAAATTCAAATGTTAACTCCTCAAGATCTTCTTGCTTTCCTGATAAAAATTTTTATGGGTTGGTCGAGTCAATCTGACAACCCTTATCATTTTGGAGTAATTGATGCTAAAGAACATCTGACATCACGTAGATGATTCGGCATGTCTCTACTGGATAATATTCACCATTATCTTCTTCATTCGATTCGATAATGCAAAGGTTAAGCATGAAGTCTGCAAGCCTAAATGATTATCTTGTCAGTTGCTGATACTCTAAATTATTAATAATCTTTTGAGTTGTAGTTCTCTTCTTGATCTTCATTTTCTTAACCAGCTTCTTTGATTTATGAGACCTGTGTTTAGTAGACTGCTCCTCGTGTTGTGATGAAGTATCCTTATCAAAATGCTACTGAGAAGCCCAAATACTTGGTTTAGACATCTCTCTTAAATCTAATATAGGTTCAAGTGGTGATTTTCACTTAACACTTGGGATGTCTTTTAGTTGTTTCAGCATTTTTATGATCTCTTTGCAGACTACCGTTTCCCAGTCTTCAGTCTAAGCTAATTTCTCCTTCTTTTTGTTTTTCTGGATGATAGAGAAGAGGATGTAATCATCCTTGTAGACTTTCTTTTTGGGTTGACTAGAACACTATCGGATAATGTAAATTCACCTCGTTGATACTTCATTTCTAGCCAATCCTTAAAGACATAACAATCTTCAATAGGATGACTGATCATCCGATGACAGGGACAGTAATTTGGATTACTGACTTGATCAACTTCTTTAGGCCTTTTAATTTCTGATAATTGCAAACCAACTTTGACTGATTGCTAAAATAATTTGGCCACGCTACTCTTCTAAAGGAATAATCTTTGTTCATCTTTTCCTCGAGAGATGGTCGCATTCGTTCATCATCTCTTGTTACTTATTTTCGACGCTCTCCACCACTTGGAAAAGTCTGAGGTTTGTCATTACCTCCCAATTACCAATTTTGGCTATGGAGAAATATCTTCTTTTCTCTTTTATAATTATACATAGGCTATTTTCTTTTATCCACATTATATATCACACACTTTTCACCATTTGAGCTATAGGAAGCGGCATGAATTTCATTTCTTCTTGAGTTTGAAGGTTTGTTTCTCTTTGCTTATAGACTCTAGACTTGATTATTCATCTTTTCAAATTTAACCACCATATCGAGCAAGTCCTGGAATGTTGCAATCGATGCCATGCATAAAAATGATGTCATCTTATCATCTATATTGCCCATTAGTAATTGGATCACCTGTTCTTCTTCTAATTATTGTTCGCACTTCATACTTAGGTTACACCAACGACTTATGAATTTTGTCATTGACTCATCTTTTCTCTTTTGTAGCAAGGCAAGGTCAGCAATTATTATTTTCTTAGTTGCACTGGCGAACCACTTCACAAATATAGTCTCTAATTCATAAATTTTGCATACCACTCGAAAGCAGCTGAAGTGAGGCTGCTGACAAACTGATGGAAAAGTAGCGCATCATTCCCTCATGTGTTACCGCAAGCAACCTTAAACTGGGCTAGACGTTGCTTTGGATTCCCAAGTCCACTGAAAGTATTAAATTTTGGCACTGAGTAAACTTTCGGGTATGACACTTGATCATATTAAACTGGGTAAGGGCGACCCATACTCACCAGCTTTTCAGCTTGCTTTGAGGCTATGACTGTCTTTATCATTTCATTAATTATTATTACTAGCTGAGCAGCTGTTACCGTTCCAAGTGTGCTAACTAGATTTTGAATTATCGGTTGAAAAGATAGTTGGTTAACTTTGTTAATCACTTCATGTGTAGCATGTACTTTAGGAGCTTGAGATATCAAAGTAACTAGTGGTATATAAGTTGTATTATTAGCTACATGTTCATTTGCAAATAAGATAAGTAATGCATTTGATATGATATTCTTCTATAACATCTCCATCATGATGTTCATTTGTACCATCATATCATTCATCTTAATACCAAGCTGTGCAATCTCCTAATCTTTGACCTCCATTTTTGCTCTTTGCTTTCTAGCTCAATCAAGATGTGCTCTTCTTCTTCTTCTTCTTATATTTCTTGTTATTGCTATGCTCTTTGCTCATCCTCAGGGGAAGAACTTGACTGTCATTCTCCTTATGCATTTGCAGAGACAGCTATTGTTGGGACTGAATAATGATGCTGAGTATAAAAGCGTGTACCAGGCTGATCATTTCCTGATTCAACCATATAAACAGCTTCAACGCCCATCATCTCTTTTTCATTTAGATCTTTTTCTTCTTCTTCTTCTTCTTCGGCAAAGATTGAAGATCCATATTCTACTTGCTTTTGTGAAGACTATTCATCATAAATATCGAACTCAAGTTCAGGTTCCCTGAGTTCATGTTGTTGTTGATGGTGTTGAGCGAAGAGTTCATCTATATCTTTGATCATATAGACGACTTCTACTTCCATAGTGTCTTCTTCATCGCCTTTTTTGCACATGAATTTCTGATCAACATTTCCAGTGGATCTCCGGTTCAATGTGCGGGATGAACACTTCTTCTATTAAAGGACTGTGATCAAAGTCAACCTTCTCTTGTGGGGTGAATCTGATCGATGATGGGATCCCCTAGAGGATTCTTTAGGGTGTGGACCATCATGTTTTTCATCAATGATATCCCTTCTTTTGGGTATCCACTTCTGATGAGTTATTTTTGAGGCAGATTTTTGAGTATATGTATCAGATGTCACACCTCTTCCATTATTCAAAGTTTCATTACGGGGCCTTGGCCTCTATATATATTTACCCTTTCACTAGGAACTTTCAGTAGCTGATTCTTTGATATGTGGTCCAAGTGTCACGCTCTGATGCTCACCGTGTGAAGCGGACTGAGCTCGATGGCTAGTTACCAGAAGAGATGACAACTTTCTTGGTGGAGCTTCAATATTTTCTATCACCACAAGCCCTGAAATCTTCTTTTCATTAAGCCTCTATCCTTGGCTACTTTGAAAACTTTATGTATCCTATGACAGTGTTTTAGGCTATCTCCTCTGTGGTGGTGGAGCTTGACATTATTGGTTCTAGAATGACTTCTTTACTTCACCAGTAGAGTTATTCCTCTTTACCCACTTTATATTATCAAAGTTATTGTGGGTAAGAATACTCACTTCTGGCGACAGTATCGCTTGTTCACTAGGTCGTTCAAAGGGAATCTGCTGAGCCCTCAGCTCAACATTTCTTCTTCTTCTCTGTCTTCTGGTTAATTTGCTTTATGATGAGGAAGCTTCATGATCATGCTTTCCAGGTACAAAAGGTTCAATCGACAGAGCAGTTGTACCACGAGGTATTAAAGACACAACTTTCTCACTGACGGTTCTTTTCATCATGGGGGCTTCAGATTGGCCTAGCCTTTTGAAAACTGAAGTTCTCTGCCTGGAGAACTCCTTGACAGCGGTTGGCTATTGAACAGATTGACGAGCCTAGCTATTAGGAGCTTCAGTAACTTGAGTTCTTCCAGCATGGCCTCAGACGAATGTACCATGAGTGGGTACTTCAGGAGTTGCAGCTACGATAGCTGGGAAACTCAAGCTACCAAATTAAATTGTAGCTCCAACATCTCTTGTGTTGATGACGACATTTGCTAGGCAGATGTTCGCACTATGCCCTAGCTGAATGGTGAAAGGAGTGCTCTGTAGATCCATTCTACAAAAGTGAAAGATGGGGATTAGTAATTATTATTTATTATTTCACCCCATACTTTCAAGATGTAGAGGTACTAAAAAATTAAAATAATGGTGTAATAAAGATGTACTCTGCAGAATAATTCATTCGATATAGAGCCTCATAAAATAGTAATATGAATTTATTACACATTTAAATAACCATTTTTTGTTTTAAATTTTTAAATATTTTATTGCTACTATAGCATATATATGATTAGCCAAAGATGGAAAGAGAATCTTGTTCTCAGAGTCACAAAAAGGCCACCAACCTCTTGTTAATATTGAATTAGAAGAGTGTTGATGTAAGGCAAATAAATAGTAGATAAGACACTTCCCAGAGATTTTTCTCTCATTTTGTGAGGACTTTAGATCTGGTTCTAGGTTTTCTATAGGCGCAAACTCTATAGTTAATTACCCCTCCCTCTAAAAAAAGTGAGAGAGAACTTTCGATTAAGGTCAGTTGTTAGATGCGTAGCATATAGTAGCAGCATATGGAGTTTTAGAATGTAAGATTATGAAATTCATCATTTTAGCTTAAACCAGATGGTTGGGGAATGATGATGTGCCCAATCTAGATCTTATGGTTTCGTCATCCCGCGTGTAGTCCCTAGTCTACTTAGTCAGAGGAGGTAATCGATCCAACCTGATCGAAGGATCTTTATCAACAACACATGGGCTACATCGTCTAAGAAATCCTTGTAGACCTGGGGTGGTGTTTGTCTAAGGAGATAATCTTAAGTCTACCTTAGCTAACATAGGGCTATTTGCCCTATCAAGTATACCCTATGATTCATAACTCAAAGGGAGTATATACCTGCACAGTGTAATCATAATATAATGGAGCCTTATAGGCCAAACCACCCGATTAGAGGACTTTGGTCGTGAATCGCTTCATCTGGAGCCTATCGGCCGCCATGGTGAGAATCCGCCACGTGAGATTGATTGAGAGTGAACATATCATAACACTTTATTTGACTTTGGCTCCTTTGTGAGCAATAGTTTTCTTAATTTGTCACCTTTAACAAACTGTTGTGCAAGGTGGATAGATTGAGTTTAGCTTTAAAATTTTAATGATTGAATTTCATTGAAGCAGTTTTTAATTGATACACAATTTGAGTTAATTTGATTTGAAATTAGAATCATATTTTGATGAAAGTATCCCCTTCAGTTGAAATCACCATTCAACACCATCATCAGTAATTGATTGAATCAAATATATTTGAGAACTTTAGATCCTATCAACTCTTAGCTCTAATAGAGAATCGACGATCATAGTAATTAGCTTCTCAGATATTTCACTAAATTGAAATTCTTATAATACATTTTTAGGTTTTGTTAACCTGGACCCAGTCCTAAGACTAAACCGGGAAGCAACCCACGTAGCATCCTCAGACACTTGAATCTAAACATTCAGCATAGTGTCGAGGACCATGTGGGTGTATTTAATAATTCATATGATTTTATGTTTGAATTATGAGATTAATTTTGTATTTATTTAATCTCAGCTTAGCCTGCGCAGCCTTTTCAGACATTAAAATTTACACTTTAAATCTCTATATCCGAGCACATGCAGGTGTATCTAAGAATGCTTTAATTAATGTCTTCTGTTCGCTTGTACAAAGTGTTGCAAATTCGATGACATTTTAATTTAGATTGTAATTTTAAATATTGCTCACACTTAGTTTACTTGTTGAATTTTTCAATTCTCCATGTTTTCAAATTCGTTTGTGAGCAGGTTCAAATTCTTTCATATTTAAGAATCTATCTTCCAATTAGTTAATCTTTCAATTATTCATTAAGGAGCTTTAACTATGCTTGCCAACATGCTATTTCACTTCTTCATAGCTCTCTCATAAATTTCATTTGACTTCACCCTTTTATTATATATATAAGCATAACACTCAACAAATTTCTTATGATTTAGTTTTGTATTGAGATATAAATTCAAGTAGACTTGAAATATAAGATTCATGACTATCAGCAAGCCAACAAGTTATGCTTTTGAGTAAGCTGTCAAATAATATTCTTGCACTTATGAGAATTATCCAGTCTTCATATTAAAGTGATTAAACCCGATTTGACTTTATTTTAAATTTCACATCAAGTTTTATGTTTATTTAAAAGTCAAACTTCAAACTTATTATAAGTCTTTATGAGCCTAGCATTTGCCTCCCCTAATTTCAATCAAAGTTTGTTTAATTTTGAAAAGTTTACAAGAGAAGAAAACTCACTTTACCGCTTCAATTTAAGCCATAGAGAATTACAATTTAAAGCTTGTGAGTTTAATGCCTCCCCAAGTTTTAATTAAAGCTTATTTAATTTTGAGGAATTTACAAGAAAAGAGAACTCACTTTATTAAGAAGTTAATTTTAAATAAGAATGAGTTCATCATTACTTTCTTAAATCCATCTGAATAAGGCTAAGAAAGAGCACTTGCTTGAGTTTAGAGTACTTTGAGAAAGAGGGGAAAGGATTTTAGTTCGCACTTCGGGAAGGCTTTCAACTTGCTTAAATAAGTTTTGTAAGTGCTTTTCCTCCTTTTTTTAGTTTGATGTTCATTTTAACATTTATCGTGTATTTTCTTATTTAATTTAAGCTTAGACGATTTCAGTTTGAATTTGTTTAAGTTCCAAATTTCAGTTAAAATTTTAGCAGCCTCCGAGCGTCATCCCCGCGTAGGGGGGCTATTATGAGTGTTTTGACTTTCTCGGTACGCCCTAATAAGCGTAACGAGTGGTGTCTTGTGATACTACAATCAATTTTCATCTCGTCACGCCCTAATGAGCATGACAAGGCTTTTAAACCTGAAAGAAGACAAATGCAAGGCGATATGTATTCATTTCATTTTTTTTCTAAGTCCAAAATTTTGACAAAATTTCGGCAATATTTCGGCTAGGGGGAGCGACATTTAACAGATGTTAGCTTACTCAGTACGCCCTAATGAGCGTAGCGAGCAGTGTCTTGTGACACTACAACCGATTTTTCATCTCGTCATGCCCTAATGAGCACGACGAGTCCTTCAAACCTGCAAAGAAACACAAGCATATTATATCCACATCACACATGTTCTAACTTATTTCTTTTGCGCGTTGCAATGATCGGCAAAGAGACGGAGTTGAAGATGCTGAAAACCAAGAGAGAAACCCGCCTAATGACGATGTTCCTCTCTGGTTGCAGCAAAGGGAAAAGTCAGAGAGGGAGATAGAGAGGGAAATGCCGAATATCAGGAGAAGAACCCACCTAATGACGATGTTCCTCTCCAGTTGCGGCGAAGAGAAATTGGAAAAGTAATGAAAGGGGGCGATGCCAGAAACCAAAAGAAGAACCCACCTAATGACGGTGTTCTTCTTTGGTTGTGGCAAAACAGAATAGGAAAGGGCGATGGAAAGAGGTGATGTCGGAAACCGGAAGAAGAACACGCCTAATGACGATGTTCTTCTCCGATTGCGGCAAAGGGATTTGGAAATTTGGATTAGGAAAATGAGGTCATTTGTGGGTCGACAAAATGAGGGAAAATCAGGAAAAGAAGAGGTAAGAAATGAAGGAAATTCCAAGGAATTTTCGGATTGGTTTTGTGAAGGAAAGGGAGATGACATTTTCCACTAGGGCTTGAAGGAGGATCTGAATTCGTGCGTTTGCTCAAGTAGACGGAAGAGGAAGAGAGGGAAGTGGGAGAGAAAGGCTTTTTTGGTTTTGGAGAGGGGAAGGAAATAGGGAAAAAGAAATGGAAGAAGAGGGGAAGAAAGAGGAAGAGGAAGAAGAAGAAGGAAGAACTTGTCTTGCTCTTTTCGGTTTGGAGGAGGAGAGGAAATGGGAGAGAACTTGCAGTTTGAAGAAGGGAGAGTAAAGTGGAAGCTTGCGGTTTTCTGGAGAAAGGAGGAAGAATGCAATTGAGAGGAAGAAAAAGGGAAAGAGGGGGAACGATTGGGGAGCATGGAGAAGTTGTTGTTAGTGGAGATCTCCCGTGCGATTGCGTGCGATGGGGAGGGGAGAGCGAACCATGGAGGATCGGAAGAAGAAGGAGTCACGCATGAAGGGAAGAAGAATCGAGTCGGGTCGAGCGAAAGGGGGATCCGTGGGTTTATTAGAGTATGATTTAGGGAGTTGGGTTTTAGGTTTTTTAAATTAATTTTTAAATTGAGTAATCAACTTTAATGAGAATTTTACACCGACATGATTAGATAATCAATATATATATCAATTCAAGGTTATTCCGATGTTCTGAATGCAATGGCGCAACACATTTCACAATCGAGGTCGTTTGGATTAAATCGACGTCAAATTGGGTTAATTTCAACTCAAAATGCATGTCGCCGCTTTCGGCCGTTCGACATTCATGCAGACTTGTCTGAATTAAGTGAAAATAATTTTATTTGATAGATTTCTATGTTTCAAAACTAACGGCATAATCAATTTCATGGAGGTCATTTGGTTTGTGTCGGCACCTCCTAACCTTGATATGCGTGCAGACACGTTGACGACTCGATCGCTTGATCGGTTAATCATCAAATTATGCAATATGTATATTTTGACCAGTTTCAACATTCTGAACGCGACGACGAAGTCTGTTCATCGATCGGAGATAGTTTGGACTATTTTCGGTGACGTCTAGTGTATTTTGAGCCCCGATTTGTGCACTGTCACTTCCGAAGTCCGTCGAATTCGACTTGTAGGCTTGACTCAACTTATGACACATATATGGAGATCAACAAATGCCCCCCAACAAATGTGATTCGCGCATGGAACGAGTCGTCTTTGTTGAAAACTGGTTGACCCTTTGGGCTGGCCACAAAACTTGGATCATTTAGGCATCGATTGCAATAGCTTACGAAGCTTTGATAGGATTTGCCATTCGTATGATATCTTATTTTAGGACATGTTAAATGACGAGATTGACTGATTTGTCAGAATTAACTTGTCGGATAGATAATAGTTCGTACACCATCTACTCTCTGCTTCAATGGCTTTGCTGAAGATCTCTTTCTTTTATGTCATTGCTTATTTGAGTTTCCTCCAACCCTAGCTTTGTGCTTGATTGGGTTTGTTGGAGGAATTGGTTTATTTGTTTTGATGAAGGACTCCGCTAGGGAGTTGGTTTATTTGTGCTTGGTCAGATTTGAAATTCCTTTTGTACTAGCTTTAAGCTTGACGGACTTGAAGAAAGACTGACCTGATTTGTCCATATTGAATTGTTAGGAAGTGTATCTATGTCATGAATCATGTGCTTGCTGCTTTGATAGATTTATTGAAGGGTACATACAGATGACCCAACCTTCCGGCTTATACTAGGTCTCTGTTGAGTTATCAGTCTAGCAATATGTGCTTTAATAGACTGAATAACCACGAAATTTCTTTGGTTCGACCATATGGATTATAGAATTGCTTCCTCGATCCTGTGCTTTCTGCTTTGACGAACTTGATGAGGAGATTAGCTTTGATTTATGCTTTGAGCTTGATCAGATCATTTGAGAATAAATTAAGATATCACCCTGCGGGCAATATATAGATTGATTTGAGACAGCTCTGAATTGAGAGTTTCCTCAGATTGTCTTGGTCTATTGATCAAGTAGAAAGATCTCTTGGATTTTGGTTGCTTGTAATAACTAAGCTAGATATGGTTTGAGATTGAACAATTATCATCATAATACTGACGAGCAGGGGCTCTTTCACTGCGGCCTTTTCTTACGGCTTGTTGAGTGAGGAGAACGTCAGCAACTCGGCCATTTATAGGTTTGTTGAGTTCGACCTTTAGAACCTACTCGAGTCTTTGACTTAAGCTATGAGGGGTTGGTGATTTAGTCATTAGACTAACGAACATGGACTCTTTCTCTGCGGCCTTTTCTCACGGCATTTTGAGTGAAGAGAGTGTCAGTAACTCGATCATTTGTGGGCTTGTTGAGTTTGACCTTTAGAACTTATCCATGTCCTAGATTGCAAGATGTAGATGTTGATGTTTTTCCAACTTAGTTGATTGAAGCCTCCAAGATTGGGAGTTCTTTTGACTTGATCTCCGACATTCGATGAATTTGGGAGAAAATTTTTCTTGACATTTATGACTGTCTTTTCCTGCGTAGTAATAGATTCTTTTTGTTCCTATAAGAACCTGTAACTTAACAATAACAATTATAGATATATTCAGGGATTTCGGCATAAAACTCAATGTCAACCTGAATCCACATTTGAATTATATTATCATTTATTTTATTTTTATTGGAGCTTTTTTTATTGAATTAATTAGTATTCATGTTGAATTTTGTACTAAAAATTATGAATGTCAGGAATTTTTTAAAAAAACTGTTTTATTTATTTTATTTTATTATTATTTTTTTGTTACAGTGCAGTATGCTAGCATTATAACCATTACTTATATTCTTTGATTTATCCTAAACAATTAATCATTTCTGATCATTTCAGAGATGCGTATAACCGTCTTGGATATATTGCTCAAATCATCATTCAGTTATTATTATGTTGGTTTGTTTAATTTAATACATCCATCATGATTAAAATTCTTCATTAATTTCATTTCGAGAAATTAATGATTGTATTAAATAAATGAATAATTTATATAAGTTTTTCTGTTACTGAAGAGTTTAATAAATTATAAATTCGTGTGTAAGTAATAAAGTAGGAATGAAATTTGACAATTTGACTACATTATTTGTGGTTTTAGATATAAGCTTTCAACATTAGCAAATGATTTTGAAATTAATAATGATAGAAATAATAATAATAATAAATAACAGTTAATTAGCATTTGATGGATAATTAAAGTAACTAATTAGTGCACGGCATTTGCTGGTTTAAGATAGATAATATATTTTAAAAATGATTAGTTTGTTTTCATTGATTTTTCATGGGATGTACAACTTATATGCAAATATATAATATTCATGTACAACTTAAATTAATTTGAATGTCTAAAAAGAACAAGTAATTACATGAAACATACATGCAAATATGTAATATTGATGTACAACTTAAATTATTTTGTAATAGCGTTAACTCCTCCATCAGCAACTCCGCCGAAAAGTAAATAATCATATCTCATTTGTTATGGCCATTCTGCTTCTACATGATTTTTAATTGATCAATCAAAACTCTAACCTATTACATGCATGTTAGGTTAAACAGGAGCACATATTAGAGGAGCAGAATAATTGTTTATACTGAGCTAATTAGCTATAGCTATCAGCTGTCAAAATTTTGGCGCTTAGATATCGTCGTATGTGATCGCGCGCTTTTCCAATAGCGTGAGCGGTCTGATACTACAACCGATTTCCATCTCGTCACATCCCAATGAGCGTGAGGCCTTTAAACTTGAAAGAAGATAATTGCAAGGCGATATACATATTATTTTTTTTTCTAAGTTCAGAATTTTGACAAAATTTCGGCATCATTTCGGCTAGGGGGAGCGATATCTAACAGATGTTGGCTTACTCGGTACACCCTAATGAGCGTAGCGAGCGGTGTTTTGCGATACTACAGCCGATATTTCATCTCGTCACGCCCTAATGAGCATGACTAGTCCTTCAAACCTGCAAAGAAACTCAAGCATATAAACATAAATATCACACATGTTCTGACTTATTTTTTCTGAGACGGAGTTGGAGATGCCAAAAACCAAGAGAGGAACCCGCCTAATGACGATGTTCCTCTCCGGTTGCGGCAAAGGGAAAAGTCGGAGAGGGAGATAGAGAGGGAAATGCCGAAAATTAGGAGAAGAACCTGCCTAATGATGATTTTTCTTTCTAGTTGCGGTGAAGAGAAATTAGAAAAGTAATGAAAGGGGGCGATGCCGGAAACCAAAAGAAGAACCCGCCTAATGATGATGTTCTTTTCCGGTTGCGGCAAAATAGAATTGGAAAGGGCGATGGAAAGAGGCGATGTCGGAAACTAGAAGAAGAACCCGCCTAATGACGATGTTCTTCTCCGATTGAGGCAAAGCAAATTTGGAAATTCGGATTAGGAAAATGAGGGAAAATCAAGAATAGAAGAGGAAAGAAATGAAGAAAATTCCAAGGAATTTTCAGATTGGTTTTGTGAGGGAAAGGAAGATGAAATTTTCGTCTAGGGCTTGAAGGAGGATCTGAATTCGTGCGTTTGCTCAAGTAGCCGAAGGAGGAAGAGAGGGAAATCGGAGAGAAAGGCTTTTTTGGTTTTAGAGAGGGGAAGGAAATAGGGAAAAGGAAATGGAAGAAGAGGGGAAGAAAGAGGAAGAGGAAGAACAAGAAGGAAGAACTTGTCTTGCTCTTTTCGGTTTGGAGGAGG
This sequence comes from Cymbidium sinense, assembly GCA_021442155.1. Taxonomy (NCBI): domain Eukaryota; kingdom Viridiplantae; phylum Streptophyta; class Magnoliopsida; order Asparagales; family Orchidaceae; genus Cymbidium; species Cymbidium sinense. The sequence continues at coordinate 78,018,345 of CM038220.1, forward strand.
AGAGGAAATGGGAGAGAACTTGCGGTTTGAAGAAAGGAGAGTAAAGTGGAAGCTTGCGGTTTTCTGGAGAAAGGAGGAAGAACCCTTTTTTGTCTTTTTGCCTTGCAATTGAGAGGAAGAAGAAGGGAAAGAGGGGGAACGGTTGGGGAGCAAGCAGTTGCAGACTTGTCTGAATTAAGTGCGAATGATCTTATTTGATAGATTTCTACATTTCAAAACTAACGACATAATCAATTTCATGAACGAAGGTCATTTGATTTGTGTCGCCACCTCCTAACCTTGATATACGTGTAGGCATATTGACGACTCGATCGCTTGATCGGTTGATCATCAAGTTGTGCAATATTTATATTTTGACCAGTTTCAACATTCTGAACGCCGAAGTCTGTTCATCGATCGGAGATCATTTGGACTATTTTTGGTGACGTCCAGTGCATTTTGAGCCGACAGGTAATCATACTTCAAATCCGAATTCAACTTTTAGGCTTGACTCAACTTATGACACATATATGGAGATCAACAAATGCCCCCTAAAAATGTGATTCAAGCATAGAACGAGTTGTGTTTGTTGAAAACTAGATTGACCCGGGTCGCAACTTGGATCATTTAGCTTGATTGCTTACAAAAGCTTTGATAGGATTTGTCATTCGTATGATGTCTTATTTTAGGACATGCTAAATGACGAGATTGACCAATTTGTTAGAATTAACTTGTCGGATAGATAAGAGTTCTTACACCATCTACTCTCTGCTTCAATGACTTTGCTGATGATCTCTTTCTTTTATGTCATTGTAGATTTCAGTTTTCTCCAACCCTAGCTTTGTGCTTGATTGGGTTTGTTGGAGGAATTAGTTTATTTATTTTGATGAAGGACTCCGCTAGGGAGTTGGTTTATCCGTGCTTGGTCATATTTGAAATTCCTTCTGTCCTAGCTTTAAGCTTGACGGACTTGATGAAGGACTGATCTGATTTATCCATATTGACTTGTCAGGAAGTGTATGTACACCATGAATCATGTGCTTGCTGCTTTGACAGATTCATTGAAGGGTACATACATATGACCTAGCCTTCCGGCTTATACTACGTTTGTGTTGAGTTATCAGTCTAGCAATGTGTGCTTTAATAGACTGAATAACCATGAAATTTCTTTGGTCGACCATCGACTTTGTATGAACTATGGAATTGCTTCCTCGGTCCTGTGCTTTCTGCTTTGGTGGACATGATAAGGACATTGGCTTTGATTTGTGCTTTGAGCTTGATCAGATAATTTGAGAATAAATTGAGATATCATCCTGCGGGCACTATATAGATTGATTTGAGGCAGCTCCGAATTGAGAGTTTCCTCAGATTGTCTTGGTCTATTAATCAAGTAGAAAGATCTCTTCGATTCTAGTTGCTTGTAATCACTAAGCTAGATCTGGTTTGAGATTGAACAGCTATCATCATTAGACTGATGAGTAGGGGCTCTTTCACTGCGGTCTTTTCTTACAATTTATTGAGTGAGGAGAGTGTCAGCAACTCGACCATTTATAGGCTTATTGAGTTCGACCTTTAGAACCTACTCGAGTCTTCGACTTAAGCTATGAGGGGTTGTTGATTTAGTCATTAGACTAACGAACAAGGATCTTTCACTGCGGCCTTTTCTCACGGCATATTAAGTGAAGAGAGTGCGAACTACTATTGGCTTATCAGCCTTTTAGAACTTATCCGTGTCCTAGACTTCAGGATGTAGAGATTGATATTTTTCCAACTTAGTTGATCGAAGCCTACAAGATTGGGAGTTCTTTTGACTTGATCTCTGACATTTGATGAATCTGGGAGAAAATTTTTCTTGACATTTATGGTTATCTTTTCCTGTGTGGCAATAGATTTTTTTGGTTCCTATAACAACCTGCAACTTAACAATAACAATTATAGATATATTCAGGGATTTTAACATAAAACTCGATGTCAACCTAAATCCACATTTGAATTATATTATAATTTATTTTATTTTTATTGGAGCTTTTTTTATTGAATTAATTAGTATTCATGTTGAATTTTGCACTAAAAATTATGAATGTCACGAATTTTTTAAAAAACCTGATTTTTTTTATTGTTACAGTGCAGTATGCTAGCATTATAACCATTATTTATATTCATTGATTTATCCTAAACAATTAATCATATCTGATCATTACAGAGATGCGTATAACCGTCTTGGATATATTGCTCAAATCATCATTCAGTTATTATTATGTTGGTTTGTTTAATTTAATACATCCATCATGATTAAAATTCTTCATTAATTTCGTTTCGAGAAATTAATGACTGTATTAAATAAATGAATAATATATATAAGTTTTCCTGTCACGGAAGAGTTGAATAAATTATAAATTCGTTAAATTCGTTTGTAAGTAATAAAGTAGGGGCAATTTTTTTAAATTGAGTACCGTTAAAATACGAATTAGCTAATTGAGTATCAATAAAAAAATTTAATATAGTTACTTAGTGGGTACGCCACGTGACGCATGCAATGAAAAGAGTTAGCCGCCATTAATTGGCGACGCTTAGATATGGTGCCGCCCAATAAGGCGATCGCCAGATAGGGCCACTAGTTGGGCATCGCTGAAATATAGGCCGATCGGTCCCGACGGCCTATCTCGCCGCTTGCTGATTCCTTCTCAACTCCGCCTCTTAGAACGCCGAACTCCAGCACCGAGCATGGTCCTCCGCCTCTGAACTTCTCGCCGTAGATCGACCGCCAGATTGCTTTTTTTGTCCCGCACCGACTTCTTCAGGTATTTTTCTGTTGCTATCATCGATCTCGTTGCACTAAGTCAAGAGAGAACATGTTAAAGATCTCAACACATAACATAAGCTTATGTGATTTGATATAGCGTGGATTAAATGACATCTTAGACAACTATCTTCTTCTAGGTATTTTTTTGTCATCAGTTAGTATTTAAAAAATATCATCAATCTCATACATGCTTGGGATTGATATTGATAGTTTTAATTTTTTTTTTAGTAATATTTATAACAAAAGATAAACTAAATGTGAAAAAACTTATAATTGATGACGTTTGCTCTTTGTATTCTAAAAGCGTTGAGTGTTACTTCATTTGTTGATATTAAATTAAATGATCAAAAGATCATTCATTCATTAATCTCTAATTCTATTTTATAGTCAATTTTTCATAATATTCATAGTAGGAAAAAAACCTTTTTAACTCACTTTAGTAACAATAAAGTTAATGCTAGTTTTAATGATTTGAAAATATGAGAATATAAATTGTCTTTCTTTTTCAACCTTTTTCCATTTTTCATGAAGTATTCAAATATATTCTAAGAATAAAATTGTTCATCAAGATATATATTCATGCTTGGGACTGATATTGATAGTTTTAATTGTTTTTTTAGTAATATTTATAACAAAAGATAAACTAAATGTGAATAAAAAACTTATAATTGAAGATCATTAACTATGAAGATCATTAACTTATAGTTATTTTCTAAATTCTTATGTGACTTTTGGAGAGCCTTTCATCTTCGATTTAACTAAACTTCTATGTATTTATTGTCTTTTTGTTTTCTTTCTCAATTCAAGCAATTCATCATGAATTACAATTTTGTTGTGAATCTTGCTATTTGAGTGAATTTAGAAAAAATTATTGTAGGATAAAATTGTAAATATAAAGCTTAGTTTGATTAGTTTTAAGTAGTTTGATTTGAAATTCACTCAAGATTATATATTGAGTTGGGAGCTTGAATTTATTTTATTCTGACATGCCTTTAATATATAAATCATAAAGAAGTTTTTTATTTCAAAATAAATATGTAGTAATCCATTTTTCAACTAAGTAGTAAATTTTTATTTATAATTTATTTGTAATTTATAAGATTGTTTAGGCTTCTCATGTAGCCAAGTTATTCTTCAGAAAAAGCATTTGTTTATGTGGATTTCCATTATATGTGATAAGAATGTAAGGTTTGTCTTAAGATTTATTTCCCACTTTATTTTAGGGGTTGATCCATTATTTCTCATAATTTGCGATGTAGCGTTGATTGTAAACCATAATCTTCTACTTTTCAATGCGATGGCAGGAGCACCACACCGCCGGGACGTATGACGTTCGTAGGAGGCCACCCACCATTGGAGCGTGCACCTTCCCGAGGTTCATCCTAGTATTGCTCTCCTACATGAGATCGAGCCATCTATAATCGTAAGTGAATTTTTTTTTGCGTAGATGTTACCGCTACCTTTTATTTGGACGTACTTAGATTATTTTTTTTTCAGACTTGAGGCGCATCACACTTGCTTGCGCCGAAGGAGTGGCCCATTACATGCAGATTCATCGACGCGCTAGACCGCGATCGTGAGTCGACGCTTCATCCGGGATCATCGCTTGCTTACCGCTTTGGTTGAGAGATGGTCACCGCATCAATACCTTTCACCTCAGGTGAGATGATGACGCCCGGGCGTGGCGATGATTCTGGACTACTTGATTGAGCCACCTATCATAGTCCGACAGTGATTGGCGAGGAGAAGAGATGGCCGGGCATGATTCGGATGATTTGTTAGGGCGACACCCATTACGGCGTGATGTATCATGATCCGATCACTCGCATATCGCCGACATTCGGATGGGCGCACATGCAGACATGCATGCCACCGGGTGGCTTAGGTGGACTTTCTATGGAGTCATATGACGCCGGAAGGGAGTTCTACACGCGGGCTTATATTTTATTCGATTGCTTTTACCGCCGACACTCGTTGAGGTCCACCTACGATTTACCACTCACGGAGGATCGGATTCTTTTAGCATGATGTCATAGGTGGAGCGCTTTTGGCTCATCTATATAGAGTTGACGAGTCGACAGCCGGGCCAACATGGCGTTGCTACACCTCCTTGTGATTTGGGCTTGGGAGCATATTCATGTGGTAGGCCGACTTTACATGTGCCTTATCGCGAGCTCTTGCCCGGCGTTGGTTTGAGGTACGGTTGTTAACTACACTTTCAAACTATCACTTATATATATGTTAAAACGCTACGGCGTGGAATGAGAAGTATGCGGCCAATAGCAATACGAATGTCTGAGAAATGAGCTATGGAAACACAGGATCTGCTACTCTTTAGTCTAAATAACTGTAATGCCGATTATGTTTTAACATCGCTTTATCATACGCGGCAGTGATGGGAGCTGATGGAATGAGCACACATCATCGATGTATGCTCTATAGCTCGACATATGGTTAAGACGAGTCCTCTTATCACCGGAAGAGAGTTGAGTGGTATTTACCGGATGAGTCGTGCCGTCGCCTTATTCAGATAGATGGTTGACCCTAGTTTCAAAAGGGTCGATGGTGAGGTGAAAGACCTGCCGAGTACCACCACATTGCTTCTTGGGAGAGGGAGGGATTGCCTCGAGGGCTAGATGAGGTCGGATGAAGATCACATCGCCAAGCATGCTACCGGTCGATACGTTTTGTTTACTCAGCCGACAGATCCTCCAGACCACTTACTACTACACGTGGAGCGTCTTTATGTAAGTTATGATATAAGTTAATATTCAATATTTTTGTAAGTGATAATTTTACATTCTTTTTTTTTTTTTGTGGCGGACCATATCGGCAACTTCGGGACATATTTGACCATGCCGGTCGCGATGATCACCACTTACGGCGATGTAGATACGAGATGATATGTAGAGACGATCGGCGTGTACATATAGGTGACACATATTACGGTCGGTGCCTACGGTATCGCATAGCATGGAGGAGCCGGTCCATCACTTCCGTGTCCGGTCCCCTACGTCTTGCGATCTAGTTCTACGTGTTGATCCGGGACCTTCATTATCGCGATCCAGGACCTTCTACATATCAACCGTCATATGACTCGCAGCCACCTATATTCCCATCACAGGATGATATGTCGCACAGTGCCGAGGATGTTGCACTAGAGGGCATCACCGATATCGTCGTCTGACCAACAGTGGTGCAATTCAAGCAGAACAGGAGGAAGGCGGTTGTCTCACGGTGGAGCTTAGGGCTTTACTACATTTTCCTTTCTGTTTCATTACAAACTACAGAGTCATGTACATGTTAACCTTGATTATGACATAATGAATTTTTATTAGTTGTTTTTCTAATTTTTTTTATGTACATAGCAGTTAATGTATTTAAGGTTTCATGGCATGTTTTTGAACAAGTTTTATGCTGGATGTCCACTATCTAAAGAAACTTGAAATATGGAGTACACTCTTAAAGTATAATAAAGTTCTGATTAGACTTAATAAGGTGGATTAGCTTGTGTTAAACAACTATTTCTATGGAAGGGTGTAATTACTTTCGTTGATGCAATGCTTCTTTGCTATTCTCTTGCATTGGTATGGTGCGCCTTTCTGCATCATGCGACCAATTGAAGTCGAGCCGATTAATGACGGGCGGCATGAAAATTTGTCAGCCTGCATAGAAAACATAATCTCTTTTGAGTATTCATCAATGAACAGAGGTGCATTTGTGCTTAAGAGTTAGACCATTTGGAGAATGATTTAAGTATTCATCAAACATCATCTCTTTTGAGTTCCTTCAAATACATTATATATAAGAATAAAAATAGTTAGTATTTTGTATGATATCAAATTCTTTTCATACAACATTTTAGAAGCCTTGCAAGCATATTCTATCCTACCGGAGTTGGCACATTTACTTCCCAATTTGAGCACATAAACATACACTAATAAACCAATTCATTTCACAAATGGACAAGAAACAAAAGTTCATTATGCCGTAATCAAAGTTAGCTTGTACATGACTCTGAAGTTGGTAATCAAAATAGAAAAATAAAATGTAGTACGCTCCTAAACCCTACACCGTGTGACAGCATTCCTGCATCTCTCGACTATGTATAGCATGCGGTGGTGGCCCCTCACGTCGTCGAAGAATCTCAAATATATTAGTATCAATATTGTAAAATCTTAGTAGATCGGTAAGAGAAAAATAAGCATTGTTCTATTGAAAAAATGTATTTGTCGATGTTATGGGGCACGATGACCAGTGACGGATATTTTGCATATGCTACAAGTTACGCTACTTGAACCTACATTTTCATCCATTGTGTTTACGAATCTATTCGTGGTGGCCCGACCTTACGAAAGTTAGGTGGTGCGGCTGGTAATCCATGCTCTTCGATAGATGGCCAATCGAGGCGTCGGTAGAGTATGAAATTCATTTATGTATGTCACTTATCTGTTGCGTGTATCTTGTGACGCGCGTGAGATGGTTTAGCGTCGAGTCCCAATCGACAATGACATGTGGGCATGGACAATGATATATTTGTTCGCCACAATTACAAACACATAGGCCATTATCTAGTAAATCAACTCGAATGATGGACTGTCAAAACCTACATCTCATGTGGGTTTATATTCCGAGTTCGAGGAAATGCCTAGCCTTTCGATCAGTATTAGTGTGGAACCTCCGGGTATAAATAGACAAGTTGACTTCCTCTTTGAGTAGCGGTGGATAATCGTTTCATGAACAAAGCTACTAAGTTGTAATAGATAGCGATGATTAAACCGAATCGGTAAACCGTGCGTTGCCTACAGTTAAAGCACTCGATGCACGTTGTCATTGTCCATACCATCGTGCACAAGGGACCATTTTACGGGTCACTCTACAAGCCAATTATGCGCTTCTTCTTTCACATTTTTAATGTAGCATTAAAGCGGTTGAATTGACGAATATCATCGTGTTACATGTACATCTTTTGGTGAAACTCAACATCGGTAATTCCGTCTGCGTCGACTTTTTTAAAATTCTCACGCAAATGGCGAAGAATGCTATCGCCAGGAAAAATCTCTTTGCATCCACGCAGACCAACATGTTTATCGATATTATGCATAAATCACGTCCTACTAGACACTACGGGTAACATATCATGCAAGCACAAAAACCACAACCACGAATCAACATTTTCGATTCCACAACAGCTAAAGGAAACAACCCATTATTATGCGATTCCTACGGCGGTTAATAATGTGACGATACTTGCCCAATGTGTAAGCTTAAAAGATTCAAACTCCATCCCGGTGAAGGTTCAAAGCCCAAAAAAGTCTCAAAATGTTGCATCTTGGTAGATTGAATTATGGTATGGGTAAAGTAGTAGAAGCGATTGCATATAAAGATTGAGAGTCCTATGGGACTCTTCCCAGTATCGAATATTGCTTTTTTTATTGCCATCCCATGCTTTCATATATGAAACTTTAACATTAAATTTTGACTCCATCCTACCTATAATCTCTAGGTTTCAAATCAATCGGTGATCACGGGTTTGATGTAGTATGCTATGAAACTTGCACCGTCGATGAGGATGAACTTGCGCATTGACACATCTATGATTTTCACCAACTTTTGATATTCTCCAAGCACCCCTAATGTGCGATCTACAATGTAACGCCAATTGAGGGCCTTGTAGGATCGTGTAGCTACAACGTGTAGTTCTTACGGTTAAGTAGCTCTGAATTGTACATTATTTACTATGGACCACCCGATAGCAAATTATAAACTCGTTTACTTGCAAAACACATACCTTCAAAATGTCATTTGGAATTTCAATTTCATCATTTAGAGGCGGTTTAGTGGATGGGCGTCAAAGTAAACATCGTTGTCCCACTGCCTTGTAGTTTTACACATCCGGACATACTCGTTTGTGGACAACATTTGACTCTCACTATCAACATTGTGAAATGAGTGATTTCTCGGTATGATCATATTCTCAAGTCGGTGGCTTCTTCCCCAATCATCATCACTCACTCCTTGAGCCACTTTTCATAGTCGATACTCATCTCCAACTTCTGGCACTCTACGGTTCATCCGAATGGTGACAAGATCATCACCACATAACTTATAAGTTCAGCAACTAATAATCATATTAATTGTTATAAGTTTAATCAGATAAATTATGACGATAAACTACTTGGGAATAAGCTCATCAGAGCTGCGTTGTATCCCCAGATGTTCTTGTGCGATGAAATCCACATGTATGTGTTAGCGGTATATTGACCTTACTACCGGATCAGCTGATGTGGATGCAATATTAACATCTTCCACTTTGACATACAACACCAACATCGGCGGAAGCTTCAAGTGTAAACTTCACAAAGCGTCGTCATGACGACGCTATAAATCCGCTGGATAATGACACGGTTAGAGTGGCGATCGGATCGATGTGCAAGCTTCTCGTTCGTTGCTTCAATGCCGGTGTGTGGCCAACCGATGATTTCGACCTCCCACATAATTGGTACTCATCGATACTCGGTTAATAGAAAAGTATCCAAATTCTCTATTCATCTTGCACTAAAAAATGTAGAATCCATGAGAATTTTTCTCAACCGAAATGGAAGAATCGTCGCTAAAGTTGACTGTAAAAGAGAGGGAAGTAGTTAAACATCGTCAAAGCGAATCTCGGAAAAAAAAAGTTTCTATCGAATACACAAGACAGGCAATGCGGTGGTCGATCTATCTGCGGGAAGTTCAAGAGGGGGGGAGGACCGTGGTGCTCGGAGTTTGCGTTCTACGAGTGGAGAGCGGAGTTCGGGAAGGAATCGAAACAAGCGGCAGAATGATAGTCGATAAATATCTCGAAGCCGGTCGCTAATTAGGCGGCCTCATCTGGCGATCGCCCACTAATTGGGCCCGCCTAATTAGTGGCGGCCACTCTTCATGTACGCACCACGTTGGAAACGACGTGGCGTGTGATCGCCCATTAATTGGCGTATACCTATTCTTAAATTTTTTTATTATACTCAATTAGCTAATTTGTATTTTAACGGTACTCAATTTAAAAAAATTGCCTAAAGTAGGAATGAAATTTGACAATTTGACTACATTATTTGTGGTTTTAGATATAAGCTTTCTACATTAGTTTTACAAGATAGTAACTAATTAGCAAATGATTTTGAAATTAATAATGATAGTAATAATAATAAAAATAAGCAGTTAATTAGCATTTTATGGATAATTAAAGTGACTAATTAGTGCACAGCATTAGCTGGTTTAAGACAATATATTTTAAAAAATGATTAGTTTGTTTTCATTGATTTTTCATGGGATGTATAACTTATATGCAAATATGTAATATTGATGTACAACTTAAATTAATTTGAATGTCTAAAAAGAACAAGTAATTACATGAAACATATATGCAAATATGTAATATTGATGTACAACTTAAATTATTTTGTAACAGCGTCAACTCTTCCATCAACAACTTGAGAACCTCCGCCGAAAAGTAAATAATCATATCTCATCTATTATGGCCATTCTGCTTCTACATGATTTTTAATTGATCAATCAAAACTCTAACCTATTACATGCATGTTATGTTAAACAGGAGCACATATTAGAGGAGCAGAATAATTGTTTATACTGGGCTAATTAGCTATAGCTATCAGCTGTCAAAGAATTAGAAATTTTGTGGATTCGATTTTCTGTAAATTACCTATTAAAAATGTTTTTCATAATTAGGTACATAATTCAAGTGAAAGTTAATTTTTCTTTTAAATTTGAGTTCTTAAATGTTATTTCATTCCTCTTTTTTTTTTTTTGGTTGCACAGAGGAAAAAGCCATGGAAGCTCCTTAGAAGAATCCCATGCAAGCATGCAAAGAACTTCTTGGGTGTGTGTGTTTGTGTGTATATATATATAGCTCTAATGCTTAGTTATTATATAAGATATAATGATAAAAGAATTTTATATTGTTAATGGTGTGTGAATGAAATTCTTTTTAGGACCCCTCTTAAGTGTTATAAAAATTATATTATGTATTTTAAGGAGCTTGCTTCTGGTTGATTGAAATTAATCATTATTGGGAATATTTGATTGAATTTATGGTTTAGATATTAAGTGGTGTTAAAATTTACACAAGACAATGAGTCGCCAGTAATTTAAATGGATTGCATATTTTGTCCTTAAAACAACAAATTAAAATTTATTAAAAACTTGCCCTTATAATCTAAATTAATTATAATTACTTATAGCCATAAGTTTTTATAATTTCTGTTATTTAAAAAATAATGTGTGTATGTGTGTGTGTGTGTGTGTGTGTGTGTATATATATATATATATATATATATATATATATATATATATATATATGAATATTAATTACATGGTCGTGGCACAAAATTTAAATCAATATTGAATTGAAGAGAGTGATTTAAAGTGTATTTTTTAGAAACAGATGAAATAGTAGATAAGACACTACCAGATTTCATCCTCATTTGGTGAGGACTTTAGATCTAGTTCGGGTTTATAAGCCCCATAATTAGCCCTCTCAATGCAGAGAGAGAATTTTCGATTAAGGCTAGTCGTTAGGTCACTTAATGCGTAGCGTATAGTAGCAACATATGGAGTTTTAGTAAGATTATGAAATTCATCATTTCAGCTTAAACCGGATGGTTGGGGAATGATGGCGTTGCGATCTAGATCCATGGTTATCATCAGATAGTAGTCACTTAAAAAGTGGTAGTTGATCCAAACGGGATCTTTATCAACAACATGGGTTACGCCTCCAAGAAATCTCAGACCTAGGTGGTGTTTGTCTAAGGAGACAATCTTAAGTCTACCTTAGGCTATTTGCCCTAGTATATGATTCATAACTCAAAGCGGACCATTGGGGAGCATAGTTTACGAGTGATTATAATGGAGCCTTACAAACCACCCGTCGAGGACTTTGGTGAATCGCTTCATCAGAAGCCTATTGGACAAGCGCGGTGAGGACAGCCCCTTTGGCGTGAGATTGATTGAGAGTGAACATAACATAACACTTGATTTGACTTTGGCTCCTTTGTGAGCTAGAGTTTTCTTAATTTGTCACCTCTGAGAAACTGTTGTTGAATGTGGATAGATTGAGTTTTGCTTTAAAGTTTTAATGATTGAAATTCATTGAAGCAATTTTAATTGATACTCAATTTGAGTTAATTTGATATGAAATTAGAATCGCATTTTGATGGAAGTATCCCCTCCGGTTGAAATCACCATTCAACACAGCCATCATCGAGGTAGTTAATTGATTGAATCGAATATATTTGATAACTTTAGATCCTATCAACTTTGTTTAGCTCTAATGGATCAAATCAACGATAGAATTAGCTTCGAGATATTTCTAAATTGACTTATAATAGATTTTAGGTTTTTTGTTAGACCAGTCTTAAGACTGGGAAGCAAACGCAATCTTCAAACACTTGAATCTAAATATTCAGCATAGTGTCGAGGCCCATGTGGGTGTATTTAATAATTCAGATGATTTTATGTTTGAATTATGAGATTAATTTTGTATTTATTTAACCTCAGCTTAGCCTGCGCAGCCTTTTCAGACATTAAAATTTACACTTTAAATCTCTATATTCGAGCACATGTAGGTGTATCTAAGAATGAGTTAATTAACGTCTTCTGTTCGCTTGTACAAAGTGTTGCGAATCCGATGGCGTTTTGATTTAGATTGCAATTTAAAATATTGCTCACACTTACTTTACTTCTTGAATTTTTCAATTCTCCATATTTTCAAATTCATTTGTGATCATGTTCAAATTCTTTCATATTTAAGAATCTATCTTAAACTTAGTTAATCTTTCAATTATTCATTAAGGAGCTTTAACTATGCTTGCCAACATGCTATTTCACTTCTTCATAGCTCTCTCATAAATTTCATTTGACTTCTCCCTTTTATTATATATATAAGCATAACACTCAACAAATTTCTTATGATTTAGTTTTGTATTGAGATATAAATTCAAGTAGACTTGAAATATAGCATTCATGACTATCAGCAAGCCAATAAGTTATGCTTTTGAGTAAGCTATCGAATAATATTCTTACACTTACGAGAATTATCCAGTCTTCATATAAAAGCGATCAAACCTGATTTGATTTTATTTTAAATTCCACATCAAGTTTTATGTTTATTTATAAGTCAAACTTCAAACTTTTATAAGTTTTTATGAGCCTAGCGTTTGCCTCCCCTAATTTCAATCAAAGTTTGTTTAATTTTGAGAAGTTTACAAGAGAAGAAAACTCACTTTACTTCAATTTAAGCCATAGAGAATTACAATTTAAAGCTAGTGAGTTTAATATTAGCCTCCCCAAGTTTCAATTAAAGCTTGTTTAATTTTATGGAATTTATAAGAAAATAGAACTCACTTTATTAAGAAGTTAATTTTAAATAAGAATGACTTCCTCATTACTTCCTCAAATCCTCTAAATAAGGCTAAGAGAGAGCACTTGAATGAGAGAAGGAGAAAAATTTTAGTTCAGAAGGCTTTTAACTTTTCTTAAATAAGTTTGTAAATGCTTTTCCTCCCTTTTTGGTTTGATGTTCGCTTTAACATTTATCGTGTATTTTCTTATTTAATTTAAGCTGACGATTTTGAATTTGTTTAAGTTCTAAATTTCATCAAAATTGGCCTCCGTCATCCCAGAGCTACATCAGTGTGTTTTGGCTTTTCGACACAATGTAGTGAGTGGTGTCTTTGACTACAATCAATTTCTATCTAAATTCAGTAATGAGCGTATAAGCGAAGATAAATGCAAGGTGATATATATATATTCATTTCTTTTTTTTCTAAGTCTAGAATTTTGATAAAATTTCGACTAGGGGGAGCGACATCTAACAGATGTTGGCTTTATTACGATTAGTGTGGCGAATCTTGAGACACTACTGATTTTTCATCTCGTCTCATGCCCCAAAGAACTCAAACCGCAAAGAAACACAAGCATATATACATTCACACCACACATGTTCTGACTTATTTCTTCTGAGCGTTGCAATAATTGGCAAAGAGACGGAGTTGGAGAGGGAGATAGAGGGAAACATCGGAGAATAACCCCTTTGTGATGTTCCTCTCCAATTCAGCAGAGAAATTAAAGTAATGAAAAGAAAACCAAAAAAATGATGTTCTTCTCTTCTAACAAAAGAAAGGAAAAGAGGATCAACAAAATAACGATGTTCTTCTCAGTATGAAATTGGATTAGGAAAATGAGGTCATTTGGGTTGAGAAAATGAGGGAAAATCAGAGAAATGAAATTTAGTTTAATGAAGGAAAGGAGATGAAATTTTGAAAGGAGGATCTCATTTACTCAAGTAAAGGAAGAGAGGGAAGTGGGAGAAAAGGCTTTTGGTTTTGGAGAAGGAAGGAAATAGGGAAATGGAAGAAGGAAGAACTTTACTGCTCTTTCGGTTTAGAGAAATGGGAGAGAACTGGTTTGAAGAATAAAGTGGAAGCTCTGGTTTTCTAGAAAGGAGGAAGAACCCTTTTGTCTTTTTGCCTTGCAATTGAGAGGAAGAAGAAGGGAAGGAGGGGGAACGGTTGGAGAGCATAGAGCAGCTGCTGTTAGTGGAGATCTCCCATGCAGTTGCGTGGGAAGGGGAGGGGAGAGCGAACCGTGGAGGATCAGAAGAAGGAGTCATGCGCGTGAAGGGAAGAAGAATCAGGCCGGGTCGAGTGAAAGGGGGATCCGAGCGGGTTTATTAGAGTATGATTTAGGGATTTGGGTTTTAGATTTTTTAAATTAATTTTTAAATTGAGTAATCGACTTTAATGTGAATTTTACACCAGCATGATTAGATAATCAATATATATATATATATATATATATATATATATATATATATATATATATATATATATATATATATATTATTACGCACTTACAATGATTTGGTTCAAGTTGGCGTCAAATGGGTCAATTTCAACACAAAATATATGTATTTTCGCATTCGACATTCATTACTTTTGCAATTAAGTACGAATGATCTTATTTAATAGATTTCTACATTTCAAAACTAATGACACAATCAATTTCATGAATGAAGGTCATTTGATTTGTGTCGCCACCTCCTAACCTTGATATGCGTGTAGGCACGTTGACGACTCGATCGCTTGATCGGTTGATCATCAAGTTGTGCAATATTTATATTTTGACCGGTTCAATTCAAAGCTGGCGAAGTCTGTTCATCGATCGGAGATCATTTGGACTATTTTTGGTGACGTCCAGTGCATTTTGAGCCCCGATTTTGTCTCACTTCAAGTCCGTCAATTGACTTGTAGGCTTATTTGACTTATGACACATATATGGAGATCAACAAATGCCCCCTAAAAAATGTGATTCACGCATGGAATGAGTTGTGTTTGTTGAAAACTGGTTGACCCATTGGGCTGGCCGCAGAACTTGGATCATTTAGGCTTAGATTGCAATAGCTTACAAAGCTTTGATAGGATTTGTCATTCGTATGATGTCTTATTTTAGGACATGCTAAATGACGAGATTGACCAATTTGTTAGAATTAACTTGTCGGATAGATAAGAGTTCTTACACCATATACTATCTACTTCAATGACTTTGCTGATCTCTTTCTTTTATGTCATTGCAGATTTCAGTTTTCTCCAACCCTAGCTTTGTGCTTGATTGGGTTTGTTGGAGGAATTGGTTTATTTATTTTGATGAAGGATCCGCTAGGGAGTTGGTTTATCCGTGCTTGGTCATATTTGAAATTCCTTTCCCCAGCAGCTTGCTTGATGAAGGGATGATTTATCCATATTGACTTGTCGGGGAAGTGTATGCATACATGAATCCGTGCTTCTTTGCTGGATTCATTGAAGGGTACATATGACTTCTTCCCTACTACATTTGTGTTGAGTTATTAGTCTAACAATGTGTGCTTTAATAGACTGAATAACCATAAAATTTCTTTGGTTCGACCATCGACTTTGTATGAACTATGGAATTGCTTCCTCGGTCCTGTGCTTTCTGCTTTGGTAGACATGATAAGGAGATTGGCTTTGATTTGTGCTTTGAGCTTGATCAGATAATTTGAGAATAAATTGAGATATCACCCTGCGGGCACTATATAGATTGATTTGAGGCAGCTCTGAATTGATAGTTTCCTCAGATTGTCTTGATCTATTGATCAAGTAGAAAGATCTCTTCGATTCTGATTGCTTGTAATCACCAAGCTAGATCTGGTTTGAGATTGAACAACTCATCGTTACCGATAAGTAGGGCTCTTTCATTTTCTTTTCTTTCTTATTGGTGAGGAGAGTGTCAGCAACTCGACCATTTATAGGCTTATTGAGTTCGACCTTTATAGCCTACTCGAGTCTTCGACTTAAGCTATGAGGGGTTGTTGATTTAGTCATTAGACTAACGAACAGGGATCTTTCACTGCGGCCTTTTCTCATGGCATATTAAGTGAAGAGAGTGTCAGTAACTCGGCCATTTGTGGGCTTATTGAGTTCGACCTTTAGAACTTATCCGTGTCCTAGACTTCAGGATGTAGATGTTGATATTTTTCCAACTTAGTTGATCGAAGCCTACAAGATTGGGAGTTCTTTTGACTTGATCTCTGACATTTGATGAATATGGGAGAAAATTTTTCTTGACATTTATGGTTATCTTTTCTTGCGTGGCAATAGATTTTTTTTGTTCCTATAATAACCTGCAACTTAACAATAACAATTATAAATAAATTCAGGAGATTCTAACATAAAACTCGATGTCAACCTGAATCCACATTTGAATTATATTATAATTTATTTTATTTTTATTGGAGCTTTTTTTATTGAATTAATTAGTATTCATGTTGAATTTTGCAGTAAAAATTATGAATGTCACGAATTTTTTAAAAAACCTGATTTTTTTTTATTGTTACAGTGCAGAATGCTAGCATTATAACCATTATTTATATTCTTTGATTTATCCTAAACAATTAATCATATCTGATCATTACAGAGATGCGTATAACCGTCTTGGATAGATTGCTCAAATCATCATTCAGTTATTATTATGTTGGTTTGTTTAATTTAATACATCCATCATGATTAAAATTCTTCATTAATTTCGTTTCGAGAAATTAATGACTGTATTAAATAAATGAATAATATATATAAGTTTTCCTGTCACGGAAGAGTTGAATAAATTATAAATTCGTCTGTAAGTAATAAAGTAGGAATGAAATTTCACAATTTGACTACATTATTTGTGGTTTTAGATATAAGCTTTCTACATTAGTTTTACAAGATAGTAACTAATTAGCAAATGATTTTGAAATTAATAATGATAGTAATAATAATAAAAAATAGCAGTTAATTAGCATTTTATGGATAATTAAAGTGACTAATTAGTGCACAGCATTAGCTGGTTTAAGACAATATATTTTTAAAAATGATTAGTTTGTTTTCATTGATTTTCATGGGATGTATAACTTATATGCAAATATGTAATATTGATGTACAACTTAAATTAATTTGAATGTCTAAAAAGAACAAGTAATTACATGAAACATATATGCAAATATGTAATATTGATGTACAACTTAAATTATTTTTTAACAGCGTCAACTCTTTCATCAACAACTTGAGAACCTCCGCCGAAAAGTAAATAATCATATCTCATCTATTATGGCCATTCTGCTTCTACATGATTTTTAATTGATCAATCAAAACTCTAACCTATACATGCATGTTATGTTAAACAGGAGCTCTAATGCTTAGTTATTATATAAGATATAATGATAAAAGAATTTTATATTGTTAATGGTGTGTGAATGAAATTCTTTTTAGGACCCCTCTTAAGTGTTATAAAAATTATATTATGTGTTTTAAGGAGCTTGCTTCTGGTTGATTGAAATTAATCATTATTGGGAATATTTGATTGAATTTATGGTTTAGATATTAAGTGGTGTTAACAAATTTTGTGGTTTACACAAGACAATAAGTCGCCAGTAATTTAAATGTATTGCATATTTTGTCCTTAAAACAACAAATTAAAATTTATTAAAAACTTGCCCTTATAATCTAAATTAATTATAATTACTTATAACTGTAAGTTTTTATAATTTCTCTTATTTAAAAAACAATATATATATATATTATTGTTATTATTATTATTATTATTATTATATAAATATTAATTATATGTCATGCAGAATTAGAGAAAATATGCTTAAATAAGTAAGAATATTAATTATATAAACTTTTGCCACGGGTAATCTTTAAATGGACGGCTTGTAAAAAGGGTTCATAGGTCAGAATAAGGAAGACTGTTTAGCCTCAAATTGACAAGTTTAATATAAAAAAACACTTTTCTCAGGTTCGTACTTAAACCGCCCATTAATCTTCCTACGATAAAATTAAAAATAAATAATTAAATTTCTCCCAAAAACTAAAAAAAAAAACTATTTTATGCTGCCACTATTTTCAGGCTTTCTCCTTCAAATCTTCTTTATTAAACAAAGAAGGATTTGCTTGTTTGATTTAACTTGTTAAACATTTCAAGATATTATAGGAAAACTTATGATGTTAGTGTTGGAAAATATATGAAGATAAAATAAATTTATCTTGCTCGAATCTCATGTAAAATCATCAAAAGATTTATCGGAAGCATACCTGAATCTATGGAAGAGCTAATGTGGGATTTTGGTCTTCTACTTCTAAAGGTGTTGAGAGAGAGAGAGAGAGAGAGAGAGAGAGAGAGAGAGAGTCTTTTTTTTCACTCAAAATAGGATGTGAAAAAAAAAATAAGAACTCCTTAGAATGGAGATCGATCCTATTTATACTTGAGTGCATTTCATTTTATTTTAACTCATCATTGAAATAAAATAAAAATGTTTAGTCTCTACACATGATAATTTCATACAAAAATTAATAAGATGCCTCAAAAGCCTAAAATTAATTAATCTTTATTTGATCACAAAATTAATAAGCTTAAAAATAAGATAACACATAATATATAATTAAACTCAAATGTGAGCCTACATCCAAAATTCCCAATAATCTCTCACTTGGGCCACATATATTGCTTGAAAATTATATATTATTGAATACTTCAAGAGCTCAATATTTGCTATCTTTAAAGAGAAATATCTTTAGATAATCTAGTCTATAACAATATCGGCATAGAATCAAAGTAATCTTTATTATAAATTTTTTTATGACAAGATCTATCAGTGATCACCAAATCAATATAATTAATGACATAGATCATGTATGGATGTGTAGTATAGAAATTTCATGTAATGTTACTATATATCATGCCTATTTTCAACTGGTCCTATATTATAACTCAAAAGAGTTATAAATATAATTTCATTTATTTATCCTAAACTGCAATTGAAATTACATACCATTATTTCAGAGTTTTCAACTATTTGATAATAATAATTCTTTATTCTGATCAGAAAAATATATTTATAATTATTGAACATCATAAGCAAACTCTCACTATGTTAGTATATCATCAAAGTAAACCACTCTCATACGAGTCACATGCTCATGAAATGATTTAGGTGGTAAACATTTTGTAATTGGATCTGCAATTATAAAGTTTGTACTAATAAGTTAAATAGATACTTGAGAACTCTGAACTATTTCTTTTACGACAAGAAACTTTATGTCAATATGCTTTGATTTTGACGAACTCCTATTGTTCTTTGAATACAACTCAGAAGGTCTTTTATCACAATTTACTTTTAATGGTCTCTCTATTCCATCAAAATTATTTAGCCCGGTGATAAAATTTTGCAATCATATTTCTTGATTTGATGCCTCATAATAAGCTATAAATTCTGCTTCCAAGTGGAAGAAACTATGACTAATTGTTTAGCACTTTTCTAAGATATAACTCATCTAGCTAATATGAAAATATAACATGAAGTAATATTCTACTATCGAGGCAACCAGCAAAATCAGAATCGGAGTACCCCCATGATCTCCAAATGATTTGATCTCTCATATGTGAGCATAAAGTCTTTTGTTCTCTTCAGATACCGTATAACCCGTTTTATTGTTTTCCAATGATCCATTCCTAGGTTACTTAAATATCTGTCAAACATTCCAACAATGTATGTAATATCCGGACGTGTACAAATTTAAGCATACATAAGACTCCTTATTGCAGATGCATAAGGGATCTTTTCCATCTCTTTCTTTTCAGGTTCATTTCTTGGACATTGAAAGCGAATTTATCACCTTTAGCAATGGGTGTATCTCCTGCACAATCTTTTATGCCAAATCTACTAAGCACTTTATCGATATATGTCATTTGTGATAAATCAAATATACCACGAGCGATCTCGGTGTATACCAACACAAAGATGCATTCCCAAGATCTTTTATTTCAAATTTATTTGAAAGAAATTTCTTGGATTCATGCAAAAGGCATATATTATTGTTTGCCAGTAGAATATCATCAACATATAGCATTAGGATGATGAAATTACTCCCACTGATTTTGTGATAAATACATTGATCAATAGTATTTTCTTTAAAACCAATAAAAGTAATCACTTGATCAAATTTCTTATATCATTGACGGGAAGCTTGCTTTAAATAATAGATGGATTTCTTTAATTTGCATAGTATGTGTTTTGAATCAAACGATTAAAAATTTTCTAGTTGCACCATATATATAGTTTCTTCCATGTCATCATTGAAAAATACAGTCTTTACATCCATTTGATGTAACTCTAAATCATAATGAGCTACTAGTATCATAATGATTCTAAAAGAGTCTTTCAAAAAAATAAGAGAGAAAATCTCATTATAATCAATGCCTTCCTTTTGAGTGAAACTTTTAACGACTAGACGTGCTTTATATCTTTCGACATTGCCTTTTGAATCCCGTTTGGCCTTGAAAATCCATTTACAACCAATGGGTTTTATTGATTTAGGCAATTCGACAAGATCCCAAACATCATTATCTTTCATTAATTTCATCTCATCCTCAATGGCTTCTATCCATTTATGGGAGTTGGCACTTTGTTTGACTTGACTAAAAGAGATTGGATCACTTTTCAATCCAATGTCAAACTCATGTTCTTGAAGATGCATAACATAATCATCTGAAATGGCTGATCTCCTCTCCCTAGTGAATTTTTTTAATGACACTTCAATTTGAGATTGTTGTGATTCCTCAATTTGAGTGAGAGTTAACTCAAGAATATTTTGATTATATGTATTTATAACTTCAATAAGATTAGATAAAATTATCTGATCATTTTCTGTTATAACTGCAGGAAAAATAATAAATTTCTTTAAATATAAAATTCCTAGGTTTATTGCTCCCATAATATTCAACTTCCTCAATAAATTTAGCATTGTTCATCTCGAAAAAGGATTTATTTGAAGAGTCATAAAACTTAAAACCCTTCGACCTTTCTAAGTATCCAACAAAAAGGTTGTTAATAGTTCTTGAGTCCAACTTTTTTTCATTAGGATTATATGGTTTAGCTTGATTGGACATCAAGCATGAAAGATGTCTTCAAGGCTTACTACTTAAGTAGATTACTTGGGTAAGAATGATTTATCATACTACTAACCATATCCATAAGGGTCCGATTTCGTCTCTCAGCTACACCATTTTAACTTGGAGTCCCTAACATGGTGTATTGAGGAATGATGCCATATTTTGCTAAATATTTGGCAAAAGGGTCTGGATGTTATTCACCTGATCCATCATATATGTCATAGTATTCACCACCACGATCAGATTTAACTGCTTTTATTTTCTTACCAAGTTGATTTTCAACTTCAACTTCAAAAATTTTGAATACGTCCAGTGACTGTGACTTCTCATAAATCAAGTATAAGTACCCATAATGAGAATAATCGTCTATGAAAGTAATAAAATACTATTATCCATTCCAAGTAGCTATAGGGAATGGACCACAAATATCAGTATGAATTAATTCCAAGATGCTTAAACTCCTATTAGCACCAACTTTCTTGATATTTATTTATTTATTCGTGATGCATTCTATACACAGTTTATCATCTAAAAAATCAATAGAATCAATAATTCCTTATGACATAAGTTTTTTTAATTCTTTGTTTAGAAATATATCTTAAACGCTTGTGTCATAATATATATGAATTCACATTCATTAATTTTTTCTTTGTACTAAAATTATTTGCATGCAAAGTTTCGTTAATTTGTGAAGCAAAAATGTCTAATTTATATAGATTATTAACTAAAGAATCAGTACCAATAATATTTGAATACTGAAAGAGACTAAATTTTCTATTTTCAAATGAACAAGAATAACCAAATTTGTCCAAACAAGAAATAGAAATTAAATTTCTTCTAAACAAAGGTACATAAATAGTCTCATGTAAATTCAAAATATAACTAGATTTTTTATGTAATCTATATAAGCATATTGCTTCAACAGGAGCTTTATTATCATTTCCCGTATAAATGAATTTTTAAGCATCAGTTGATATTCATATCCTTAGACGACCCTGCATAGTCACACTTATGTGAACAGTTGCACCTGTATATATTCACTAAGTGTAATTTGGTACTAAGGATAAATTAACTTCAGAACAAATAAAGTTGAGAAGTTTATCCTCTTTCATGAGCTAATTTGCATACTTGGGACAATCTTTCTTCACATAACTAGCCTTCTTATAAAAGAAAAAAAAATAACATTATCTTGTTTCTATTGCACCTTATGTTGTGAAGTTTCTTTGTTTGCAGCTCTTTTGCCTTTATAAGTTTTTTTTTTCTTTTAGTAACAATTGCATGAGAGGAAGTAGCTAAATGAGCACTTTCTATTTTGTCATGTTTCAATCTTTCTTTCTCTTGTACACATTGAGCAATAAGCTCATTAAGAGTCCATTTTTTCTTTTGAGTATTATAATTTATCTTAAAAGAATTAAATTGTGCAAGAAGAGATATCAAAACTAAGTGCACAAAAATGTCATCAGACATCTCTAATTTTAGTGCTCTCCGTCTAGTAACAAAATTAGACATCTTCATAAGAAACTCTCTTATATTTTCATTGCCTTTATACCACATTGAAACGAGTTTACTAAGAATAGTACTCACTTCGACCTTTTTAGAACTAACAAAATGGTTTGCTATTTGACTTAGAAACTTTTAAGTGCATTCCTTTTTAGGCATTACACCTCTTATGGTTTCTGGAATGGAATGCTTCATGATCAAAAGACTCATGCGGTTAGAACACTCTCACTTTTTAAAGTTAGTCATTTGTTCATAGTCTTTCTGGTAAGGAGGAGGCGTTATTAATCTAGCAAGAGATCCAAGAATATGGTAATATGCTCTTCTATTTCTTAAAGTTAGTGCCATTAAGCACTAGAATGTTATTCAAATTGGAAGATATAAAAGAAACATTAACTGAAAAGAATAAAAAAATACTCATAATTAACAACATTGTCATTTTCTTATGCAAATAAACAAAAATATCAACAAAATATGTGCTTGAAATGAAATGTTTAATAAAATAAATATAAGATACACAATACATGCAATTTAGTCTTTTGAAATAATAATTTGTAAATGATACTCTTAAAATTATAGTTATAAATATTAATAATAAAATCGCCAACGATATGTACATCTTTGGATAATGTATGCATGATTAATATAAATTTATCACTTATTTATTACAAATCCCAAAAAATAATCTTTCTTTGGGCTAATTATTTTCGCATAGATTTAAATGTATATATATATATATATATATATATATATATATATTTCAAAATTAAATAAATTGATATAATAAGGTCACTTTGGCGACATA
Source organism: Cymbidium sinense (assembly GCA_021442155.1). Classification (NCBI taxonomy): domain Eukaryota; kingdom Viridiplantae; phylum Streptophyta; class Magnoliopsida; order Asparagales; family Orchidaceae; genus Cymbidium; species Cymbidium sinense. Next base: position 78,041,930 of record CM038220.1, read on the forward strand.
TTACTTCAATTTCAATTATATTTAAATAAGAAATATTAACTATATCATTTCAATTATTTTAGTTTAAAGTAACTTCAAATAATTTGACAATAATATAAACTTTAATAATTGTTCCAATCAAAATAATTAATTTGAGTTTATATTAATTAATTTAATTATATTTTAGAATAAGATCACATAAATTCAGTTAAGAGACTTGTGAACAAAAAGTATTAAATATAATAATGGATAAGTTTGCCTTTAAGTAGTTATATAAAAATATACATAAAATGCAGAAAAGTAAAATTTAATATTTCTAACATTACCATCAAATGTAAAAGAAACGTTTCATTGAAATGTTTAATATAAAGATATAATTGTTCTATATGAAATGTGTTATACAGAACATTTCACAATTATAATCTAAAATATTTCTATTTTAATAGTTATCTATATGACTTTACGGTAAAACGTCTTATTTTATAAAAGTATTAAATGCAATATTTATAACTATCTTAAAGCAATAAAAATAAACGTTTAAGATGCACCATAAGTACTTATCACTAATTGCTCATAAAACGAAGCAAATGTAAAATTCTTCTTTATAGTATTTAATGCATCAATTTTAGAAAAATGGTTCATCTTCTTTCATTTTTTAATATATAATAATAAGAAAATTAATTATAAGCATTAACCATAATCTTACAAAATTCTCAAAATTTATAAAAAATGAAAAATGAAGCATTCTTGAATCAAATTCATATGACTGATTATAAATTTTATTTCTCAAATTAAAACCACAATGACGAGAATAAACATATTGATCACATAAAAAATTGAAATTGTGATCAAAGTAAAAAGTAAAATTTTGCTATATCCTTTTATTCAAATCAAAAGAATGAAAGTGATCTAAAAGATATCGATTATATGCACAAGATCAAATAAATTGCACAAAAATTTTGAATCATATACTTTAATCTAAAATTCTCAAATAATCAATATGAAAGATTAAGAGAAATCTAATCCTTCAATGATTCAACATATGATAAGCCGATAGCACTTGTTGAAAATATATGAAGATAAAATAAATTTATCTTGCAATCTCATGTTAAATCATCGAAGATTTTTTAGCGTCTAATTAAAGGAAGAGTTAATCACGGGATTTTAGGCTTCCACTTCTAAGAGGTGTTCTTGAGAGAGAGAGAGAGAGAGAGAGAGAGAGCCTTACTCAAGGATGTGAAAAATAAGACCAATCTTAGAATATTCCTACATATCTTGAGTGCATTTAGTTCATCATTAAAATAAAATAAAAATATGCTCTCTACATGATAATTCCATACAAAATTAATAAGATGCTTCAAATTAATTAATCTTTATTTGATCACAAAATTAATACTAAAAAATAAGATAATGCATAATATATAATTAAATTCATATGTGAGCCCATATCCAAAATTCCCAATAGTTAGGGTTCTAAATATTCCCATTAGCGTCAAAAGACAAAAAAAATGTTTTTAGAGACCTTTTTATATGAAAAAATTAAGCAAAAATCTTTATTGTCAACAAGTTATTAGAAAGTAATTATCACAATTCATAAAATAAGATGATATAGTCTAATAATGTGATAAGCAAGGCTTCAATAGCCATGATTTACTTATTTGGAGAATAATTTTATAGATATACATAAATGAAACCATATGTGAGTTTGGTTTATAGCATTTCTCTCTATTTATTGCTTGTTTGTAAATAATATGTATTGAAAAGTTGATAATTTTGTTTTAAGTATTTATTATCAAAGCTAAATCATTCAAAATTAACTATGACTTTTATCACTTCTAATCACATAATAGTTCTTATAAATTTATTTTTTAAAATTTAATTTTAACTTCAGGCAGCTAAGCCTTTGGACTATTTAAGTTCAAGTTTGTTTGATCTGATATCAATAATATTTAGAGTTAAGTTTATAATATATATGGACAATTCAGATTACTTCAAATTGATCTCGAATCAGCATGGTAGAAATAATAAGAAATAATTAATTTAATTAATTAGAGCTTTAAAAAGTCACAATAAATCACACAAGAACCCAAAACTATAAATGGCTTCTCTTCTTATTTAGTAAAAGGAGAGGAATCCAATAAAATCAAAAGCCGCAATTTATGTTAGATATTTTAGAAGTAATTTAAACTTTATTGAAAATCCTATTTTATACTAGACAAAGAGGATAGAAGGTGTTTGATTGTGATGTATTGCTTTTTTTAATATTATAATAAAATATTTTAGGTTGGATGTCAGGATTTATTTTTTTCATAGACTAAATGTTATGACCTTATTTTTTAGAATTAATTATTATTATTATTATTATTATTATTATTTTTTGAAAAGGATTATACTTAAAGGGGCACTATTATAAATTTAGAATTGACAATCTTATTCGTAGGACCTTATTTGAGTAATCTCTTAAACATGGTTGATTAGTATAAGCAAGCTTGGCACCTTCTTGTGTTAAGTCTAAATATATGTGATATAACTACTCATATGTGTGTTTGTACAATTGACCTCCATTTTGGTTCAATTTTTAAATTTCAAATGTAATTGATACAAGAACTAGGTTAGGACATCAACAACCCCGATGCCCTAGCCGCTATCCCTCTTCGACGATCTCCTCTCCGGTTTTACTGTGTGTGTCCAGTTGCGCTCGATCTCGTTCCAGGGGTTGTGCTTTCCTCTTTTTCCTCTGGCCTACCATCGCCGCCGTCCCTCCTCGGCATTTTCTTTTTGTTTTCTCTTTGGCTTTCTGTGTGGTTTCGATCGATTTTGATATCGAAACTGAGGCCATTGTAGCTTGCGCTGTTATGCATTACTATTGATCATCGATTCAACCGTGGCTCCCAGAATCCCCCACCCAGTCGACGCGTTGGACTCTCTTGGGAACGGTGCTAATCCTACCATGGCAACTAAATCCTTTAGGGATGTGCTTTTGCGTAAAATAGTGTGAGTCTTTCGATTTTGTTTCTACTACATTCCGGGGAGTACCCGATGTTATGTGTTCGATTATGTGGTGGAAAAATTAGCTAAACCATATGAATTTGCTTTGGTTGGTAAATTTGCCCTTCGCCGTCCGTCTATGGAGAATATCCAAAGTTTTTTTCATTCGCTTAAACTGACAGGAGTTTTTTCGGTGGGATTGATTGATTCTAGGCATGTTTTAATTCAATTAGCTAACGATCTGGATTACTCTCGTGTTTTTGCAAGACATTTATATTTTGTTTTTAATTGCCAAGTGCGATTATTGAAATGGACCCCCTTTTTCGACATTAAGGAGGAATCTCCTATTGTTCCAGTTTGGTTGTCTATCCCTAACCTTCGGGTGCACTTCTTTAATTCCGAATTTTTATATGCGGTGGCTGGCCTGTTCGGTCGACCTGTCCAATTGGACCAAGCAACCGCTTCTAGCTCTAAACCTTCTGTTGCTCGTGTCCTAGTTGGAATTGGATATCACTAAAAAATATCCTAATAAAATTTGGATTGGATCAAAAAATATGGATATTTACAAAAAATAGAGTTTGAAAACTTTCCTATATTTTGCTCACATTGTAAAATTCATGGACATGGATTTGTTGATTGTTTTGTAGCTCATCCACATTTAAAGAAGAATCTTATGGTCTCCAAAGCTGCTCCAACCATTAAGGCCTCTTTGAATAAAACATCACAGGATATGGCTACTAATATAACTTCCCCAACACCTGATAAAGATGAGCCCCAAACTCGTATTCACAACCCTGAACCCAAGATGGATACGGTTGAGCAACCCCCAGTAGGCACAACTCCTTTTAAGGATCAGATTCCTCATGTTGGAAACTATTTACAAAACCAAAATACTAATATTAATGCTTTGAATGCCAGCTCAGGATCTTCTCTTATTACTGAGTCCCTTACTAATGCTAATATTCTTGCTCTTTCATCTCCAGTAGCTAAAGATCATATGAATGATAAGGTAAGGTTGAATGAGGTGCAGTATTTAGAGATAACTTCCACCCCTGATCTAGGGGTTTGTGTTTTGCCTAATTCTAACCCATCTTCTAATTCTTCTTCTAACTTGGATCAAAATCTAAAACATAAGCTGCATCCGATTATCAACAATGAGTTGGAAGAAGGAGAATTGACCTTTAACCTCAGCTACCTAACAAACAATTAATTGGATTTTCATTATATGATGGGGAGGGTGTTGGTTTGGAAAATGATTTTCACATTGTCTCTAAAAAGAGAAACAAATCATATAAATCTAGATTCTCTAACTTTGCCAGAGTTACTAGATCTGGCTCATCTCATCCCAAGTAATGGTAGCTTTCTTGATCTGGAATGCGAGAGGGATAGGCTCCCTCTCTCTTCGTAATAGACTCAGCAATTTAGTTCGCATCCATAACATTTCTTTTCTGGCAATTTTGGAACCCTTTATCCTTCCTTCCAGCATTCAATCTATTGCTATAATGATTGACTTTAGTAGTTTTTTCACGAACTTGAGTAATAAAATCTGGATCTTTTAAAAAAATCTTTTGCATCCCATATTATTCAGGACCTTCATCAGGTCGTGAATGCTAAAATCTCTTTCGGCAATTGGTCCTGCTTTGGATCTTTTGTCTATGCCTCCTGTAATAGGTATGGTAGAAGAAACCTTTGGGAAGATCTAGTTAATTTCTCCCTCTAATGCTCCCTGGTGGGGATTTTAACATTATTTCTTCCTGGAAAGAAGGGTGGAAATCCTCCTAACCTTTATCTATGGAGGAATTTAATAATATGGCCCTTGATTGCCACTTGACCGATCCGGGGCTTCATTGGCTCCCACACTTGGAATAATCAGAATGTGGCAAAGACTTTATATGATTCTATTTAATGATCTATGGATCAACTCTTTCCCGAATACCTCGGTTGAACATCTTAGTAGAACCCTATCCGATCACTCCCCTTTGCTTATTTTTGTTAAGGTTAATACAGAGTCCCCCTCTTCTTGCATTCCTTTTCGATTTCAAAATATGTGGCTTATGGATACTAGATTTGTGGAGGTGGTTGCCACTAATTGGGGAGACCCTCTTTATCCTGATGATTCCGTTTTGGGGATGAAGAGATTATGGCTGAAATTAAAAAGGCTTAAACAATTCCTCAAATGGTGGAACAAACATTGCTTCAAAAAATTTTTCACTAACATAAAAGAATTAAAACAAGAGGTCATATCGTTAGAAGAAGAGATTATCCTGGATACCTCTAAAACTATTTTATTAAATCAAGCTAAAGATAGATTAACAAGCTATCAAGACATGGAGGAAACTTACTTGAGGCAAAAGGCGCTAAAAAAATTATCGAGGGAGATAGAACACCAAATATTTTCATGCTCTGTTTAATAAGAAAAAGGCCTTAAATCACATTAAGAAAATCAAAAATACTGATAATAGTTGGATTTCTTATGAAAAGGAACTTGCTGATTCGGGTATTTCCTTCTTTAATAACCTGCTTAATAATAAGGTGAACTATGAGGAATTAGCATGTCTTGAGCCTATCCCCAAAATCATCACCAAAGAAGATAACATAATGCTTACATCCTTACCCTCTGAAGTTGAAATTACATCCACCCTTCAGAGTATGAATACAGATTCTGTGGCTGGCCCTAATGGATTCACTCCACTTTTCTTTCAAAAATGTTGGAATATTATCAAAGAAGATGTGGTTAAAGCTGTTCTGGATTTTTTTTATAGGGAACATTCTCCCCAAATTCTTTTCTAGTACTTCCATTGTATTAATTCCTAAAATCGAAAACCGAACTTTGGAATCATTTTAGACCTATAAGTCTATGTACATTTTTAATAAGCTCATATCGAAGATCCTAGCCAAAAGATTAGGTATTTTACTTCCTAAAATCATTTCCCTAATCAAACTGGCTTTGTCAAAGGTCAATCTATCTCTGATAATGTATTATTGGCTCAAGAAATTGTCCATGATTTAAACACCAAAGTTCGATGTGGGAATCTTATTTTTAAGTTGGACATATCTAAAGCCTACGATAATATTGGTTGGAATTTTCTCTACAAAATTTTATCTCTATTCGGCTTTTCCAACTCTTTCATTACATTAATCAAGAATGGTATTGAAAACTCTGGCTTTTCTTTACTTATTAATGGCAAGGTTCATGGCTTCTTTTCTTCATCCCATGGTATCGCAGGGGACCCCTTTCTCCTCTTCATTATCATGGGAATATCTTTCTCGAAACCTTGAACTTATGTTTATCAAAATGCCTAACATGTGCTACAAGACTAGGGGTGATTTTTCTATCTCTCACCTCTGCTTTGCGGATGATTTCATTATTTTTTGCAATGGGTCTACCTGTTACATTAAGAAATTGTATAAGTTTCTTATTCATTTTGGTAGGGAGAGTGGCTTAAAAATTAATCCTAACAAAAGTGGCTTCATTGCTAGTAAATCGATTCCTATTTCGAGGATTAATAGTATTAAGAGTATCACGGGCTTTGCCTAATATACTCTCCCTATTAAATACCTGGGTACTCCTTTATACCGTGGTGCTAAGAGATCTTTCCTTTTTGATGAGGTGATTCAAAAAATCTATAAGAAAATTTCCTCCTAGGAGTTCCATCTTCTTTCTTTTGGAGCCACACTGGTTCTGATTAAAAGTATTCTCTGCTCCTTACCCCTCTATTTGCTTTCCACTATTGTCCCTACCACTTCTATCATTAATAAGATTAACCGGCTGTTCAATAAATTCTTCTTGGGTTCTACTTCATCATCCAAAAAAACTCATTGGGCAAGTTGGTACAACTGTTGTGGCCCTTTGAATGAAAGTGGATTAGGTTATAAAACCTTACAAGATTCCATTAAATGTTTTTCCTATAAAATGTGGTGGAACCTTAAAAGTAATCACAGCTTCAGGTCTAAATTTATCCTTGCTAAATACTATAAGGGTAATCACCCCCTCATTTGCATTTTCAAAATGGGAGATTCCCCTGTGTGGAGAAGACTCTGTAACATCAAGTGGGTCCCAAGAGCTTATCTCCGGGGTGTGAATTCGATTCATCCTTTTTTTGGCAAGATAATTGGGATCGTTCTATTGACTCTTTACTCAACACCCATTCTATTGAGAGGCTCAAAATTAGCCATTTCATTACTCGTAATTCTTGGAATATAGCTCGCTTAAGTTCCTATGTCCCAAATTTTATCATCAACAAAATCCTGAATATTAATCTTACAACTAGTAAAATGGATCAAATTCTATTCAACAATTCATCCACTGGTGATTTTGTTTTTAAGGACGTGTGGCAAGCTATTAGATTCAAAAATCAAGAATCTCTAATCTTCCCAAAATCTGGAGTAATTCTATTCATGCTTCCTTTTCGATTCTTACGTGGCGTATTCTTAAACAATACATTCTTGTGGATGCCATTCTCCTGAAAAAAGGCTTTCATCTTCCTTCTAAGTGTCAATGTTGCTTTCACATAAAAACTCTGGACCATATCTTTGTTAATAGCCCCATTGCGGCTAAAGTTTGGCACTCGTATGATAGTCTGTTTAATACTTTGCTATTTGATGGATCCATTTCTATCGTGCACCTTTTAAATAATTTCCTATCCTATGCCCCGAAAGGTCATGTAAAATGTGTTCTGGCTATTACTCTATTTTGGTATATCTGGTTGGAAAGAAATGATGCTAGACACAATAATATTTTCATGAGTTTTCACCGCATCATTGCTAAAACCAAAGGTAAAATTACCTCCCTTTACAAGCTAAACTTCTTCATCCATCGAGTTTCAAAGATGTTAAGCATCTGGCTCATAACTTTGGGATTTCTCTCCCGTCAAATGAAATTGATTATATCTGTAAGACTATATATTGGACTAAACCTCAAAATCATATTATTAAGGTTAATACTAATGGGTCTGTTGCTAATGAGATGTATGGTTGTGGGGGTATTTTAAGAGACTTTAGATGTATGATGATTGCTGCTTTTGCTATTCCTTTAAGACCCTGTTCTGTTCTTTTTGCTGAACTTTATGGCCTACATTATGGGATATTACTATGCATTCAGAAAGCCTTTAAAAAAATCTGGTTTGAAATTGATGCTCTCCTGCTTCTGAATTTATTAAACTCCAGAGCTCATGGTAATGCCGAACTCTACTATAGTCTCAACCACACAAGAAGGCTTCTTGCTTCTCTTGATTATCATATCTCTCATAGTTATCGAGAAGGGAATTCTTGTGAGAATTTTCTTGCAAATTTGGTTACAAATCCTTTATGGTAAATATATATTTTTTGTGATAATATCCCCCCTTTATTAAGGGGGTTGGTTAATTTAGATAAAAGTGTTTTACCCTATGTTAGGAATTTGTAAGTCGTATATTTGTATTTTGCTATATCTTCTGACTGGAGGAGGTTTTCCATCTCCTTTTTTAGAGCTATGGTACTGGTATTATTTTAGGTTTTCTTGATTTCTGGGGCTTTTATCAGGATATTGTTAGGGAGAACTTACATATGGTTTTGGATGAAAATTTTTATCATTCTATGTGTTTTGTGTTTTTACTAAACTGGCCTATGTAGCTGTTAGGAATGTTTCTCAAGGCTGAATTTGGAGATAGGACTAACTGCTACAATGTTTGCCGTATTAGACTTGAACATCATGGTATTTTGGTTTTCCCTGTCTGCGGGAAATCTTTTAATTGTTTTGCTACTAGGGTGGTTTCGGCTGTGTTTTCCTGGGACTGTAAGCTCCCTCCTTTTGGTTTGGATTATGGTGGACGTTTGCTGTCATTGTGTTATTATGTGATGTTGTGGTTGTTGCGTGATTCTTTGCGAGACTGGGTTGTTTCCTTGGCTTTGGAGTTTCGGGTGACTGCAGATTGCTCTATTGCCTTTGTTTTTCATTTTATTCGGTTGTTTCAGGTTAAGTTCATATGGAGCTTGGGTGGATTGGTGGGGCTTTTTATTGATAGAGGTTGAATTTATATGTCTTTTTGGTGATGTATATGCTTTCCCGTGGATTGGGATTTTGAGGCTGCTTGCTGTGTGGATTATTTTTTGGAAAAATGTTGTTTCTATATGAAATGGGCTGATGGTAGATTCACATTTTGTATTTTCATCGGGGAGTTCTATATGCCTTTCTTTGGTCTGGTATATGGAGGTCGTTGATTGTGTCATCTCGCCTTTCTTCTTCCTTAATCTGTTATGTTATGATCTCTTAAATCTAAATATAATTGGTGGTTCTGATAAAGGAAGGTTTTTTTGGCTTCATTCAGTGGAATTTAATATTTTTCTATTTAGTGTTCATATCATATTGAGCTATATGATTTTTCTTTGGATAGTTGTCTCGTTTGTTTTCTCTGGTGGCACTCCCCTTATTTGGATGGTAGTAGCATATGTGGTACCCTATGGGATGCATATGTATGTGGCTGCTCCAGACTAGTGTGAATTGTTTGCTGCACCCCTTTTTCTCAATCTTATGTTTTCCCATTATAAATAACTCTGATTTTATGGGTACTAACTGGCATCCAAGTTGGTTTGTAGGTTTCTTTTCTCTTAATGTAGGTTTCAGTAGGCATTTTCTCTTGGATGCAAAATCTCATCAACTCCCCCTATTGACGTTGGTGGACATATGGTTGGTGCCTATTTTTTTTTTCTCTTTATTTGGGCTATTGTATTTGCTTTTGTTGTGTGAGTTTTGTATTTAGATAAGGGTTTTACTCTTTATGCTAATTGTAGCTCTTTGAGCGGTAGACTCAGAGTTTAACCCCTTTTTTAAGGATCTTGTAACCCCTTTCTTATGAGCAATAAAATTCCCCTATATGGGGATCCCAAAAAAAAAAAACACTAAGTTAGGACATGGGGTTTAAGATGAGCAATGGCTAAAAAGTATAGATTTGGGAGGCCTTGTAATGCTTGAAATGCTAGTACCATGTGGAGAAGAAACATATATTAAATCGCCCCCCCCTCCCAAACATAATTATTCTTTAGTTATAGATCAGGCTATATAAGAGCAAAGTTCGATTATCCTTTTTTTTTTTCTTCTGAGGTGTATAGTGGAACTCGATCATATTGGGCTATCATATATTAATATAATTATTTGATGTAATGTATACTTTATATTGTTCACTAGAATGACATGCTTTTACAAGCTTTCTTCCTATGATGATGTTTAATGTATGTAGCTTTGACTTTTGTAAGGCTCTCAAAATTTTTTTTTTTACATAATTAAAACTAATGAACTCATAAGCAATCACATTTGAAACCTTTGGGATTAATCAAGTAGAATTGACAAGAAATCCCTAAATTTGCATAATCAAAATGCATATTATTCTATTTCTTTGTGAAGGCCCTTCACTAATTATTCAGAATGGAGTATATGCCTATTGAGGATGGCCACCTTTCTTAGGAAAGATTACCTTCTAATTTTGATTTGGCCTATAACCATTTCTAATATAATATATATGTTGGCATAAGTGCATACCAAAATTTCTAAAATAAACTTAGAGTCTAATTAAATATAAGAAATTATAAAATTGATGTATTAATCAAGAACATTTCATATCAGACAAGATCCTGTATTAAGGATTGAGTGTATGTTTCTATATTCCTTTCTAGATTAATAACAACTCAACTATCTTGCATCTTATAAGATTGACAACATACTTTTAAAGCGTAGGTAGTGTTAGCTGGTAATCCATCAAAACATGTTTTAAGCCTAGAAGAGTCGATATAGATTTATACTCTCTCGTGAAAATAAATCTAATTTTTTTTTTCATTAGACTAGGTTGAGCTTCTAGTTTGTTTAAGATATGAGGCAACTTATTTTTTCTTGCTACGGGTGTAAGTCCTTATCTTCAAGCCTCTCCACAGTCTTGTGTTGCTGGAATATAAGTTTTAACATTCTAATAAAATATTAACTCAAAATAAAATAAATTTTTACTTTAAAATATAAAGCTCAACAATAGGATAGATTGAAGTACTTACTAGGATTTTTAGTATCTAAGTGTTTCCTACTTATCTTTCTCTGAAATTTGATAAGAATTATTCTTAATTGAGCCATCGCACTTGACTTCCAAGTTAAATAAACTTGGCTTAAACTTTGAATCAATAGATATAAGAGATGACTACATTAATCAAGAATTTTCTTAAAGATCACATTATTTAAGATGTAATTAAATGTGACTTGCCCATATAGGGAATTCAACCTAGTTTGCTTTCATCCATGTATGGAAAAAAATCTCTAGTACATGTAGATCCATCGATTTGAAATCCTTATTATGTCATTGAATCCATTTTAGGTGATATTTCTATCTTTTGAGGTGGTATATCACTTTTTAATGTTGTATTCAATTACTCAAATAAGAACCTCAAAAGAAATTTTCTTAGACGAGAGGCTTCAATTGCAAACAATGGATTAAGAAGTATAAAACAACCCCGTTGTCCCTTTGGAAAGATTTTTAATTCATTATTGAACCCTAGGATTGTAATACTAAAATTTTGCAATGTAAAATAATTCTATCATATTTAATTTGTTATTTATTTATTTTCACTTTTTGAAATTTGCTAGTATTTATCATAATTCAAACAATTAGAATATGATGACCATAGATAATTTCAAACAAACAAAAGTTCAACTTATTTGTTGGGTCTTTTATCACTCTTATTAAAATGTTATAATAAAATATTTCCCTCAAAGATTTAAATCTAAGAATATGTTGATGATTCTAATAATATCTTAGGCTAAGTCCATATAAACTTAAATCTAGCACTTAACAATATAGTTACAAATTTTTTATGACCATTTGACATATGAAAATACATCTAATTTTTTGTGCTTATAATTGAAGCAGGTGCATATATGAGACAAGCCTAATTTACCAAGATTATGAAAATTTTGGAATCATTAAAATGCAAAGTTGTCTAAATAACATTCAAGGATTAAGTGAGATCGATCAACGTAAAAATCATCTATTAGGGTGTCTTGATTTGTAACTTTCATAGGTTGTTACTATCCATTTAAAACTTTTTTAGCTAATAATTTTTAGTTATTAATCTTGTAGTTAAGACAATTCTCGCAAATGCATTTTCACATTTTTGCTGATAATGAAAACTTGATTCCAAAATTTCACATTATGAACATTATAGGTAATTTACCATATTTCAAAGTGCATTGACTCAAATTAATTCTTTGCACATGGGAACGCAAGCAAACATTGAATATGAATATATATATATATATATATATATATATATATATATGCTCTCTCTCTCTCTCACTTTCTGTATCAGAGATGCAGTGCATGTGTTAGCATTAAACTAAGTATAGTGACGAAATGTCGTAGCCCTTTTGAGTGCTATGTTCTCAGCCAGCCCCACCATTTTCTTCCAAAAAAGGAAACTATTCTATTTCCTCGGACCTGCGGCAACTATCAGAAAAGGTAAAAAAGGCAGAAACCTCTTACAGAATTAAGCTTTGTGGGTCAGGAGTAATTAAAAGTCCTCATCATATTCAGAGATCATGCAAATAGCACTTCGATTCTCCAGGAATTACTGTAATGGCAATGTAGATAATTTATAATATAATGAATGCATTTGTTCACTTCTTTCAAATTTTCCCATCATCAAGACTGCTATGGGGAGAGGGAAGATAGAGATAAAGAGGCTTGAGAACACTGCCAATAGGCAAGTGACCTTCTCCAAGAGGAGAGGAGGGCTTCTGAAAAAGGCTAATGAGCTCGCTATTCTCACTGATGCACAGATCGGCCTAATTATTTTCTCTGCTAGTGGAAAGCTCTATCAATACAACAGTCCAAGCATGAGGTAAGATCATTTATATTCTATCTTCTTTTCAAGATATAGGACATGATTTTTATATTTATTTTGTTATGTTTGAATTTTGGTTTATATATTTTTAATTTATTTTGTTATCAAAATTTCGATCATAGATGTCAGCAAATTCCGCCGGCTCTTGTGATTTTTAACACAAAGGAACATGCTTTTAACTTTTAATATCAAATTTATTCAGTCCTCTCCCTTTCTCTCTCTCATTCTTTTATTTTAATGACTTCGGATTGTAGTTCTCTTTGTTGATTAGGATTATGTTAGTTTTGATTTTTTTTTCCAAATATTGCTTTTTATTTAATTAGAAGACTCTGATTATGCCATTAGTCTAAGAATCATGAAAATAAATAAATTTTAGTGCACGAAAAAAAAAGTGCAATATTAGAATTTTTGCTTTTAGAGCATTTATATAATTAAATTAAATAGGGCATTTACATACATAGCACACAATTCTCATATATTTACATGACTAACACCATATCTTTGATATTTACATATATAACATTCAATTCTTTCATATTCATAAAAAAACAGCACATTTATTAAGTTTTTAAGTAAAATGCACCTTTTAAGTAGACAGCACATTTAATAATTTTTAAAGTAAAATGCACTTTTTTTAAGTATAGAAAACGTGCTATATTTATAAATATTAAATTTTAAGTGTTAAATATATAAACTCATAAGAATTGTGTGATATGTATGTAAATTTTTTAAAAATATAATAAATGGATTATTCATTTTCATAACTCTAAGATACAAGATTTTTTCTTTCTTTCTTTTTTTTAAAAAAAAAAAATTTATAAAAGATCAAAGATATATATATATATATATATATATATGTATATATATGTATATATACGAAATGAAAAATTATCTTGCTAATTTAAGAACTGTCTCCAACTAAATTTTAGGAACTTTTTTATCCAACTTCATCATATTTACCAATTGCATAATTTTGCATACTTTTTAATCTGATCCTATAGAATTAGGTGAAAAAAAAAATTTCTTATTTGCAGTGAAAATTATGAAATGCTAGGAGTTTTTCTTTCCAAATCAAATATATATTATTATTATTATTTTTAAATTAGAGTTCATGGTTTACAATTTCATCCTACCATTAAGATTTTTATATTTATTCTTTGATTTATCCCACACCATTAATCATATGTGGCTCTAATCCTCATTCAGTTATTATCATTTTAGTCAGTTTAATTTGATACATGAATCATGATTAAATGAATCATTAATTTCTTTCCAAATTATTAAATAAATTAAAAGCTAAATAAGTTATCTGATTAGTGAAGTGCAGAAAAAAATTTTAAACGATGGACACAGTAGCATACAGCTGAATGAAAAGTTGAATAAGTTATAGATTCGTAGATGACTAATAAAATAGGAATAAGAATTGATAATTTGAATACATTATTCTCTACATAGTTTCTATAATAATTTTACAAGATAGTAGTTAATTAGCAAATGATCGGTGAAATAAATAATGTTAATAATAATAATAATGTTATTATTATAGTTATTAATGAAATAATATGTTAATAATAATAATAATAATAATAATAATAATAATAATAATAATAATAACAAAAGATAGTGCCTAATTAGGATAGATAACACATTTTAAAAACAGACAAGTTTGTTTTCATTGATTTTTGATAGGAATTGACAGTGCCGATTCATTTAACTTCATTACTTTATATTATATGTTAATTTGCTTACAGTTAATTGCAGCATGGAAGAAATCATAGAAGAATATATGAAAGCTAAAAACATCGACATTGAGGACTTTAGCAGCCACCACGTATGACCTCCCAGTTTAAGATTTTCCTTCGATCTAAGCTTAACAAACGTTCTACTCTAATGAATAATATTGGGATTAGTAGTATCTAGTATCAGTAATGTATTTAGTATTCATATTAATCATTGGCAAAAGATTTTTTATTGTTTAATTGAAAGAGCATAATTTTTTGCTTATATTTTTCTTAAATTTTGCTAAATCATATCATAGTTTCTATTAAATTTGTAGCAACTCCACTGTGAGATGATGAAAGTAAGGAATGAAACTGATATGCTTCAAGCGTCCATTAAGCAGCTTACTGGGGAAGACTTAATTGGCCTAACTATTAATGATCTCTACAAACTGGAAGAGAAACTTGAGTTCTTCTTGCTAAGGTTCACACGCATGGTAATCACTTTTTTGTAATTAATTTTCAATTCCAACAAAAATCATGCAATGAAAACTGATATTAATTTATTTTAGCTAGAGAAAAATAAAATTTTTGTATATATAATAGTATATGAAGTTATTCTTCAAACTTAAATTTAAATATTGCTAGTATCCAAATCCAAAATTCATCTTCTATTGACATTGGTCAACTATAATTTATGTTCACTTAGCACATTTTTCACTTCATCTCTCTTATTCACTCCTTTGAATCACCGAAAGCTAATAATTGAAATAAAATAAACAAACAAAAAAATCAATCAATTGATGACTATTTATTGTTTTAAGTTTAGCACATTTCACTATGATAATGATAATAATATTATTATAAGAGAAATCCATTCTCTCATGTAATTTCCATTTCACTTTTTTTACCTTTCTTGTACACATTAAAACTCTAATAATGGCACCCTCTTTAAGTAATAGAAATTTAGGTCTACCTTTGTATTGTCTCTACATAAGTCATTTCTTTATGGAATATTAATTAAGCTTCACAAGAAATTTATCTCTCTCTTTCTCCTAATGTATGTATGTCTTGCACCTTTTTTGTTATCAAATGATATATATGCAACTAGCTAAACATATCTATGCTTAAATTCAATAAAAATTAATAAAGCCTAATTAATATTCTAGTACTGGGATCCGTTATCAATCATCATCATATATATCAAAATGTAATCATATAAAAATTATGTTAACTCAAATGTTACCCTATTTATATTTTTCATTGTAGGAACTCACTATATTAATCTAAATTTATCCAAAAACAAATATTACATATATATAATGTTGACATACATTTTAAACTATTTTTAACAAAGATCAACTTCTCCATCAACTTGAGAACCTCCTACGTAAGAAAAACATTCTCTTATATAATGGATCAACTTCATTAATCGATCTATCAAAATCCTAACCTATTACTTGCATGTCTTGTCAAATAGGAGCACAAATTAGAAGATCAGAATAACTATTTATATAGAGCTGTAAGCTCAGAACAAGTCAAGATACTTTTGAATTTGATCCATCAATTTTTTTAATAAAGTTATTAAGCTTATTATACTACTTTGATATTTTTTAAGATAATGTCTGAGCAACAGTTGATGATAGATGATCACAAGTTAACGGAGAAGGGTCTGCTTGAGCCCATTGGTCAATATCTTGATGATTCTAGAAGCTTGCTTCAGCTGGGCACACAAATCCATCAATTTCATTTGCAACCTGCCCAACTTAATCTACAAGATGCTGAACTCCATGGCCCTGGACTCCAACTCTAGTAACTATTCGCTCAATTTTACTTTATATTTCATAGCTCTTCTTATTGTGTTTTTTATAGAGAAATTATCCAATGAGCATATATATATTTTCATGTTTATCTAACCTATAATTTTTATATAAGTATAATGATATTGAAAAATGATCAATCACATACATGAAAATAAAACTAAATGTCAATGTAATCTTAGTAAATTTTAGTGAAGATGATTCTCTTAGATTATTAGTATGGGGCAAGTTAAATATATGAAGAAAAGACTTACTAAAAATTCATCAATTTTTTTTGAAAAAAGTTAGCAAATATCTACTTTAAAGAACACAAGTTGGCCTTATTATTAAAAAGGATGCCACTCTAATTAGATGTTTTTTGTTTAATTAAAGACTTATTTTCTAAGATGCACAAATATTGATAAATAAAATGTATATGTTGTCTTATTACTTTTACATGTGAAAACTAGTCAATCTTAGTTGGAATTGAATATTCTAACTCATACACAAATATTAGTGAAATAGAGATCTAAGAAATATTTATGACATTTCACATAAATTTTTTAGTAATAATAATTCCTCATAGAATTTCTATAAGGATCTCCTCAATGGTTTTTTATCCAAAATTTTATATGATATACTAGCTAGCTATTTAGTTTTTGCTAATAGTGGTCGAAGAATTAGCAATTTTGACGATTCAATTTTTGTAAATTTTTTCTTAGAATTAATTATGTCATAATTGCATGCATAATCGAAGTGAATTTTTTTTAAATTTTTACATTTGGACATGCATTCTTAAATGTTATTTCATTTCTTTTTATGTTGTAGAGTCACAACTTGAAGGAAGAAGCTCCAAAGAAGCAACCCATGGCAGCAACAAAGATCCTTATGTGTGTCTGTGTATCCAATATTTAGTTATTATATAAGATATAATGATATAAGAAATTTGTATTATTAATGGTGTGTGAATGAAATGAACTAAGTACTTTTTAAGTGTTACAAAACTATATTATGTGATAAAATATTGAGGATTGTATTACTTCTACTTGATTGAGATTAATCATTCATAACCAGTTCGAGCATAAGAACCAAATAAATATTATTAATATTTTATCCATCCAAAATTCAACATGGAATCAACACATAATAAGATAAGAATGTGTAGTATTTATGATTGTTAATGTGCTGAGGTGTTGTAATATTTTATTTGTGCAAAATATAAATATTTTGTATTCAATTATTCCAGAAATTGGCATCCTAATTACTTCTATACTTTTTTCTTTAAAAAGAGTTATATTCATGTGTTTTTCTTATCATATGTCATTGCATGTTTTAGAATTATTAATAGATTATTTTTTCAACAATTTATTAGAATGTTCATATGCTAAAATTGGAGAATAATTATAATTTATTAATTATTTAATAATAAAATTAAGCTTTAAATTTTATTATTTTAGATAATTTTAAGTAAATATTTGAGCTCTAATATTTTGAGATTAAGCTTCTTAAAATAATTTTAAATAAGAGTCTTAATGCTTGCAAACCATACATAAAAGATAGAACCCTTAAAGTTATGAACATAGAGGGATTGAACCTGCTTGTCTCTTTCCATAGTGGTTATTGGAATTATGTGATTTGGGAAGAAATCGCCATCCTCTTCTCCATATAAGTCCCTCAACTCTTAAATTTAATTTCAATAAGAGTCTTTTGTATTGATGTGAATGCATTTTAACATTATTCCCCCTTATTAGCATCATTGTTATCCTTCTTATGAAGCTCATGCCCTATTAACAACCCTCATATTGTGACACAACCTATGCCTTTATCATGCAATCTAGATATAAAAAAATCTAGGAATCGTATTTCTTCTAACCACTTGTTTTATCCTAACACATTGAAATTAACCCCTTAAATGTTTCTCCCTTGGCACATATTCAACCATTATGGCCTATCGTAGATGATCATTCTTAGGTTTTTCCTCAATTTTAACCTTCGGTTCTTCACCATAAGGTTATATGTGCCATATCTCCTTCACATTCTACTCCTACATTCAAAAACTAATCATTTATATCAATTTTCCTCATTTGAGTATTCACTTTATGAATCATAGCATTTTTTTACTTAGTTTCTTTTTTTTTTTTCTTCTAAAGATCAATTCAACCATAGCCTCTGATTCATGACTAGAGCTCTAGATGTGTTGAACTTTTCTTATAGCTCTCAGAAGAAAGTCTAATTGGGTCTAAAAAATTCTTGACTACATTTTAAAAAATGTAATTTTATTAAATCCTTTCATTTTATATCAATGATCATGTTTATGATAGTTTATTCAATGAATACTTTCAACTTAACTCCCTTTTGAATAACTTAATTAAATATCTACATGTAACATCAAAATACCACCTTTCTAATATTGATCTCAACCCTAAACATGAATAATCAAACCTAATGGCATTCCCAATCATCTTAGTGGGCCCTAACTAGTATTAGTCTCATAAAACTTTATATCACACCACTCAAATGCCTTTCTATGACTTCTCCATGCCCTTGGGTGGGTTAATTTAAGAATTCACTTAGAAAACCTCTTAGCTCTCTTAAGCTATCCATCATTTACTCTAGTCCACTCAATTTAACAATTTTCCCTTTCATTCTAGCGATAAGGAAAACATAAAGAAAAATAATATGATGCATCAATGTTTATGAAAAGGCCTTTATATGCTCTTTACCACTCCACCATAGTCAAAGCATTTACTAGGCCAACAAAGCCAAATCATGGCCTCTAAACCACTATTTGCTCAGCCCAAGTGATCTTTGCACACATTCCTTTCTCTTAAATTTATTTGGCATGCTCTTATGCTCATGTTTCTTTCTCAAATGACCACCCCTTTAATAAGGTGGAAACATACTAAACCACCAACATCCAAGACTCTATGTTACCAAAGCCATCATCACATGATAGATTCACTCTCATATGCATATATGTTATCAATAAGGTGACCATGAAGTAAGTCAAAGACAAAAAAGGTTAAGAGAGGAAGAGGAATAAATTCTTTTATAAGGTTAAGAGTCTTTTTTTTTCTCATCTTTAAAATTTCATTGTAATTCATTTATAAAAGCATTTTCTCTTCCTCTCTATCAAAGGGGTTGCAACATTTACTTTCTCTTATTTTTAAATCTAACCTTATATTACCTTACCATAGAATCAAGAGTTAAGTAAACATTTTCTAGCGATAAAATGGACTTAGGTTAGTTAACTGAACTACTCTAAAGACAATTTGATTGGTATTCCTTCTCTCCCCTTTTTTCATCTTTCTTAGTCTTCATTATCCTCCTTATAGAGCAATCCTTGGGCCCAATGTATTGCCCTTTTATTTACTTGAACCCTCGACAAGTGTCTTCTCACTTGCTACATAGTTTCAATAAGTTACTGCATTCAATAACAAAAACATGATTATAATGACATACTTTTTTGGGACATTTAAGACAATTTAATGACAAACTCACACACACAACACATCCGCATGCTTTGAGTCCAAGATCTTTTGGTTGAAGCTTTCAACCACTAGGGTAATGTTTCTTCCATATTATAATGGCATACTTGATATGCCATTACTTTTTGCATTGAAAATAAGTCTTATTCCTGCTAATAGAAGACCATTTTTTCATTGGTCACTCACAAACAACCTCTAGCTCTACTTTTCTTTGTCAATACCCTTGAGATCATAAATGACATCTTTTAATGAAACGGAGTTCTTCACATCTTATATGTTTATGATCTCTCTCATATGGAATGTGCTATAGAAGGCTTAAAAGAGAAACTAAAAAACACATAATAAATCTCAATTATCATCATCAAAAGTATTATCAATATTTCACAAATCATGATCAATTGAAATAAACTGATTTGAGTGTGACTTTATTAATATAATGTTGACCTCCACATATGTGTCATAATTCAAATCAAGTCTACAAATCGAATTGACGGACTTCTAAGCGATAAAAGAAATCAAAGTTCAAAATGACCGACGTCACCAAAATTATGAATGACCTCCGATCGATAAACCATTCTCATTGCATTTAGAACATCAAAATTGATCGGATATAAATATTACACTACTGATAATCAACGATCGTCAGCCAACGGTCGACGCATATCGAAGAGCAACCGACGATGATCAAACGACTGCTCAGAAATTGATTGCTCCATCGACCAAACATCAAAATTTATCAAATGAGATTGTTTACACTCAATTCGCGAAAATTGAGCGTTGAAAGTAAAATATATTTGAAATGGACTCAATTGACGTCGATAAACAAACGCTCTCCGATCAAATGACGCACACTGCGTTGAATATCGAATAACCTTGATTGATATATATTTCAATTATCTAATCGTGTCGATAAAGTTTATATCAGGCTTGATTAAACACTTAAAAATTAATTTAAAATTTCTATTTAACTCAAATCAAGCACTAAATCGTTCTCCACGCAGCAAACCGAAGCCTCCTCCCTCAACTACTCCCACTTGGATTCTCTCCAACCGCCTGCTCGTCTGTTCAAACTCCGCTCGCGCGAGCTATCTTCCCCGTTCAAATGAGTCCGCTCCTCGAAATTGCTCCCGCTATCGGCGACTCCAAAACCGCAAGTAGGCGGCAAAGCTTCGGATGCCCCTCAACCGCAAGCAAGAAACCGACGAAGCCCTCATTCTCTCCCATTCAGCACTCTCCCTACTCACGTTAGTCCTCTCTTCTCTCTCAATTTCTCCAGTTTTCGGCCAATTCCGTCGGCCAAATTACGCCACCGGCGCCAAAACCCGGGACCCGCCTTCCGGCCGCACCAGCCGTCCAGCCCGCGCACCTCCTGTGGCCATACCGCCGCCTCCCGCAACCGCGCACAGCTGTCTCCGTGCGTCCCGCGGACCCCATCCGCCGTCCCGCGACCGCCGGCCGAACTGCGCGACCTGGCCTGCAGACCTGCTTCCGCGTGTCTGCCCGCGACCCGCCGCGCTCCTCAACACCGCGAATCGACCCGCCGTGCCAGCCTGTCGCGGCCCGCTCTGCATTGCCGCCAACCAGCCGGTCCCGCATAGGGCTGTCAAAAAAAACACTCATTGTTCGTGAACAGCTCGTGTTCAGCTCGTTCATTAACTAAACGAGTCAAATATGAATAAAAATTTCAAGCTCGATATATAAACGAGCCGAATATGAACAATCATTTGTTCGATCGTTCCCGATTTAAAAAAAAAAAATTATATTATATTATTATATTATATTATTATTATTATTTAATTACTATTATTTTTATTTATTTTTTATTATATATTTTTATTTATTATTATTATTATTTATTACTATTATTATTATTATCATCATCATTTTATATATCACAAATGTAAGTATGACGTAGTAGTTAAAACTTTTATTATGCAAAAGATTGGCCCAAGTTTCAATCCTCTCATCATTATTATTATTATTATTATTATTATTATTATTATTATTATTATTATTATTAACACATTTACATATCACAAATGTAAAGATAGCTTGCTAAAACATTCATATGCAAAATATACGCCTGCGTCAATCCTCCCTATGTCAAAAGCGTTGTTCATGTACTGCGGTTCGTTTCAGCAGCTTAGTTAAACGAGTCAACACTAACAGACATTTCAAGCTCGATATATAAGCCAAGAGTCTATTCGCCTCAAGTTTCTCGTGCTACACCCTAGTCCCGCACCGACCCCGGCCCAGACCCGCTCCACGCCCGTGCGACCCGCTCTGCCGAACTGCACGACCCGCGCGGCCCGCTGCCGTGACCCGCTCCGACCCGCGCCTTTCAGCCGGCCCACACCGGAATTTCGCCTCCTGTTTGACCAGCCCGTGCTGCTCCCTGCCGGCCCGTCTGCTGCTCACACAAACCGCGGCCCACTACAATCGGCCCGTCCGTTCCAACCCCACTGTGGCCCGCGCAATCCCTCTGTGACCCGTAAAACCTGCAAGTCCACTAGCCGGCCTGCGTTTCAGCCCAGCCGGCCTGCCCGCTGCCTTCCTACAGCCCACTGCCCGCTCCGGTTCTGTTATGGCCCGAAATCGTGACCCGCATATCCTTCCCTCTAGCCCAAGGCCCATTACAACTAAACCTACAGCCCACTGGCCCACCAGCACTTCAAACCCCTGGCCCAGCCCACTACAATTAAGCTTACAGCCCACTGTTTTGGCGTTCTGCATAATCCAGCCTGCAAATTTGGCCCGTTCTGCGCATTCCTTCCCCAGGCTCGCAACAAAGTTTCGTCATTTTCACTTCGCCGCAAATCGGGGAAAAACATCATCAGTAGATAAATTCTTACTTCGATTTTCGGCGTCACTTCCCTCACTTTAGTCGTCCGTTTTCACTGCGTCGCAAATCGAGGAAGAACATCGTTAGTAGGTGAATTCTTCATTTGATTTTCGACATCGCACCCCTTACCTTGCATTCTCAATCGCATACACAACCCCATTCCTTTTCCTAGCACTATAGCGCGCCGCAAAATATGTCAGAACATGTGAGGATTTGTGAATGCGAATATATACATATGCTTTTCTTTGCGCTCAAGACTTCGCGGCCGGAGAGGGATGTGGTGAAGTCAGGTGTCGAAGACATACCGCTACGCCGATGCACTGAAGTACCACCATGTTAGATGTCGCCTCCCCAGCGAAATGTCGTCAAATTTTGTCTAATTTTGAGACTTTAAAAAAGGGAAGAATATATATTATTGTATATCTTCTTTTCGTTTAAAGGCCTCGTGCTCAACAGATGAGATGAACCGGCTGGGCCGAAGACACCACTCGTTAAGCTCGCCAGGTGTCGAACAAGCCAAAACACACCCGATGCACCTACACCTGGATGATCGGGAGGTTGTCAAATTTTGTCAAATCTTTTGACTTAAAAAAAATGAAGGCAAAATGAGACTCTGCGGGAGACCTTAATTCTATTCTAAATTAAAAGCGTCAAACAAGAAAAAAGGGGGAGAGCCTTTAAAGCAAATTTTGAAAAGAATAGAATATTCATTTAAAATCTAAGAGAAATTTCTGAGAGGTTAATATTAAACTCACAAACTTTTGGGGAGGCTAATATTAAACTCACAAACTCTAATTACAATCTTCTATGACTTAAATTGAAGTGGTAAAGTGAGTTCTCTTTTCTTGCAAATTTCTCAAAATTAAGCAAGCGTTAATTAGAATTTGGGGATTATAATGCCAAATTCACAACAAATTTGAAATAAACTCAAAATTTAAAGATGAATCTAAATTGGGTTTAATAACTCTTATACGAATGTGGAGGTGATTATTATGCTAGCCGATAAGCATGAGTAGGGCTAGAGCAACAAATACTGAAATCAACATAACTAATCAAAATTGATGTAAATTGAGCATAATCAAATTGGGAGAAGTGTAAAAACTCAACAAGTAAACTAAGTGTCAGTAGTGTGTTAAAATACAATCTAAATCAAAATGTCTTCTTCGTCACCAGATCAACAACTCTTTGTACAAACAGACAGAATGCGATGCTAAATCCAATTCTTCAAAAATCATAAGGCCTATTTTAATCAAAATTATGGAATTTCATCTTAACTATGATTTTCATAATCAATGATTTCATTAGATGAAATTAAAGCTTATAAACACGCGACCTACACTATCTGAATGCCTAAAATTCAAGTGTTCCAGGATGCTACCGGTGCTTCGCTTAGTCTTAAGACGGGTTTGGGTTAACAAAACCTAAAACCTATAATAAGAGTTTCATCAAGAAAATATCCAAAAAGTTGATTATGTCAGGTGACGGTAGATCTAATCCTCTGTTAGCAACTAAATAAAGTTGATAGGATCTAAAGCTCTTAAACATATCCAAATTAATCAATTTCTCAGATCAAATCAAATCTAATCAATTTTCAAATATCAATCTAAAAAATGGATTAAATGAAACTCTATCATTAAAAACTTAAATCAAACTCAATCTATCCACCTTCCGCAACAGTTTTTAGGATTGACAAATTAAGAAAACTATAGCTCACAAAGGAGCCAATGTCAAATCAAGTATTCTGCTATGTTCACTCTCAATCAATCTCTCGCTAGTAAGGACGTGGGCTCGTGTCCTATGAACTGCGTGACTTGGCCAGTAGGCTCCATAAATGAAGTAGTTATGATGAGTTCGATCGAGTGGTTTGGCGCCCATTATATTACGATCACGAGTAGTGTATGCCAATGGTTCTACCCTTTGAGTTGTGAATCATAGGGTATACTTGATAGGCAAACAACCCTCTCAAAGGTGAACTTAAGATTATCTCCAGATAAACACCACCCCGTGCTACAACAAGGATTTCTTGACGATGTAACCCATGTGTTGCTAATGAGGATCCTTCGTTGGGACTACCTCCTCTGACTAAGTAGACTAGGGACCGCGACTGCCCGGGATGACGGAACCATGGGATCTAGATCGAGCACGTCATCATTCCCCAAACCATCTGGTTTAAGCTATATTGATGAATTTCATATCTCAAATTCTAAAAACTCTACTTGCTACTACTATACGCTATGCATTAAGCGATCTAACGATTAGCCTTAATCAAAAGTTCTCTCTCACTTATTGAGAGGAGTAATTAAATATAGGCTGCTATAGGAAACTGAATCGATCTAAAGTCCTCTCCAAATGAGGACTAAATCTGGTAGTGTCTTATCTACTATTCATCTGCCTTCAAAATTATTATACATTTAAACACTCTTTTCATCAAAGAGGTCGGTGGAATTTTCTGACCCACATATACATTTTATGTGCTAAGCAAATGAAACATTTTATAAGAGACCTTTGGTGATGAAAAATGGCTCTAGCTTAAACATTTTATGGTATATTGCTCTGAGACCTCCATCAAGACTTAATTGTCAAAAATGATAGGATCAATATAAGTGCCTTTTCATCCATATCCATTTTTCATCTTCACGCATGAATCGCCTATGAATGCTTTCATAATACCTTTAGAACAAAAAAACATGCATTTAGTTTTTGCAAAAGATAAAACTCCCGCTTTTAAAGTTTATGGCATTATTATTAGAATTGTGCTCTAATGCTAGTTTGTTAGAATAATATCACCAAAATATTGAAAGTGAAAGCATCAAAGAGGTCATAAATGATGTGCCATGAAGAAACACAAAAGAGAAAATAAAATAAATAATAACCATGAAGAAGATATTGTGATTCATTCTATTCAACTTCAACCAAGTTTACCTCAAGGGGAGAGGAAAAGATTTGATCGACAATAATGCCATAATCATCGATATAAAATAAATGCATTCAAGACCCATTTAAGCATGAGAACTTTGGCTTAGAAAATATCTCATGTTATATACCAACATACAGGATTATACAACTGATTTTAGGGGTCTGATGAACCTAGCCAATAACAACTATAAAAGAGTGATTTTGTGTGTGTGTGTGTGTGTGTAATCCGTCGGATTTTTAGTCAGCTGAAAATCATTTTTAACCAAGGTTTTACCGTCAAGGTGCAATCCGTCGGAAACTGAGATTATCGAAAATAATTTCTACTATAATATATAATTTTCCTATAGTGGTATGTACACACACCATAATATCAAAATTTTGTAAAAAATTAATTATTTAACAAAAATTTTTTAGAGTTATTTGAAGTATTATATTCTCATATACACTTAATAATTATTAGAAATCTATATAATTTATTATTATGATATTTTTCATTATAGAAGATATTCGTGGTTAATGTGTCTTTATTATTATTATATTTTTCTTGCCTTAAATATAGACAAAAGAATATATATTTGTTATCAGAGGATGTTTGAGTTATTATAATTATTATATTATAATATTATTGTTATTAGGCTTGTTTAAAATTTATGAGAAATATATAGTATTTATTATTGTTGCGTGCTAGAGAATTTTATTCTGGTAGATGCGAGATCTTCGTCGTAGCCCAAAAATTATCCAACAAGCGGGGGATATGAACACGGGGTTATAATGGAAAACCCAAAAAATCACTGCTGCCTCAGAACTTTCACTATGTGTTCAAAGATACAGTCCTTGCTTCTGGGTTAGTTGGAGAAAGAAGGTGTTTCTGAGGCGAAACAATATTAGAGTGTAGAAAAATACAATGTCGGTCAACTCCAACCCAAGGGAAAGCGGCGAGGCGATCTTAGGAGCAACCTCTTGATCTTGAGGAGAAAGAGCGGCGGTCTTTCTAGTCGATCTCCCAGAGGCGAGCTCGATCTTGATTGGTGGTGGCGTGTGGTGATAGATGCGTCGGCGTCGAGGTCGGTGGTTCTCGAGCTCTGGTCTTCAATTCGGTCCCTCTAAGGTGAGAATGAAGCTCTATTTATAGATTTTTTGGGAGTGGCGAGCCTTGTAAATTTGTGGAAAACTCCAACCACTCCCGGACGGCGGTCATCCCTATCGAGCGGTGTATTTTGATGATGCGTGCCTTAATGATGTCGAATTGGGTGATCTTGGATTGGATTCGTCTTGGCGCTTCGATCGACTATAAATATGTCGGTTTGGTGACCATTTGGCGGATCGGATCCATTTTCATGCTCAGATAGCTTGATCGAGTCGATTGAGCTTCGGATCGGACTATGCTTGATGTTCTTATGTTTGTCTCGCCGAGGCGGTCGGTTTATTTGTAAGTTCTTGTCGGTGATTAGATCGAAGCATTTAAAATGCTGAGATTGCTTGATCAGTTAATTTTAGGATGTATCGGTTATTTTTGGGTGACATTATCTCGTCATCAAAATATATGTCAAATATGAAAATAGCAAATTCTTCAATGAAATTTGAGAGTCCATCAGCATTTTGAAGAACAAATCTTCATAATATGATATTATAAGAAGGCGTCGAAATGCGCATAAGTATGTGTGGGTGCGATATTTTGAGGTTATGGATCGATCCGGTGCGAGCGAGTTGGCGCATGGCGTACGGCGCGCAGCGCGCCAATGCAGCGGCATCTTGGCGTACGCCGAACGCATGAGCGCGGCGTCGGCGTCATGGGAGAGTGAAGCGGGATCTGGTCAGGGTCAGCGAAGCGGGCGAGCGTCAGTCTGAGGAAGCCAGGCCGATCGTTCTGAGCGGGGCGAGTGCCGAGCTGCGTGCGACGCGAGCGAGTTCAGCGAAGTCGGGTTTCAGCGCGAAGCAGGCGATAGTTCGACCAGCGGTTCGCGACCGACCAGCAGTTCGCCACGCGTGGAGGTTCTGCGTGGGCCAAACCAGTCGAAGCGGTTTGACTTCGTGGGCCGGAGGTCGAGCGATGGGCCGCGGTTCGACCCGTGGACAGCGGTGCGACCAGCGTCCACGGGCGTGGGCAGTTTCGGCCGAACCTGCTTCGAGCCATGGCTCCCTTTTGGGTTGTGACAGCCTTGACGTCTAGCCACACGGATTTTGGGTTTTGGCGATTTTGGGTGATTTTCTCTTTTTTGCCCTAGAAGAGTCATAAAATCCCCAGGTGGGAGAAGCACTCTTTCTCATCTCCTCCTCTCTCCTTAGGTGCATAGCCCTCCCCACGGTGGGAGTTTGGGCACTCTCGGAATAATTTTCATCTCGATGCTGAGTTGTGTTTGTAGATGGGTGAGAATCTTTTGAAGAGACACGTCAGACCCTTGTAGCGGGCTGACGAGGGAACCTTCTAAAATGGGAGGGCGAAGATTCGTGGGAGTCATCGATCACGGAGACACATTGATGTGCTTGGAAAAATATTATTTTCGAATGATTTGGTTCTTAAGTGTCAGAAGAAGTCGATAGAGCCCAATTTCTGCCGCCAGGGTATTTCACCACTTACGAGATGAGTTTGGGCGGGATTGCGGTTTCCCCATCCCGAGATGATCGCCATTTTGTCGACATCACGAGGTTTGCATTTCCCAGTTTTGAGCGGGCAATGGCGGTGATGGGACTTATAGTCTTTTCGAGGCGGCGACGCTCTGATTACCTCGCGGATGTGCAAGTTTACTGACGTGGTGTATCACCCGGTACTTGACCTCGGACGAAGGATCCTCCCAAGAGTTGGGCAAGCGATTCTTTTTTGAAGAATGGTCTTCTAGAAATGGGGAAAGGCGAGATTTACCCATTCCCTACTGAGTTGGTGATGAAGATATCCTGGATTCGAGAATATTGAAGATCTTGATTTGAGATTGATATATCAAGATTTGCGGGAGGAATCTTTGTTGGCGGGCTTTCTATTCATCCGGCGGTCTTATGCGATTCGTTGAAAAAACAAAGAGGTTTCAGTAGATCTCCCGGCGTCCTCGGCTTCTTCCGTGAAGGACCCGTCTCCAATAGAAGAGGAAAAAGGCGAAGAGGTGATGGTGATATCGGATACGAAAGAGTGGACCCAGTAGTAGTCCCCAAGGATCTTCATTCACCGTTCAGTTACATGTGCTATTAGATGGAGAATGCATCGCAGAAGAAGCTGATAGCAATCCTTAGCGTTCATAAATCTTTTATTTCCCATTTCCTTGTGCTTAACGTAATTTTTCTTATTTCAAATACTGAAGAAGCAAGAACTTGACTTCAAAATGAACATTGTCTTTGAATAGTGGAATTGAGTTAAGTGAAGGTCAAGTTTCTCCATGGTGAATATAAGAAGCGGTATGTGGAGAAAGTAAAGAGATGTCTGTTGGAGAATCAACTTGATGAGTCTCGGGGACCAGTTGGCGACTCAAGCGACTTCTCTTTCTTTTTGTCGGGAAGTTGAAGCGGACTGGGATGAATTAGTGGAGGCTAGAAACAGAGGTTGGTTTGCATGAGGATCTGAAGATCTTTTAGAAGGTTTAGTCTTGAGGCAAAAGCAAAGTTACAGCTTCGCCTTTCGAGAAAGAGGCACTTATCTCGGGTAGAAGCGGGGGCGGATCCGCAGCGTGGAGGACTTCAAGAACTTCGGCTTGAGTATCATCTGAGGATCACGTTGGAGGCGAGACCACGTGTATGATGTAGAGGTGAAGGCTTTGGGCGGTGTGTTGATGAAGGCTTCATCAGGTTTCTTGAAGGGGACACGCTTGGCATCTCATGGAGGCTGGTGTTGAGGTCCTTTCTCCCCTAGCTTCCCAGACCCTTGCGGCGCGAGGATGACTCGGATAGTTCTTCATCATCTACTGAGACCATCAAGGCGTAGTTGTAGTTCCTTTATGTTGCATGTTGATGTTGTATATTATTTACGGTTGATTTTCCAGTTACGTATTTGCATATATTAACCAATCCACAAAAATTGTTTGTGAATATTTCGGAGTTGTGTGTCAAAGTGTACTCGATGATAAAGATTCATTAGAAGAGATCATCGAATCCCTTTGGATAATTCGATCTATTCTAAGATCATTACGAGTGTTACTGATGACAAACTTGCGGAATATATTTATAGAGGTTCTCTCGGAACCTCTCGATCTATCTAGGTTATGTGGGCGTTTACTCGATGATGTTAACTTTGTTATGGAGAAAGTTGTAGGCGTCTATAGAGGATTGCCAACTTATCCAAGGTTGTTTATCGGCGTTCGTGATGTTAACTAGGAAGATCGTCGAATTCCCACGGGGATCGATCTTACACGAATGAGATACAACAATAGTTAATATCTCTTGAGTGGGTGTTTTAAAATGCAAGCATAAGCAAGAAAAAGTCACAATAAGTATGAGAACTTTAACATAGATAGAAACATAAATCCAAACACCTTGATGAAGGTTGGACAATAAGTGACAAGCGAGTATCGATAAATGTTTAATTCGATAACAATTGCAATACAAACATACGATGATAATGTTTTCGCATTCTAGAATAAAAAAATACATCAGGTAGTACTTACGGAGGTTTGTAGCATTCAGTGCGTGGGAGAGTCTTCCCCGCTATCCTTAAGCTTGAGCGTGCGCTTGATTTTAGATACCACAGCGGGCCGGTGAGAGTTTGTTCATTGTGGGCCTTTTCTCAGTCGAGACTTCGAGGGGCGAGGTCCCCAGAGATATTGGTCGTGGCTTTACCGCCGGTTGAAACTCGAGCAATCCGGATAGGAAGCCATTAGTCGACATGTCGCGGGTCTCTTGCAGGAGATCCAGATGGAATCAAAGCTTATCGTCGTTGCTGTCGGCATCAAAGTTATGGGTTCTAGGGCTCGGGACCCCAATGTCGACTGGAATAACAGCCTCAGTTCCGAAACACAGATTGTACGGCGTTTCTCCAGTAGGGGTCCTTGATGTAGTGCGGTAAGCCCAAAGAACATTGGATAGTTCTTTGGCCCATTGCCCCCCGGCGTGGTTCAGTCGTGTCTTTAGCCCTTTTAGTATTGTCCTATTGGTGACTTGATTGCGCCCATTACGTGGATGGGATACAAGTGTGGATTAGCGGATATGCGACTCTGGCGAAAGATGTGAATGTCTTTCACGTGAGCTGCGTCCCATTATCGGTGATTTTCTTTGGAATCAAAAGCGACAAATAATATTTTTCGACAAATTGCTTGGCATTTGTTTGGTGATTTTGGCGGCGGTTACTTCCACCCGCCATTAGTAATCAAGCGGCCAAGATTATGAATTTTCGTTGCCCGGTGGCAATGGGAAAGGGTCCCATTATATCGATCCCCATTGAGCAAAGGGCCACGGGCTGGATTGTGGTGAGTTCTGAGATGGTGTATGAGTGAGATTGGAATGTAGCGGCCTTGTTACACTTCTTTACAAACTCAATCGTCCTTCTTCATTGTAGGCCGGTAAAACCTTGCCTCATGATTTTGAGGGCGAGGGCTTTTCCTCCCAAATGTTCACCACAAATTCCTGAATGAACCTCTCGCATTGCATAGTTAGCCTCCGAAGGTGGTAGACACTTTAAGTAGGGCCCTAAGAAGGACCTCTTGTAGAGTTCGTCACTGATTATGGTGAAGTTCTGATTCTCTCGAGGAGGCGGATCGGTGGGGTCTTGGCAAGGCCGCTTTGAAGAAAGGACATGATGGTCAATCCATGAAGATTCTTTTGGGTCCTCAGAGATTGTATCACCCAAGGGCCTTGAATCTTGGGAAAGTGGATGTCTCTATGTATTTTCTCTTGAAAAGATCTCTGTCATTGTTGTGGCTAACTTGGAGGGCATCACCTGCGTGTTACGCTAGAATATGAGTTATCGATGGGTCTCGATTACGGCAGAAGTGACTTTGCCAAAAGCGGTCTTGAAATTGCGGATGGGTGCTCGAAGTCTCCTTGTGAGGCCACAAGGCGTGAGTCAGTGTAGATGGCTAAGTTACGGACCTCACAATGGCGAGCCTTAGTCACACTCTGAGGGCCTCTCGGCGACATTATTGGTGGTAGGAACTTTTGTGAGCACTAAAGTTATTTTACTTGGGAGATAAGCAAAATTCACGCTCCCTTGCGGAAGTACACGAAGCTCCATCAACATATAATGTCCATTGATTTGTCATGGAGTGATGAATGACCGGTGGTGATGGGATGGTACATTCTACTGAAGTCGTGAGCACTTGTGACTTTATATCGGGGCGTGGAAGAAAATGGATGTCAAACTCTCCAAGCTCGAGACCACTTCATCAACCTTCCGGATACATCGGGCTTTTGCGAATAGTTCTTAATGGAAGATGAGTGTAGGCGTTGATGGTGTGGGCACGAAATGCAGTCGCAATTTTAGATGTTGAATGCACTAGCCAACTGTCTTATCTGTAGTGGATGGCGTCCTTGGTATCGAAAGGATTTTCGACATAATAAATGTGGTTTGAATTCTCCTCGCGTGTCGACGGACTTACGGCATGAGAAGAAAGCGACAAGATAGATGTAGACTTCTCTCTTGGATAGGCTTTGATAATAGAGGGAAGCTAAATAGACTTCGAAGTTGCTCAAAAGCGGTCGACATTCATCATCCTTTGGAATCCATTTCCTCGTGCACCCCAAGATTTTGAAGAATGGTAGATACTTATCTCTGGCGGGCCAAGAATCGTGATAAAGCGCAATCCTTCCGGTCAAGCGTTGGACTTCCTTGATCGTTCTTGGAGGTGACATGTCCTTGAGTGCTTTTATCTTCTCGGGGTTGGCCTCTATCCCGGCCATGAAGCTAGGAATTTCGAGCAATGGCCAAGATTCTCACTATTTGTCCAACAACATTAGCTCAATAATGGCGGGCCATCTATCCACCGGGATCATAGCAACATCCACCAATGTGATCGTCATCTTATAGAAAAATGGAATGAATTTTCTTGAAGAAGGTTCCACGAATCTTGTGAGAAGGTGGTGATCTAGCGAATATGCATGCACACAATCAATCGGAAGCGATCATTAATAGGAATTTACTTGCCAATATTTAAACATATATGAGAGATGACATCCGAGCGAAACCTACAGTATGGAATTACAATTGGTGGACAAAGGAACAATCCATATACATAGTTTGACTTAAAAACTTACCAAATCGGGATATGATGCTCACATTCCCGAGCGTGGCCTTATCAGGTGAACTTTAGACGTTGTAATCCACTACAGTCTCCTCGCGTCTTAGCCTCTGCGTGGGCGAGCACCTTCTTCTACATCCTACAATAAAGGCAAAGTAATTGAATTCAACATGTTTGATATAAATATATAATGTATAAAAGAATCGGTAGAGGAGAAGCTTATCAACATCTAAATCTTTCAATCTATCAACTTTCATTCTCAAGGACCAATCTAGAGGCGAACTTAGAAGGCTAGTCTTGTTTTTTAATCACAACTTAGGAGATAGTTAACTATTCATAAGAGAATATTTTGAACTATTATGAAGCATGAGCATCAAAGAACATAAAACATGCGATACTTACTCAATTATAGATTCAAAAGGCACCAATTCAAACAAGACTAATTTGCTTTTGATAAACCAAAATATGAAATCAACTCAATGATAACTTCATAATCATCCAAATTAGAAAAATTCAACAAGTGTTTGAAAGCATAGCGTCCGATTGATTCATGGTGCTCACTTATTAAGATTTAATTAAAATCAATCATACTCATAAAATCATTCAGTAATGTAGATGAAAGAACATAAAAAACACCCAAGCATAAAAAATCATGCTTCTTTAAGAAATAAGTATTCTCAAAACAGAGGATGTGTTTACATTGCACTTGAAGGAATCAACATCTAATCATGAGGAGAATAGAAAGTATCTTTAAACCAAAACATTTTACATATATACATCACATATCTTATACATAAGAATCAAATTACTCAAAATTAAATCATTGACCCGGCTTGAATCTTTCTGAAATCACGCACAAGATTAATGGCATTATAGGTTTAATGGATAAGCACAAATGAAATCATTGTAAATGACAAAGATGCTAACCAATGAATCTAATACTACTAAATATCAATCTAAAATTTTGAACTAACACACTCAACTAGATTCTCATTTCTTTATGGGTTATATGATTCCTTGAGAAGGCTACTTTATAAATACGATTCTCATTGGAATTTTTTATAGTAAGAATCATATTTGGCGAGCGGAGTTGCGTTATTGAAATTGTGTGAAATTCATATAATTGGAATTGTAATAAAATTTTCTACAACTTTTCTGTTGGTAAAATCAGACGAGATGGGAGATTTTGATTCATAAAGCGATGTCTTTGAAAGTATGGAACAACGACCATAATTTCGGCGTATCGGGTTATGCGGTGTTGATTGAGCAAAACTCATATCGTTGGAATCGTAACAAAATTTTCTACAACTTTCTGTTAATTGAAATTTGTGATTGATCTTGATGCACAACAATTTTACTTTTATACTAAACACGCAAAAACAAACCGACAACATTTACTCTATACTAATAGCCCATTAGCGACATTGCATTTGGATTTCCACACCATTTCAATCATAATATCAGGATGTACTACAAGAAAATATGATAAATATCAAATCATACATGAATGATTGAGAGGAGATTCTTCTTGACAAGTAGTCAATCTTGATCTTGAAGCCGTTATGATGAACACAAGGAGAAAGCCACAAAAGAAGATAAAAGAAACATTCTATCATTGAACAAATACAAGATAAAAAGAAACACAAATACATTCCATTTCTATTTTAAAATCCCAAACTATAATGCAGAAAACCATTGAACAACTCTTCTTTGAATTTCCCATTGGTCAAAAACATCGAGATAACTTTGTAAATGTGAAGAAAAAGCTAAGTAGTTATTAGACAAATAATTAATAGGCCACATATTGGTTTTGAAACCATAGATTCCAAAAAAACTTCTTCAAGCCAACAAACAAGGAGAGTGATTGGAGCACTCATTTCTCGGTGGTTACATTATTGTATGAAGCCCTTGTAATCCAACCAATGGAAATAGACAACACAATACAAACCATTAAAGTCAAAATCTAGATATTGCGATTAGCTCACACTACACTGAGCTTGTGGGCACGTTGTTCTATTATGATCAATATTTTTACATACACTACAAATCATGTTACTTCTTGAGTATTTTCATCCATAGTATTTCTAAATCTATTTGAACGTGGTCGACCTGACTTCCTCTTGATATTTGGTGGGTTGTACTCTAGAGTTCTTAGCGGTTATGTTCGGCCACTCATCACGATCGGGGATGACATGAAATCTGGTAGGTTTCCTTATAGTCCAAAGATATAGTAGGATCGTCTTGAGTGACTTATATGTCCCCTTCGAAATGGCGTGAGGCATGGCATGTATGAGGTCACCATGTACATCTACAATATAGTTTCATACAACTTTTTGTATATTCTGCTGGCATTCTTGGTACTCATTGATTGAGTTATGGCTCAGAAATCTTGCCTCATGTTCCCAAAGTTGCCTTTCAGGGAGAGAGCATGGAGATCTTGGTTCACTTCTTGATGTTGGAGTCTAGGTGTTTCAAGAATGTAGCGATTATATTATAATATATTACAAAGGAGTGCACGAATTGGCAAACGTGCGCTTAAACATGTTGAAGCATTTTTGCATTTGTGGTCATAGTGTCATACATGTACCCATCATCATGTGAGACCAGATGCATCCCTTGATCTGCTAATTAAGCCTCTTGATATTCTTGATATCAATCATATATGACCTCCATATTTCGCCATAAAGTGAGAAATCAAATTACGGACTTGAGGATACTGCATAAATGACTCAAAATACACTGATGTCGCGAAAATGATTGAAACTACCTCGATTGATAAAACTTCTCGTCATGTTCCAATGTTGAGTGATCGGTATAAATATTGAAAAATCTAATGAGTAATCGATCAAATTACTTTCGAGCTATGATTATCACATATGAGTCAAGAAATTTCTGATATACGACTCATTGTGACATTGTCGTACTTCAAAACATCAAAACTAAATGAGGCATCTCAATTGGATGAGTATGTGAGCGTCGATCAGTAATAATGTGCATTTTTGAAAGTGACTATTTGAAATTGCTCAAACAACCTCCGTTCATGAAATGGTGTAATTTCTAAAATGTTGAAATTACTGAATAGATATCAATTTGAGTTTTATTAGCTTAAATTTCATCAAAATTAGCACGTATTTCGAGATAAATTCACGTAATTATCTCTTAATTACACCTAGTTAATACATTGAGACTTGTAGCCTCCTCACCATAATGTAGCCATGAAACCAAAATTGTATCAACCTTTATTTCCCTCATTTATCTCCTCATTAATGATTTGGTATCAGAGGAAGCGCGTCATCCTCATGGAGCTATTTTGGGTGACCTCAACTCACCTTCCCTCTTCAAGAAAATATTACGTCAGTCCGCCGGAAGCTTTCGTGTGGACTCCAATCACCAGACGACATGTGTCATTTTTTTCCGTTTAGCGGTCGCAGACTAACGGACGGTCCGTAAAGACATTTCCCGAAATAACATCGATGGTGATAACGGATGTTGTAATACATTTCCCACGGCCCCACCGTAAGCATCGTTGGAATCTGGGAGGAATTTAAAAGAAATATATAGATTTAGGGTTGGGGTTAGTTTTTCCGGGCAAAGCGAGCTCGGAGAAATAAAATCTCATTTCCTTTTACAAAGAACCATGAAGATGGAAGCGTTGAGGAAATAACAACCATTTTAGCGAGGATGTATTAAATAGAAATTCATAATGCTTCGTGCATTTTTCGGTTTGTTAGTGATATTATACATCGAAGAGAATATGTTCATTACATCAATTAAACAATTTGGATGTTTTTTTTTCAATTTTTTATTTTGAGTGTTATTTTGCATCGTACTCGTGTACCTCTTTGGAGAATTGGACCATTTTTGATTTTTTTTTCGGTTTATTTTGCCAACTTCTTATGATTATGTTTAGGGCATTCAGGAAGCATTTGATGGTAGTTTGGGTGATTTTGGGTGGTTGCATCCGTATTCTGTGTACCTCTTTGGAGGGTACAGACCATTTTGATAGTTTTTTTTTTGCCAACTTCTTATGATTATGTTTAGGGCATTTCAAAGGAAGCATTTGGATGATTTGGGTGATTTGGGTGGTATCTTGCATCGTACTCATGTACCTCTTTGGAGGTCTGAGACCATTTTGACCTTTTTTTCCCAGTTTATTTTGCCAACTTCTTATGATTATATTTAGGGCATTGTAAAGGAAGCATTTGGAGATTGTTTGGATGAATTTTGGGTGGGTATTTTGCATCTGTACTCTGTGTACCTCTTTGGAGGGTACAGACCATTTTTGACCTTTTTTTCTAATTTTTTTTGCCAACTCCTTATGATTATGTTTAGCATTGGAAGCATTTTATGGATTTGGGTGATTTGGTGGTTTAGTACATCATGTGTATCTTTGGAGGTACATATCATTTTGAGCTTTCTCGGTTTATTTTGCCAACTTCTTATGATTATGTTTAGCATTGCAAAGGAAGCATTTGATGGCGGTTGGGTGATTTTGGGTGGGTATTTTATCTCGTACTGTGTACCTCTTTGGAGTCTGGATCATTTTGACCTTTTCCCATTTTATTTTGTTTGTTTATTGAGATTATGTTTAGTGCATTTGGAAGCATTGATGGCAATTTGGATGGTTTTAGGGTATTTTGCATGTACTGTGTACCTCTTTGGAGGTGGATCATTTTGGCATTTCTTTTCCGTTTTTTTTGCCAATTTCTTATGATTATGTTTAGCATTAAAAAATCATTTGAAGGTAGTTTGGGTGATTTTGGTGGTATTTTGCATCTGCTGTACCTCTTTGGAGGAAATATCGTTTTGACCTTTTTTTGATTTATTTTGCCAACTTCTTATGATTATGTATAGGGCATTGCAATGGAAGCATTTGATGGCAATTTAGATGATTTTGGGTGGGTATTTTGCATCTGTACTCTGTGTACCTCTTTGGAGTCTGAGACCATTTTGATAATTTTTCCGGTTTATTTTTTTATGATTATGTTTAGCATTCAAGGAAGCATTTGGAGGGTTTGGATGGATTGGGTGGTATTTTGCATCGTACTGTACCTCTTTGGAGTCTGAAACATTTTGACCTTTTTCCCAATTTTTTTTTGCCAACTCCTTATGATTATATTTAGAGCATTATAATGGAAGCATTTGATGGCAGTTTGGGTGGTTTGGAGGTTTAATGCATCGTACTCTGTACCTCTTTGGAGTACAGATCATTTTGACCTTTTCCGTTTATTTTGCCAACTTCTTATGATTATGTTTAGGCATTGCAAGGAAGCATTTGGAGGAAGTTTGGGTGGTTTCGGTGGTATTTTGTATCCACTCTGTATCTCTTTGAAGGTGAGATCATTTTACCTTTGCGGTTATTTTTCCAACTTCTTATGATTATGTATAGGGCATTGCAATGGAAAGCATTTGATTTGGATGGTTTTGGGTGGTATTTTGCATCACATTACTCTGTACCTCTTTGGAGGTCTGATCATTTTTTGATAGTTTTTCAGTTTATTTTGCCAACTTCTTATGATTATGTTTAGGGCATTCCAAGGAAGCATTTGATGGCGATTGGGTGGTATGGGGATTTAGTGCATGTACTCATGTACCTCTTTGGAGTACAGATCATCTTTTTTTTTTTTTTTTTATTTGTTATGATTATGTTTAGGGCATCTCAATGGAAGCATTTGATGGCGTTTGGATAGTTTGGGTGGTTTTTTTGCATCGTACTCACGTGTACCTCTTTGGAGAATCTGATTATTTTGACCTTTTTTGTAGTTTTTTTTGCCAACTTCTTATGAATATGTTTAGGGCATTCTAAAGGAATCATTTGATGGCAGTTTGGGTGGTTTCTGGGTAGGTATTTTGCATCTGTACTCTGTGTACCTCTTTGGAATGAGATCATTTTGAGTTTTCAGTTTTTTTTGCCAATTCCTTATGATTATGTTTAGGGCATTCAAAGGAATCATTTGATGGCGTTTGGATGTTTGGTGGTTTTGCATCGTACTTTGTACCTCTTTGGAGTGATTATTTTTGACCTTTTTTTGCAATTTGTTTTGCCAACTTCTTATGAATATGTTTAGGGCATTGCAATGGAATATTTGGTGGAAGTTTGGGTGATTTCTGGGTAGGTATTTTGCATCTGTACTCTGTGTACCTCTTTGGAGATGATCATTTTAATGATTTTTTCCAGTTAATTTTGCCAACTTCTTATGATTATGTTTAGGGCATTCTAAAGGAAGCATTTGATGGCAGTTTGGGTGGTATCTGGGGCTTCAGTGCATCTGTACTTTGTGTACCTCTTTGGAAGGGTCATCCTGAACCTTTTTTCAATTTTTTTTTGCCAATTTGTTATGATTATGTTTAGGGCATCTCAATGGAAGCATTTGATGGCAGTTTGGATAATTCACAGGTGGTTTTTGCATACTACTGTGCACCTCTTTGGAGGTACATATTATTTTAACCTTTTTTGTAGTTTTTTTGCCAACTTCTTATGATATGTTTAGGGCATTCCAAAGGAATCATTTGATGGTTTGGTGGTGGTAGGTATTTTGCATCATACTCTGTGTACATCTTTGGAGGAATTCTGAGATAATTTTGAGTTTTTCAGTTTTTTTTGTTTTATGATTATGTTTAGCATTCAAAGGAATCATTTGATGGCGATTTGGATAGTTTGGGTGCATCTATGTACCTCTTTGGAGGTGTGATTATTTGACCTTTTTTGCGGTTTTTTTTTGCCAACTTCTTATGAATATGTTTAGGGCATTTGCATGGAAGCATTTGGAGGAAGTTTGGGTGGTTTAGATAGGTATTTTGCATCGTACTCTTTGAGGAGTGAGATCATTTTGATAGTTTTTCAGTTTATTTTGCCAACTTCTTATGATTATGTTTAGGGCATTCAAAGGAAGCATTTGATGGCTTGGGTGGTATTTGGGGCTTTAGTGCATCACACTGTACCTCTTTGGAGTCTGAATCATTTTGACCTTTTTTTAGTTTATTTTGCCAACTTCTTATGATTATGTATAGGGCATTTACAATGGAAGCATTTGGAGGTTTGGTGGTTTGGGTGGTATTTTATATCGTACTCATACCTTTGGAGGTCAGATCATTTTTTAATTTTTTTTTATTTTGCCAAATTCTTATGATTATGTTTAGGGCATTCCAAAAGAAGCATTTGATGGCAGTTTGTGTGGTATCTCGGGGCTTTAGTGCATCTGTACTTTGTGTACCTCTTTGAAGGGTACAGATCATCTTTGAACTTTTTTTTCATTTTTTTTGCCAATTTGTTATGATTATGTTTAGGGCATCTCAATGGAAGCATTTGATGGCAGTTTGGATAGTTTCTGGGTGGTTTTTTGCATCTGTACTCTACGTATCTCTTTGGAGAGTACATATTATTTTTGAATTTTTTTTTGCAATTTTTTTTGCCAACTTCTTATAAATATATTTAGGGCATTGCAATGGAAGCATTTGGAGGAAGTTTGGGTGGTTTTTGGGTAGGTATTTTGCATCTGTACTCTGTGTACCACTTTGGAATGCAGATCATTTTAGTTTTTCAATTTTTTTGCTAATGCTTTATGATTATGTTTAGGCATTCAAAGGAATCATTTGATGATTTGGTGGTTTGAGGTGGTATTTTACATATGTACTCTGTGCCTTTGGAGAATAGATCATTTTGACTTTTTTTTTCCAGTTTTTTGCCAACTTATGATTATATTTAGGGCATTCTAAAGGAAGCATTTGATGGCGTTTGGGTATTATCGGGGACTTTAGTGCATGTACTGTGTACCACTTTGGAGATGATCATTTTGACCTTTTTCCCTTTTTTTTAACTTATGATTATGTTTAGAGCATTATAATGGAAGCATTTGATCGCATTTGGATTTAGGGGTTTAGTGCATACTCTGTGTACCTCTTTGGAGGATAGATCATTTTGACCCTTTTTTTTTGCCTACTTCTTATGATTATGTATAGGGCATTGCAATGGAAGCATTTGAAGTTTGGGTGATTTAAGTGGTATTTTTTTATCGTACTCTGTGTACCTCTTTGGAGTAGATCATTTTGAGTTTTTTCCAGTTTTTTGCCAATTCCTTATGATTATGTTTAGGGCATTCCAAGGAATCATTTGATGGATTTGGATAGTTCGGGTGATTTTGCATATCGTACCTCTTTGGAGGTATAGATTATTTTGACCTTTTTTGCAATTTTTTTGCCAACTTCTTATGAATATGTTTAGGGCATTCCAAAGGAAATATTATAATCTATTATAAAAAATTGACCTCTTTAATCAAATAAATTGAGCCTCTAAAGCCGATATATTATAAAAAAAATTATTATATATAACTTATTTAAATCATTAAACTAATATCTAAAATTTGAAATATATATGCACATGAATAATAGAAAGTCATTGTTTTATCATTATTGTAATAAAGACAAATAATAAGGCATTATCACTTTTATAGGGAGGACTTTCTCAATATTTTGAGTTACCATAAAATAAAGTTTTGTAAAACTCGAATAGATTCTTAAAAGCATCACAAAAATTTATATAATTGTTCAAATCAATGACAAGGAAATCACTCTTTATTGCATTCTTTATCAATTCCACAAGCAGCTACAGCTATTAAACAAGGAGGATAGCACACAAGAAGCTAGCTGAGTGAAGGAAGAAGGTAAGAAAACACACTGAATCATAGAACAGAGGAATCAAACACCTAAACTAACAGCTATTAAACTTGTTCACCTCCATTCCCAGTCATCCTCTTCTTCTCTATTGTGTGACTTGCCTGAGGAGAAGAAGGTGCAGAGAGAGAGATGAGTTCCTCCCATTGATCTCTTTCACACTACTTGAAGAAGAGCTCTTGGATTTAGCTTTGGGAGCTTCACTGATCAGATTGCAGGAAGAAAATGACAGAGCTCTGAATCTATAGCTTTATTTTCATAATAAAAAAATAGCTAACAACAATCATAATCCCTAATGGCCAGTAATCACTAATTTAATTTTCTGCATTAGTTTTATGCATTCTGCTGGGTAACATTTTTAATTGAAGAGTATAGCCCCCAAATATCAACCCAGAGTAAGATATCAGTGAAATAAAACTATATGAGATGAGAGAAGAGAAGTTAAAAAAAGCAGAGTAAAATATCATCCCAGGTCCATGCACTTCAACAAAAAATAGCTGAGTCTTCAAAGCCACCTAACAGATGCATTAAACAAAATCCTATATCAAACAAAATAATATTGTTCTCACTTTGGATTTTTAAGTCCCAAACAAAATGTAGTAAGCCCTCACTCTAAATATATTCATTTTCTTTGGCCAATCGTTGGTCTACCCAATCCACGAGGTTTCGATTCGCCTTCCATGCAGACAAACATTCGCAATGACACTATTTTCTTGACCGGTATCCCACTCACTATGTCGATTGGCCATTTCGATCGCCGCAAAAGCCCCGCCCAAAGATCTTCAACAAGTAATTTGATCTAAATAGCCGTAACAAAATCTCAATAAGTTGGACCAGAAAAAATAGTTAAGAAGAACCAAATTTGAAAACAGTTCTACAATCTCGTGAAGAATGCTTTATGGTTTGGGCAATGAGTCATAAAAATACCAGCCTCGACTTAATATGCCCAACCGTGAGTGTCCAAAGGTCGATTATCTATAACTGGCAGTAAGATTAACTCAGCCCTCGACACACTGTCCGCAGTGATATGCTGGATGAACATTTTGCTTTCCATCTTTAGTCGCACTGCATAACTCGCAGAAAAGAAGAGAATGATTACACATTATTTCATCTAAACAAACAAGAATGAATCGTAATACCAACATTCGGGGTAACATACCCAATGCAAGCATGAAATGTACAAATATGGGACATACATGGCAGTACTTTCGCCAAGAAGAAGCGAAGGCATCAATGTGTGCATCTGAGAGATATTGATCCGTCAGCAACTCATCGATCTGCCCTCATGCAATAATGATATTCCCAGCCATGAATACTGTATCACCCCTGTAAGTAATAAATATTTTAAAGTGATCTCAACTGAACGAATAGGTTATTTTACGTATGAAGGACCTGATTGAGGCTTGACTTACTTGTCCTCGAACCGGGAGCACGACGTGTCAATAAGATCGAGCATCAGCTTAGGCAAAATAGCTCTAGATGAGAACTCAGTAACATGAAGTGCCTCTGATGCCTGCAACAAAATTATTGATGACGAAAGCTAGTGATGAAGAGCTATATTCACTATGAAAAAATTATCGATCTACTGAGATGATGCATACCTCCGACTGATGCTCCTCCACCATGACGATAGCAGTCTGTGGGTCATCGACCTTTATTGGCTCATATTTGCGAACCTATAAAAAAATTTAGTGATGATGAGCTACATTAACTATGAATAAAGGATCGATCTACTGAGATGATTCATACCTCCGATTGATGCTCCTCCACCATAACAATAGCAGCCTGTGGGTCATCGACCTTTATTGGCTCATCTGCAAAACCTATAAAAAAATTTAGTGAAAACTATTTCTATTATCTCAAATTTAAAAGAAAGTAACTTAATACCTCGGCTCAGCTGAGTGAGGCCACCACATCATTTATTCTTACTCGAGACTTCCGTAAGTGTGTGTGAAAGAGTAACAATTCTTCCTCTTCTTATCTCACGAGCTTTACCACGCTCAACGCTTCAATTGTGCTCGAGCATCGCATGTAGTGGTGGCCCCACAAGAACTTCCCCTTACCAATCCCACTGGGCTTCCCTTGAAGTATCCAACCGCGAATGGAAGCTCCCTGGTAGCCTCCACAAGAGCTTCCTCCTGTACCTCCTCAGTGCACACGCGGTAGCCTCCCTGCAGGGTACCTCCACGTGGGAAGCTCCCATGGTAGCCTCCCAAGAGTTTCCCCAGGTGACCCCGACAGAACCTCCCCATTTGGGGTGGGGACCCCACCGCTAGAACATCCTCGATAGCAGCAACCCGCAAATCAAGCCCATCCATCCTCTCGCATGTTGTATATGGAAAGACGACATCGTCTCTCGTGTCCTTCAAACCTCAGAATATCCTCTCCACCGCAAAGTCTCACTGTGGGGTAAGAAGAGGGCGTGCTAGAAACACCGGACGGGAGAATATCGAGGAGAGACATAAGGAGAGTCAAGTGGGGCCGCAGAATTGGACTTAAAATGGACTACTATCTGCCCACATGTGTAGATTGGTGGACACCGAATGAAGGAGCCAATTCTCGCCTTCCAATAAGTCCTCAATGGGTAAAAGGATAAAAAATTTTGAAGACATACAACATAAATAAATACATTCTTATATGAACTAAGTGATATTATTATATGTCACCGGCCCCTCCCAAACCAAGGAAAGCATTTTTTGGAAACTCTATTTTAGCCCATCGCAAAGATAATGGCTTTGTGTTCGATGACTGCTTATGATGCTTATGTGCTCAGCCGCCCATATCTACAATGAATATTTTAAACAATAAACTTCAAGACATTATATTTCACAGTAATGGAGATATAAAACATACCATCAGAAGAGTGATAAAGCCACTCATGTAACCCGCCTCTGGTCAATCTTTGATGCAATAACATCAAATTGGGAAACTAGTCCCAAATGATCAGTTTCAAAGAATCTATCTATATCATCTAAGTAGCAATCAATTCCGATGCCACCCTATAATTGTACAAAAAAATAGATTTGACAAGAAAATCGATATACAACCGCACAAACTGCAGTAACGAGCCATTCAATTTCTCAAGTCGATAGTCGAATCAAATACAATGGGATTTCGCATACAACCTTCTCCTCTGCTTGGCATCCCTATCATCAATGCAACTTCATCGGGGTGAAAGGAATGTACTACCCACAAAGAAGAAAGCTTTTCTATGTCCCATCAAGAGGATGTAATGGCAACCGAAGTCTTGCCGTGGAGTCTAATGAATTGATGGAGATGAAGCCTCTTTAACATGTCGGGTTTTCCAAGATAGCATGCTGTAATATTATCGAACACAAGCAGGTCTGCACCTCAAGTTATCCTTTTCCCGCATGATAAACTTCAAAAGAAAAGTGGTCAAAATTCACCCTCCAAAGAGGTACGAGTACAGATGTAAAATACCACCCAAAAATCACCCAAATTGCCATCAAATGCTTCCATTGCAATGCC
Organism: Cymbidium sinense; assembly: GCA_021442155.1. NCBI lineage: Eukaryota > Viridiplantae > Streptophyta > Magnoliopsida > Asparagales > Orchidaceae > Cymbidium > Cymbidium sinense. Next base: position 78,086,825 of record CM038220.1, read on the forward strand.
CTATACATAATCATAAGAAGTTGGCAAAATAAACTTAAAAAAATTGTCAAAAATGATCTGTACCATCCAAAGAGGTACACAGAGTACAAATGCAAAATACCAACACTAAACCATCCAAACTGCCATCAAATGCTTCCATTGAGATGCCTAAACATAATCAATAAACAAAGCAAAATAAACTGGAAAAAAGAGTAAAATGATCTCAGACTCTCCAAAGAGGTACGAAATGATGCAAAATACCACCCAGAATCCATCCAAATAATCTCCAAATGCTTCATTTGCAATGCCCTAAACATAATCATAAGAAGTTGGCAAAATAAACTGGGAAAAAAAGGTCAAAAATGGTTTGTACCCTCCAAAGAGGTACACAGAGTACAGATACAAAATACCCACCCAAAATCACCCAAACTGCCATCAAATGCTTCCTTTGGAATGCCCTAAACATAATCATAAGAAGTTGGCAAAATAAACCGGAAAAAATTATCAAAATGATCTCACCTCCAAAGAGGTACACAGAGCCGATGCAAAATACCACCCAAAACCATCCAAACATCAAATGCTTCCATTGTAATGCTATACATAATCAATCATAAGAAGTTGGCAAAATAAACTTCAAAAAAGGTCAAAATGATGTACCTCCAAAGAGGTACACGAGTACGATGCAAAATACCCCATCCAAACGCCATCAAATGCTTCCATTGTAATGCCCTATACATAATCATAAGAAGTTGGCAAAATAAACTTCAAAAAAGGTCAAAATGACCAGACTCTCCAAAGAGGTACACAGTACGATGCAAAATACCACCCAGAAACCATCCAAACTGCCATCAAATGCTTCCATTGAGATGCCCTAAACATAATCTCAATAAACAGGCAAAATAAATTGGGAAAAAAGGTCAAAAATGGTCTGTACCTTCCAAAGAGGTACATAGAGTACAGATGCAAAATACCACCCAGAATCCATCCAAACAATCTCCAAATGCTTCCTTTGCAATGCCCTAAACATAATCATAAGAAGTTGGCAAAATAAACTGGGAAAAAAAGGTCAAAATGTCCAGACTCCAAAGAGGTATAAAGAGTACATATGTAAAATACCACCCGTACACCCAAACTACATCAAATGCTTCCTTTGAATGCCCTAAACATAATCATAAGAAGTTGGCAAAATAAAAAAAAACTATCAAAATGATCTCACTCCAAAGAGGTACAGTACAAATGCAAAATACCCAAAATCACCTAAACCGCCATCAAATGCTTCCTTTGAATGCTAAACATAATCATAAGGGACAAAATAAACTGAAAAAAAATCAAAAAATGGTCCAGACTCCAAAGAGGTACAGAGTACGATGCAAAATACCATCCAAAACCACCCAACCGCCATCAAATGCTTCCTTTGAATGCCCTATACATAATCATAAGGACAAAATAAATTGGAAAAACAAAAATGATCAGTACTCTCCAAAGAGGTACACAGAGTACAGATGCAAAATACCCACCCGAAATCACCCAAACTGCCATCAAATGCTTCCATTGGAATGCCCTAAACATAATCATAAGAAGTTGGCAAAATAAAATGCAAAAAAACTGTCAAAAATAGTCTGTTCCCTCCAAAGAGGTACACAGAGTACATATGCAAAATACCACCTAGAAATCACCCAAACTTCCTCCAAATACTTACATTGCAATGCCCTATACAAAATCATAAGAAGTTGGCAAAATAAACTTCAAAAAGGTCTAAAATGATCTGTACCCTCCAAAGAGGTACACAGAGTACAGATGCAAAATACCAACCAGAAATCATCCAAACTGCCATCAAACGCTTCCATTTAGATGCCCAAAATATAATCTCAATAAACAGGCAAATTAAACTGGAAAAGGTCAAAATGATCAGACCTCCAAAGAGGTACTGGTACATATGCAAAATACCACTAATCCATCCAACCAATCTCCAAATGCTTCTGCAATGCCCTAAACATAATCTCACAAAAAATAAACCGGAAAAAGGTCAAAATGATCTCACTCCAAAGAGGTACACAAAGTACAGATGCAAAATACCCACCCTAAATCACCCAAACTACCATCAAATGCTTCCTTTGGAATGCCCTAAACATAATCATAAGAAGTTGTCAAAATAAACTGCAAAAAAAACTGTCAAAAATGATCTATACCCTCCAAAGAGATACATAGAGTACAGATGCAAAATACCCACCCAAAATTACCCAAACTGCCATCAAATGCTTCCTTTGGAATGCCCTATACATAATCATAAGACATTGACAAAATAAATTGGAAAAAAAACTGTCAAAAATGGTCTGTACCCTCCAAAGAGGTACACAGAGTACAGATGCAAAATACCCACCCAAAATCACCCAAACTGCCATCAAATGCTTCCTTTGGAATGCCCTAAACATAATCATAAGAAGTTGGCAAAATAAACTGGAAAAAAGGTCAAAATGATCTCAGACCTCCAAAGAGGTACGTGAGATGATGCAAAATAACCACCCAAACCATCAAACCAACCGCCATCCAATGCTTCCATTGTAATGCCCTATACATAATCATAAGAAGTTGACAAAATAAACTTCAAAAAGGTCAAAATGATCTCAGACCTCCAAAGAGGTACACGTAGTACGATGCAAAATACCAACCAAACCATCTAAATCGCCATCAAATGCTTCCATTGAGAATGCCCTAAACATAATCAAAAGTGCAAAATAAAGTGGAAAAAAGGTCAAAATGGTCTCAGACCTCCAAAGAGGTATATAGAGTACATATGCAAAATACCACACAGAATCCATCCAAACAATCTCCAAATGCTTCCTTTGCAATGCCTTAAATATAATCATAAGAAGTTGGCAAAATAAATTGGGAAAAAAAGGTCAAAAATAGTCTGTACCCTCCAAAGTGGTACACAGAGTACAGATGCAAAATACCCACCCAAACTACCATCAAATGCTTCCTTTGGAATGCCCTAAACATAATCATAAGAAGTTGGCAAAATAAACTGCAAAAAAATTATCAAAAATGATCTGTACCCTCCAAAAAGGTATACAGTACGATGCAAAATACCCATTAAATCACCCAACCGCCATCAAATGCTTCCTTTGAATGCCCTATACATAATCATAAGACGCACAAAATTAACTGAAAAAAAGGTTAAAAATGACTCCAAAGACAGTATGCAAAAAAATACCACCCAAAATCACCCAAACTGCCATGAAATGCTTCCTTTGGAATGCCCTAAACATAATCATAAGAAGTTGGCAAAATAAAATGCAAAAAAAATTGTCAAAAATGGTCTGTACCCTTCAAACAGGTACACAGAGTACAAATATAAAATATCACCCAGAATCCATCTAAACAACCCCAAATGCTTCCTTTGCAATGCCCTAAATACAATCAGAAGGAGTTGGCAAAAAAAACTGGAAAAATTGTCAAAAATGATTTGTACCCTCCAAAGAGGTACACAGAGTACAGATGTAAAATACCACCCAGAAACCACCCAAACTTACTCCAAATGCTTACATTGCAATGCCCTATATAATCATAAGTTGGCAAAATAAACTACAAAAGATCAAAATGATCAGACTCTCCAAAGAGGTACAGAGTAGATGCAAAATACCACCTAAACCATCCAAACCGCCATCAAATGCTTCCAATGCCCTAAACATAATCATAAAACAAAAAAATAAATTGGAAAGTCAAAATGATCTGACTCTCCAAAGAGGTACAGTACGTGATGAAAAATATCCACCCAATATCACCCAAACTGCCATCAAATGCTTCCTTTGGAATGCCCTAAACATAATCATAAGAAGAAGTCAAAATAAACTATAAAAAAACTGTCAAAAATGATCTGTACCCTCTAAAGAGGTACACAGAGTACAGATGCCAAATACCCATCCAAAACCACCCAAACTGCCATCAAATGCTTCATTCGGAATGCCCTATACATAATCATAAGACGTTGACAAAATAAATTGGAAAAAAGTAAAAATGATCTCAGACCTCCAAAGGTACAGGTGTGATGCAAAATACCCACCCAAAATCACCCAAACCGCCATCAAATGCTTCCTTTAATGCCCTAAACATAATCATAAGAAGTTGGAAAATAAAATGCAAAAAAGGTATGTTTCTCCAAAGAGGTCTGTAGAGTACGTAAAATACCACCAATCCATCCAAACAATCCCCAAATGCTTCCTTTGTAATGCCCTAAACATAATCGAGTTGGCAAAAAATTGGAAAAAAAAAATGATCTCACTCCAAAGAGGTACAATGTAGATGACCACCCAAAATCACCCAAACTTCCTCCAAATGCTTCCATTTAATGCCCTAAACATAATCATAAGAAATTGGCAAAAAAAATCAAAATGATCAGACCTCCAAAGAGGTACACAGAGTACTGCAAAATACCACCCGAATCTAAACAATCTCCAACATAATCATAAGACGTGACAAAAATAAACTGGAAAAAAAAAAAAAATGATCTGTACTCCAAAGAGGTACACAGTACAAATGCAAAATACCACCTGATTTATCCAAACAATCTCCAAATGCTTCCATTGATAATGCCCTATACATCATATAAGACGACAAAATAAACCTAAAAAAAGGTCAAAATGATCATTCTCCAAAGAGGTACATAGAGTATACAAAATACCACCCAAAACCATCAAACGCCATCAAATTGTTTACATTTGAATATAATGAACATAATCTCAAGAAAAAAGCTAAACTGGTAAAAGAGCTAAAAGTTATTTCTCTAGAGAGCAGAAGAGTACTACAAAATAACATATAAAAACCAATCTTTCATGACAAGAGAAGAACAGTAAACTCTAAATTCATTCAAGTTCGGGAATGCATGTAAATATCTCATGTAATCACCTACATCAATTTATGATTTCTATATCATCGGACGCGGCCGACATAGAGCTGAGCTTGCGAGAAAAATCCTTCGCCGAAAAAAACCCTAAAGTTTTGTACTCACGAGGAATGAACGCCGAATGTTTCTCTTCTTCCCGCTTTTGAACGACGGGCGGGTCAGGAAATGTATTTACATCCGCATTAACGCCATCGACGCACGGGCGCCGGAAATGTCTTTACGCCCCGCTATCATCGCCCGCTAATCGCTAAAACGGGAAAATAAACCGGGACACATGTCGTCCGTGGATTGGAGTCCGCACGTAAAGCTACGTGCGGACTTCGGACATAATATTTTCTCCTCTGCCTCCTGGAACTTCGATTCTGCCGCCTCCTATTTGCTCCCCGCTTTTCCGTTCATAACCAACATCGGAGACTACAAATTCCCCCTACATGTGCCAGCAAGGTGGCCTCATCTCTATCATTTAAGGAGCTGATCGAGACTCTTATTGACCGAAAGGATCTATCTGAAGAAGAGGCTGAGTTCTTTATTTTTCTTCTTAATGGGGGCAACGAGGCCCTCATCAGTGCCTTCTTGGTTCTCTTGAGAGCCAAACGAGAGGCCTTTGAAGAGATTGTGGGTCTGGCTAGGGCAATGTTCAATTGCTGCCGGAATGTTGAGGGCTTGGTGAACACTGTCGATATTGTATGAACTGGCGGTGATGGGGCGAACACTGTCAAACTCCCTTCATAGCTCAACTCTCTCCTTCTCCATAGACTGAGCTCCTTCCCATCCTCGCTGTTGTCCGCACTCTCCCAGCCATCCATGCCTCTGCATGTCGACCAGCCATCCTAAGCTAACATGCGGCCAGCTCTTTTACTTCCTCTCTGGCTCTCTCCCTGATTCCCTTGGATCCAAAAGCGAAGCTCCTCAACTCGTCTCGGCCCCGTGGAAGCCTTTTCATGACACTGGTGTTGTCCTGCCTCAGAGAGAGAGAACCGATGGAAGCGGATCTGTGACTACCCTGTTGTCGTCCACCGCAATGTCAACTGCCCCCATTCCTCCGTTGTGTCCATTATGGTCGCAAAACGGAAACAATTTTCCAGTGCCTCAACTGGCCATGGTTGGCTAGCCTTCCATCCTTGAGAATATCTCACATGGCCAGCTGCAGCTCTCTTTGGTCCTCCCCAATCTTCTCTACAGCCACCGGACGTTGACAAGCCCTCGGCGTATTTTTGTATGCCTCCTCTCATAGAAAGCAAGGGCCTTAGAAGCCATTCGGAGATGATCAAGTAATTTTTGTTCCCATGCACTCTGATTGGTTTTCTTTTAACACGGTTCACCAGCTGGAGACGGCAGCTCAAACCACGAGATGAGAACAAAAAAGAAAGCCCCGGATTCAACCTGTATCAGACCAAGGTGCAAAAGCTTTTAGATGATCTTTGAAGAAGAACATTGAGATGGTTTTTACTTGTATTCTGTAATAATCAATCAGTCAGTCATCAGATTATCTAGCAAAGCCCCTTGGTATTAGTCTGGATCATATTGATCAAGATACAATACCTCAGAAAACCAAAGTTTATCCCTGGAGAGATTGATGACAAATTAAAGATGTTTAGACGCCATATCCAATCTGTTGCTGTGAATAATTTTGATAGGCTTAATTTTTAAATTAGTCCTAATTAAAATCGTAATTAGCTAATTAATCTTTTAAAAAAAATTTAAAAATAGCCTAGTCGCCCAGTATCGATTAAATTAGGGCCTATTTGGATCAATCTTATTTTATGTTTTTGATTTTGTATGTTATTTTAAAACATATTTACTTAATATATTTTTATATTTAAGAAAATAATTATTTAATGTATTTTAGATGTTTTATTTTTGTTTTAAAATAAATCATATTATTTTATAAATACTCAAAAATAATTTTGGACATTCTAAACTATATGTAATTCCACATTAAGTCTTCCATCCTCTCAATGCGGAATTAACCAAATTAAATAAACAAGAACATCACTAGGATAACACAATGAGAAAGGAATGAGTAAACATAAAAAACATATAAACTGTCATAAATACATGCCATCAAATGCACAAAAAATATAATACATCTATCGCCGATGCTCATGTGGAATCATCGCCGCTGTGAGTGTAGTGGGATGGTGGTCTCCCGATCACGCCAGATGATGTCGAATGGTCCTCCTCTTCATTCGCCATGCGATCCTAACTTTGTAATAAGAGGTATGTCAACCAAGATGTAGCAACAAAATACGGTAAACTTATATGGGTGTCGTGAAATGACTGGACCACATATCGGCAGACCGCCGCGTCCATGGCATTTGCATACATTACTTCCGTGATAATAATGGGTGGCATGTAAATGTAGACCGCCCCACCACCGAGAGGATCCAACATCCATCGATGGAATATCCGACCGCGGCCACGCAAGTGTCGAATGTCGCATCCCTATATCGTCAGATATGCATATCCCACCTCAGTGCCACCAACAATTCCTCATATTCATCGAAAGATGTCTGATATTTCGTATCGTCACCTCGTAAAATAACTCGAATATGTCCTCGATTCAAAATGTAGCCATATCCGTAAATTTATATGAGTGTATCGTACAAAGAAAAGCAATTTTAATACTATGCATTTAAACTAACCATCAAGCTCTACGGCGCGGGTAATGTATGTGAGATGAAGTGCTTCAACATGTATAAGCCCATGAACGTCATCTCATGTATCGGTTGATCGGCTCCCTATCAGGATGAATCCACAACTACAACCGACTCACGCCTCGCCCCACAAGAATGTAAGAGTTGTGGTTGGACCCAATCAACATCGTTTTTTCTACCATCAACCCGTACAAATGATGGATCTATCGGCAACATCAATGGTGGAGATGTCGAACCGTCGAAGGCACATCGCTCTACCCTCTTCCAACGTATGACGGTACTCAGCTAGCCATATTTCGCCCCCTGAAACATATATTGCGACACGCATGACCGATGTCCATAGGTGAGATGCGCATATAACATAAGTTATTTCACAAAGCTCAATAATGAGTGCAATAAACATTACATCAACCGACTTACTGCAGAAGTCCGCCCAACTCATCCTATAAGCCGATCTTGGATGGCATTTCAACATAACCTTCATTCCATCTAATCCTACACTAAGGCCAATCCAGAGGATATGAAACATAATGTAGGTCTTCCCATAATGTGCTCCACGCCATATCTCGAAATGAACACATCTAGCCATGTTGCTGGGTTGATGTATTTGCTTCACAATCAAATGCCTCAACGCGGTCAATATCTCGAATGGTGATCCAGAAAGTAACCTGAATCTAAATGGATCCAATCACAAAAAAGATGTACGCTGACATGCATAAATAACTGTAGCTAGATCTAAATATGAATCACGGAGTATGTCCATCGCAACTGCAATATAAAAAAACTATAGTCATATCGAATATATATCAAAAATTTAAAAGAGAGTTATAATATTCACATCCATAAAATGAGTTATAATTAAAAAAAAATAAGTTATAAATTTATAACTTATATTTGAAATAATTTTAATTTAACATGCATATAAAATTTTTTTAAGAAATTAATTTATAAAAAAATAAAATGTAAATGTAATACACTAACCAAACAATGCTTTTGAAAATAAAAGTAAAATAAAAAAAATGCCAATTATAACTTTATATGGAAGCAAATAAAAACTTAATTGATATTTTATTTTTTTTTGTTTGCACAATGCATGATTTCAATAAATGCTGACTAGTTTATACTTTTTTTGTTAGTACAATCTATTTGTTTCTCCTCTTTTATGCAAGCTCACTTAGACAATAGAAGTAATTAATTACAATAGGAAACAATGCAAGTTATATTAGAAACAGTAAAAAGATACGCATTGAGCTTTGCTGCAACTACAGAAATAAACAAACAATGCAAGTTATATTAGATACTTACAATAGAAATTAAAATTAAAAAATATTCCAAAGAAATTCATTTTTTTTTCATGTAAACTATAAAATTCAATCTTTTCAATCCCTTTAAAAAATATAAAAACATAAAATACTATGTGCCGATTTTGACATTAATTCCCTAAAACTATCTTAAAACTACTAACAAAATGCATCTTCCGTCCCTTTTTATGCTCGTTTTCACATAACAAAGAAATGTTTAGAACAAATGCGAAGACAATGAAAATCAAAGTTCATGATGAACTTCTCTTAAATATCAAACATCTCATATTAGGATAACATTCCTTACAACTTAAGATAAACTATCTCTATATATAATTTACGTTTTTGAAAGATCAGAACGCTTGTTAGTTGCATCAATATTGCACAATGCAAAGTCTCGCAGCTACAGTAACAAATAAAGCATTACATTAAATACAAAAAAGAAACCTCATATATCCACACCAATATGTATTACACCCTAAATTTCATGTATAACACATCAACAATAAAACAACAAAATTAAAGTAATAGTCTCTTTCATGCACATTCATGCCTTCTACTTATTGGAGACAATAGCAAATGGGGCATAGAATAAAGTGTATATAAAGGAAACATTTTGATTTAATATATACAAACACAAGAATATTTCTAGAAACTTGCAAAGCATAAATTCTACTGGCATTGCTTGTTTCAAAAGCTAGTTCCATTATTTTATTTGCTCAATCAATTTTTTATGTAAAATTGATCATCGATTTCATGATACGACAACCCTTTTGGTACTTGTTTGAATGGTAAAAGTTGAAAAGCTTGAAGACGGAATAATCAGAAAACAAACAACACTAAACACAACACATAGACAACATCAACGAGTTTTAATAGACAACATGAACACAACACATAGAACACCAACACAACACAATACATCGATGAATTATAATGAACGATTTGAGGACACGCCGACTGTTGGTCCAACTTACACACACTACAAACCCTGAACTTTTGTAGTGTTCGTCCATGCTATTTTTAAATCTATTTGTCCTTGGCCGCCTGTCTTCCTTTGACATTCGGTTTAATTTGCGCACCACCGATGTGTTCACCCCACTCTTCCCATCGTGTATTACGCGGAATTACCGGTAGGTGTTGATATAGTTTTGCAAACTATAGTACTTGAGACATATGATGGACGCGTGGTTTATGTGTCGTTGACCAAAATCAATGGGCACGGTGCAAAGTTTGCTTGTCTATATGTACACATACATTTATTTTCACTAACCTTGCCCCTAGTGACATCAAACACGGTACTCCGACATGCTTATTCGCACTGGTTCAGGAAATCTTCTTACCTCTCATTCAGTAGCCTGCAACGTTACCTTAATGCGTGGAGAGAATGATGTTTCCTATTGTCTTTCGAGAGTTGTAGTTGATTCAAGACGTTTCATGAAAAGGGATACAATGTTATAGTATACCGCCGTAAGGCTTGAATAAACCACGCGTTCTTTTAAGCACACCATTGAAGCATCACTCAGTTTTGTAGTCATTGTACCGCACTGCATCTCATCATATGTAAAAGGCCATTGTTGAACGCCTTGAAAAGCCGCCATATGCCTCCCGCTGATATTCTTGATGTCGACATATATCACTTAAAATTGAATGTCGTGTTTCCAACGCATTTTTTGACATATGAAGTCAACATCACCTATGCCGAAATGTCTAACGACCCATTTGAAATTCTCCCTTAAATGACGTAAGCAATTGCCAGGAAAGATCTCTCAACTAGACTGTGCATATCCGAGATGAGGCAGAGATCACCCCTTGTAGAAATTGTTGGGATCAAGTCTTGTAATGTCTGCAAAAACCAAACCCATGACTCGATGTCTCTCGATTAACCGAAAGGTGGGAACAAGCCATGTTTTCGTCGATCCCAACTCATAAGAGTTCCTTTAGAGAAAAGTCCCATCAAGGCATAGCAATATCGCCAACCTCTTATTGAAGGCTCAAATGACCAAAAAACCATAGAATTGCTCGATTTTGTTGAATGTATCCGATATCGACCTGGTATAGATGCACAAACACATGAATTTTCCCAATGTTTTGTAAGATTCCTCCCAACTTCCAAAATAATAATTAATAAATTTTCGACGTGCATCCCAAGCCTTCATGTAGACACTCTTATATTGAACTTCGACTCAATACACTACAATTTCCAGGCTTCGATCTAGTTGACGTCATTGGGTTGGATGAAATAACTAATGAATCAGACGCGGTATCACTGTGTCCAAAGATTAAGCTGAATGACTATGAGGTGCACAAGTGAACTACGCCACACCCAACCTCTTAAGCGATCTTGCATGTAAGCTCCACAAACATGGTCTACTTGGGTTAGAATGATGTGTGCACCTTGCTGTGAATTTTAATTGATTTGAAGCATAAATGACATACTCAACATTGTTCATGATAGACCAACCCTGAATAGCAAATTGCAACTATTTCTTGAATTGACACATATCTTCAAACAATTCATCGAATGCTTATCCTCCTCAAAGACCAAATGATCGATGGGCCATCAAATGAGGTCCTCAGCTTTATCAAATAATCGTTATTCAGACGTGTGCTCTTCAGATGACTTATTCTAATTGAGTAATCAACAATCAGTCCTAACACTGTGATGATCAGTTGCTGCGCAGTTATCATCCTCATCATCATCATCATCATAGCTACCTCCACTAGGCATAGTTTCATATCCAACATCTTCGGTGGGTAGTACATTCATCTCATTATCTTCTAAGTCACCCATAACAACAGAACTTGTCCCAAAGAAATCATGTTCTCCCGCCATAACATTCCACTAGATCTTAGTCGGTAGTCGCGATGTATCATGCTCGGCTCTCTCACATTCCTCTATATTGTTAACCTCCCCTACCCATCAATTCCATAACTACATAAACCACAATAGGTATGCATGCCGCAGTGAGTATATCATCACTTCTTCATCATCAATGGAGTTGCAATAAATCCAACACAGAAAACGACCCACCGATTCACAAAGAACTTTGTTGGATCTATCTTCAACGAATTCATGATTCATTTCTCGTAATTCCTCAATCCCGATGTGGATTTGGAATGACCATTTTTCCACCAATATATGTTGGAATGAAATCGTCATTTACTCTCAGTTCAACTCCATAATAAAGAACTATACAGACATTAGTTGAACTCATCACTAACCACTGATAATAGAACAACAATAATCTTTCGCCGCACCTGATAAATGCAAATAATTTAATTAAGGAGAAATACAATTATTGGATTCATATATGATATAGAAGATCGAAATGCTACCTATTACACAAAAAAATTGGATTCATATATGATATAGAAGACTACAAGAATATTAACATAGCTCATTCATCGATACATTAAGAATCCACCACGTAACAACTTATAAATTATTTTAAACCACAAAAGATTGAATGTGACAAAACCTACTTAAAACTAACAAGTTACAACTTAACAACAAACAAAGGACAATTATACTTATTAAATGGAAATTTGTTGAAATATATGCTTTTTGTAAATGAGTTGAAAATGGTAATCTTCAATATAAAATTTACATATTAACCAAATCGATCGACATAATGATTTAATCATTTATGAGTCACATATAAGATACAACAATAATCAAATTTACATACTTTGACAATCATTATTCAAATTATGAAAGATACCAACAAAAGCCCACCTTTATAAATTCTAAATCAAACTAAATAGATACATCCAAACGATATAATATTTTCTTATAAACTAATGCCTCTGATCCCTTTTAGCAAATTCTTCTTAAATTAAAGTAGAAATATCATTGACAACTTTTATTAAAATCTCTGCAAGTTCAAGTGACTTTACTTTTTTTTTCTTTTTTTGAGGGATAGCTATTAGCATACATAACACATAATTCTTATATATTAAAATATTTAATATCTAAAATTTTATATTTACATAAAAAAAAATTCAAAACTTTAATATATACAATAAAAATAACACAAATATTAACTTCATACACACAAAAAATAAAAAAAATAAATCTATTTCACTTGTTTTGCAAAAGGATACAATTGAAAGAATCACCATCCACCCAAACAAGTATTTCAATATATGTAAATCAAGTTGGTTCCCCATACATGAAAACCAATTAATTATGAATGTCCGCTTCCCTAGATTATTCCAAAGATAAACCTAAATTTGTTTTCCTTTTACAAATAGAATTCAATTCGAGCAACGAACCGTGATTTAGCATATCAATGATCAATGAAACAACTTTCCTCCCCAACACAAAGCATGATGGAACAAATGACACTTCCAACAATCAAAACCAAATTCAAACCTTAAATGCCAAAATTTTCATAAATTGTACACATCAATACACTATTATACATAGTAGTTCACAAATAGTAATAGTTACATATTAATGAGTGTCTGAATTGGAGTCTAAATAGCCATATTTGGACTGACACGTAAATAATTTCTTTTATTGTTGATCTTCTCTAGAGGATTTTAACATCGTGGAATTACAACCCCTTTAACTTATACTCAAGAGTACAAGTTATAATTATATTCAAGAGATTACCACTTTTACATTGCTCGCTATTTGGATTACAAGAGATAACATCATGGAATTACATGCGGAATTAAAACCCTCATCAAACTCAAAACAATTTTCATTTTACATTGCTCGCTATTTGGGATAAGTTTAAATTTTTTGTTCGCTCATCAAATTTATATCAATATGTTAGACATTTGTATTAGTTAAACTTTCAAATTTTATTGGAATGAAGAAGTTAGATCCACAATATAAAAGATACACAAAATAAGTTAGATCCACAATATGCATACCTAAAAAAACTACAATAAATTAGATCTACAATTTAAAGAGATACACAAAATAAGTTAGATCCACAAAATAAATTAGATCCACAACATGTCACAAATGCATATTACCCTTTTATTTTGAAAAAAATCAAACAATACCTTTTACCAAAACGCCGGATCCGATCAAGCGGCGGGATCGGGCGGTCGGAAGGGGCGGCGTCGACCTGGCCGGATATGTCGGGCGTAGGTGCGAAGGTTTAGGGAGAAAGAAACGAGAGAGAGATCGATCGATTCCATCTCTCGCTCGGCTTTTTTAAAAAAAATATTTTGGCACCTACAGACCGGGCCGACTCAGTTAATCAAGATCATGACGGGCTATTTTTAAATTTTTTAATTAGCTATTTTAATTAGGATTAATTTAAAAATTAAGCCAATTTTGCTTGGCGCTATTAGCCGATGAGAGGTCATGACAGAGTGAAGAGATGTGCCGAAAGCAACAAGAAGCTTATAATTGAAGAGAACTAGGAGAGAAATGGCTACTTTGGCAAGAGAAATGAAGAGCTTATAGATTCATAGAGGATCCTTTTTTAGCCCAAATATTGGCAGATAGGTGGAGTTACAAAGGCTGCAATTGAAGCTATTGTTCAAGATGTTGATTCATACAAGAAAATTCTTAATGAGACGCGGCTAAATTTGATCATGTAAGATTCAAATCGTAGTGTTTTTATTGATGCAGTTGCAGGTACGAAGACCTCGTTATGCTTAGTAGAGCTAACGAGTTTGAAAACTCTATTATGCTCAGTAGAGCTAACAAGTAGAAGACTATGGCCGCAGTATCTCAAGACATTGACCGTTATGCTCAAGAGTCGGGAAGGAATAGACTCATGCCCTCACGCGAGACGATCCGAGGTCGCCAAAATTCAAACTGACAAAGAACTTAATTAATTTAATAAAAAATAAACTCTAAGCTTAAGATTAAAATATGAATTGAAATTGCATGTGCATGAAGATCTCGTTATGCTCAAGAGAGCCGATTTTGAATGAGATTATTTGACAAGAAGACCACCAAGTAGTGTCACAAGACACTAACCGTTATGCTAAGTAGAGGAAGAAGGTCGAATAGATGCATCTATACGAGGAAGACGTCGAGGTCAATTTTGACGACGGAGACTTAAATAAAGAAGATAAAAGTGTTGAGGAGCTTAAATTGAATTTATTTGAAAATGATAATAAATAATAAACCTACATATATGCTCTTTTCATGCGTATTTGAAGACCCTATGCGAGAGCTAACGGGTAGAAGATCACGAAGTAGTGTCAAAGACACCGACCATTGTTCTCAGTAGGAATGAAGGTCGAATAGACCCCATGCGCCTCTATGTGGGGACGATACCGGGAGACTGTCAAATTTTGGATTGATGGGAGACTTAAATAAGAACAAATAAAAGTGTTAATAAGCTTAAATTGAGCTTGTTTGAAAATGATAAATTAAAGAATAAACCTATATATAAAATTATAAAAGTCTTTAAATAAGAATGATCAGGGACTCGATGACTTGTTGATGATCACAAATAGGACTTTTATTGAACTTGAGGGCTTATCTCTTAACAAGAACAAAATTCAAGTAAAGCCTCGTGATGATAGTACAAACTTCTCGTGATCACGAAGCTAACTCCATTAAAACTTAAAGAGCTCAATAAGCTATGAACTATATGTAAATAAATAAATATTAATCTAATAATTTGATAAGAGCTGAAACTTACAACCTACGCCATCGGATTCACAACATATCATACAAGCAAACAAAAGACGTTAATTAAGGCATTCTTAGATAGATGTAATTTAACATAAAGATTTAAAGTGCAAATTTTAATGTAAAAGTCTTAAAAGCAATTGGAATAAATTAAATATTAAAAAAATTTAATAAAATATTAGATCAATCTATAACATCTTCTACACCAGGATTAAACATATCATATAATTTAATGCGCATTAATTAAGATTCTAGATACACCATGTGTTCGGACATAGATTTAAAGTGCAAATTTTAATGTCTAAAAAGGCTACACAGGCTAAATTGAAATAAATTAAATATTAATCTAAAACATTTAATAAAATATTAGATCAATCTATAACATCTTCTATGCCACCGGATCTGCAACTCTTCATACAAGCACAAAGGCGTTTTAAATTCTAAATAGACTTCAAATATATTAATTTTACATAAATTATGGAGCAACTATCACTCAATTAAAGTGCCTCAGAACTTGTGTAATCATTTAAAATATGAATTCTTGTACAAAATATAAAACAATCTTCAATTCAATTTGATATTTTCAAATTAGTAGATTCTAAATACTCAGATGACACTATGTTGAATGCTTAAACTAGTTAGATGTAGGTTGATTCTGGTTGGTCACATCAGTTAACAAAACCTAAGGATGTTGTTATAGCTTTCGCTGAGAAAATCTTTAAAGCTAATTCTATCATTTGGCAAAGATAACAACCATCTCCTAACTCCCAATGATAGTTGAGTTGATTGAAGATATCAATCGAGGGGTAATCATTATTAAAAAATATCTAAAATATTTATATCCAATATTCTCAAATTCAAAATCCTCAAAATATAAATCTAAGTATGATCCTATTAATATAAGAGTCAACAAAATAAATAATAACTAAATCATGCAGATATATATCCCCAATGATAGGTTGATTGTATATCAACTAGGGTAACTATTATCAAAATATTTAAGATATTATATTCAGTCTCAAATTCAAAATCCTCAAAATATAAATGTTCTAATCCTCTATTATTAAATTGATAGAGTCGACAAGATTTGAAATAAATTAAATGATTTAAACACCGCATGGGCACACTATCTCAATGCTTAAACTTAGTGTATGAGGATGTTGTGCGAGTTGATTCCCGATTTAGTCTTAAGACTTGGTCTGAGTTAGCAAAACCTAAAAATTTATTATAAGAATTTCAACTTAGTAAAATATCTGAGAAAGCTAATTCCATATGACGAGTCGATCCTCCTTAGAGCTAAACAGAGTTATTGATCTAAAGTTCTCAAATATATTTAATTCAATCAATTAACAACCCCAATGATGACTGTGTTGAATGAAGATTTCAACCGGAGGGGATACTTACCATAAAAATCTACTTCTAACCTCAAATTGAATCAATCAAACTCAAGTATCAATGCAAATATAAAATTAAATAAATCACCAAATTATAAATGTTTAAATTCAATATTAAAACTTAAAGCTAAAATCTAATTCACCTTCCGAATTGTTTGTCGACAAATTAAGAAAACCCTAGCTCACAAAGGAGCCAAAGTCAAATCAAGTACACAACTATGTTTACTCTCAAACAATCTTATGCCAACAAGGATGTGACCTGTGTCCTCTAATGCGTAGCAAGAGCTCCACACATGATGAACCGATCCTCAGTGGTTTGCTAAATGACACCATTATATTATTGTCATGAAGTAGATGTTCTCAATGGCTCTTGAGTTGTGAACCATATGGTATACTTGATAAAATGTTAAAGGTAGACTTAAACATGTCTCCTTAAACACCACCCCAGTCTATATAAGATTTCTTGACGACCTAACCATGTGTTGCCGATGATCCTTCGATTGGGTCATACCTCCTCTCGACTAAACTTGACAGAAAGCTGACAAAACCATGGGATCTAGATCAGCACGCCATCATTCCCCAACCATCATGCTTTAAGTTAAATATAATGAATTTCATAAATCTAAATTTTAAAACTCCACATCGTATTATGCCACGCATCTAAGCGATTTAATGACTAGCCTAATCAAAATTCTCTCTCAAAGATTGAGGGGTAATTAAATAGGGGCTTTATTTAAACCCGGAACCATCTAAAGTCCTACAAAATAGGGAGAAATCAGTAGTGTCTTATTTACTATTCCATCGCCTTCAAAATTACACCACACCTTAAATCACTCTTCATCTGAGAGGTGGCAAATTAAGCCCACAATATACCTTTTAAAAATGTGGATATCATCAGTATTACCTGCAACATACATTTTCTGGCATATTAACTCAACATCTCCGACTCCAAGTTGTCTAACTGCTTTTAAGTTCTCCTCGATGTCTCGTAAAAGCGATGTGTACATTATTTTTTTCTACCGTATAACCCGCTTGTTAAAAATGATGCATAAATCACCTCTAGTACAGATAAATAGAATTAAGTCTTGGAGTGTCCGTAGAAACTAACACCATGACTCATACTGATTCTACTTGCGAAGGCTGAAATAAATTGTATATCAAGTCAGACTGAGTCCTAACTTTCCTAGGAGAAAGTCTCATCCACATAAAACTGGCATGATTGCCAACCAAGAATGAAGGCTCGAAGGCCGTAATAATCATTGAAATCAGACTCGAGCACTAGACCGATCCGGCATTTGAAATATGTATTATGAATCTCTCCAATGATCGATAAGATTCCTCCCAACTACCAAAAATAACCTTCAGTATCTTACGACGCGCATCCCAGGCTTTCATGTGGGACACTTGTATAAATTAATACAACATATAACTATGGGCTTTATGACGTAATTGCGAATGAAATAAGGATCACTGTATATTTTATGTCATCAGGATCAATGACTACTCATGTGGTGAGCCTATACTGCTAATTCTCCATGCACCTCCCAATCTCTTACTTGAACTTGCATGTAAGTGCCACATGCAAGGCATAGCTTGGTTCGCATGTTAAATGCACAATATGGTGAACCTGGCTTTGTTGAAGCGTATCACGTAATCGACATTGTTGATGATATACCAACCCCGACAAGAACAACACTTCTTATCATGAAAGCACATACCTTCTAGAATTCATGAATGCAACTTTCAAGTTCAAAGTTGACTCATCTCAAAGGCCCATCAAATGTAAGCTCTTCATCCCATTCTCTAAGTTTGAGTGACGCATGTACTCATTTGTAGAAAGTTCTCTATTTGGCTTGTTCTAACGTAGTCTAATAAGCTCTCTGACCCTATTAGATGGATCTTTGCCCCTTAAATTCAATCCAATAGAATGTGTATGCATACATTCAATACAATTAATTTATGGTTCCTAAAAGCTGGAACCTTAGGCTTGATACATATATAGTTCAAGAATCATATGTATGCTCAAATCAAGGTGAGCTTAGCTTTAGGTCACGTTTAGTGGAGGCATTTTATAAATAAAATGAAAAAAATTATAAGTAGATAATGACAATTGGATTAAAACATAATCAATATTATTATTATATAATAATTATTATTATATATAATACATTTACACACACATGGACAACAAAGTTAAAGCACCAAACAATTGGGATGACCTAAAGTTTTGTAGTGTAATATATATATATATATATATATATATATATATATATATATATATATATATATATATATATATATATATATATTGAGTGTGTGTAGAAATACATGTATGCTTAGAATTCTAGAGTTGAGATCTGAATCCGCACTTTCTCGTTTTAATAGAATATTTTAATACACAAACTAATGGAACTTGCAAGACATGAAGACAATGACCACATACAATAATCATGACAGTACATCAACAACAAAGCGAGATTTAAGTGGAGAATAAGAATAGTGAAATAAAGCACGCCAAAATACAATTATAAGACAAAATAGAGCCATTTATTTACATTTGGCCACAACCAAAACTCTGCAAGTTGTAACAGTTTTAACAACTATTCAGGAAATATATATATATAATGCCTATTATGGGTTAACTTTCTCAAACTGCAAAACATACAAATCTAGCCAAACAACACAAGAAAATAAGAAAATCATACAACACAAAGCAATATATAGTGAGATCTATCACAAATTAAGCATTTAGGGAAAAAATGACCTTAATCGACGGACGAACGAAGAAATAAGTGGTCTGGCGCAAAGATCCTTGTACGCATTGGGTGGTCCCTTGCTTATTGAAAGACAAATGGAAATAGCTTTTTTAAAATAGATGTAGTCCGTCTGAATATCGCCAACGAATTAATGTTAGCACCATTCATCTATCGTACGGATGACTAGGCCTATTTGTTGATTTTTTTTGTCTAAATTGATAATTAGGATTAAGATTAAGCCTAATTTAAAAATTTTGTCTGTGTACCTACATGATAGCTAAAGGAAGAAAAGAGTAGGTAATTGTAGTAGCATTTCGATGCTTGTAAATAAAAATTTCTAGTTATGATGAGTGTTGATTTATACAAACCAGTGATGATCTATTTCAAATGGTTGTTCTTCCATCAATTTCTGAATTTTTTTTAGTATAGTTTCTCTTTTGATTTGTTGACAGCATCTAAGTAACTAGTATGGAGAGAGGGAAGATTGAGATAAAGAGGAATCAAAACACTACCGTGACCTTCTCCAAGAGGAAGGGATGACTTCTCAAATGAGCTCAATTCTCATTATGTGAAGATCCCTCATTATTTTCTCTCTGGAAGGCTCTCTCTCTCTCTCTCTCTCTCTCTCTCTCATGAGTTTGCTTCTTATAGTTCTCTTCATTGATTAAGATTATTTGTTTTTTTTCCTCCTAATATTGCTTTTAAATAATTAGAACTTTGTTCGTTCTATTAGTTTAAGAATTATGAATATAAATAAATTTTCTGCACAAAACAAGGTGTGCAATATTAGGATTTTTGCTTTCAAAATATTCATCTGTATAACTCTTAGCTACCGCTACAAAGAATAAGTTTTTTTTATGAGTAAATAATCACATGATACTAAGCTTTATAAGAAATACATAATAGAATACTACAAGAAAATATAATTTGTGAGGAAAATTTTAGGTTACATCCAGCTTTTGCTCCTCGATGGCTACCATATGAACAACAGTGTTAATTACTCCCAACAAGCTCTAATTAAGACTAAAAAACGTGGAGATGGATTTTGGAGAGGATGGTAATTCTTGTTTTCAGTTTTGTTTTTTGTTTGTTGATGCTAATAAATTCAAATTAGTTTGCTCTATAATCTTGGTTATTGTGTTGTGTAGTAGTGCTGTTGTTTGGTAGGCAAAATTTTTAAAATAGGTTTAATCCTAATCTTAATTAGAAATTTAGGTACGAAATTTTTTTTTTTATAAAAATAGGCCTAGTCGTCTGTTGAACATACACGCCGACATGCATCCACGCACGCACCGGTTTTTTCTTTTAAAAAAAACAGATTCGATTTTGTGCTTATCGAGTCATATGATGTCGAATCTTTTATTTGGAATCGTAACAAAATTTTCTACAACATTCATGCTGGTTGAAACTTAAGATTATGGTCCGATGCATGGCGCAAAACCGCAATAAACGAAATTTACTAGTCGATTTTGCACGATCGAGTCATACGGTGTTGGATTCTAGTGAACTTAGTATCATTGAAATCATAACAAAATTTTCTACAACTTTCATGTTGGTTGAAATTTACGATTGTGGCAGATTGTTTTGTGGCTCATCCGCATTTAAGAAAAAAATCTGATGTGTTATCCAAAGCTAACCCTTCCATTAAGGTTCCTTTGAATGAACCACAAAATGAGATGGTCACTAATGCTCCCATTCCCGTACCTGATAGGAATGAACCTATGGTTCAAAGCCACCAACTCGAACTTAAGATGGATACTCAACATTTATTACTGGAGTTCTTTCTAATAAGGAACAAGCTCCTCATGGAATTCATTTACAAAGTAATAATGACATTAATGGAACCAATAGCTTTGGATCTCCCATAGTTGCTGAGTCCCTAACTAATGCTAATATCCCTACTATTGTAACTTTATTAGCTATAGGTCAAGTGAAGGAAAGTGTGTAGAAATGATGATGATTTAGAGATAACTTACTCCTCGATTTAGGTATTTATGTTTTGCCTAATTCTAACCCCTCCTGTGCTTCTTCTTCTAATCCTGAGATAATCTCAAAACAAAAATTACATCAGGTCATCAACACTATTTTGGAGGAAGGAGAAATGGCCTTTAACCCTCAGGCTTCCCATTTCACCAATAACTTCACTCATCATTCTTTATCGATGGTGAGGTTGATTTGGCCAATGAGTTTAAAATAGTTATAAAGAAGAAAATAAATCATCTAAGTCTAAATTTTTAGCTTTGCGAGTTACTAGATCTAGCTCTACCATCCTAAATAAATGGTATCCTTCCGATTTGGAATGCGAGGATAGGTTCCCAATCCATTAAACTAAACTTGGTTCACACCCATAATATTTCTTTCTAGCTATATTGGAACCCTTTATCCTTCCGTCAGCATCCAATCTAGGTAGAATGATTGGCTTTGATAATTTTTTAAACTTCAGTAATAAAATTTGGATCTTCTGGAGAAATCCTTTGGTTATTCATATTATCCATGATCTTCACTAGGTGGTGAATGTTAAAATCACCTTTCACAATTGGTGCTATTTTGGATCCTTCATTTATGCTTCTTGTAATAGGTATGGTAGAAGAATCCTATGGAAAGATCTGATTAATTTCTCCTCGTTGGTTAATGCCCCTAGTTTTGTGGGGATTTCAACACTATCTCTTCCTCTTCGGAACGAGTTGGTGGTAATGCTCCTAACCTATTCTCCATGGAAGATTTCAATAATATGATTCTGGATTGTCACCTGACCAATCTTGGTTTCTTGGTTCTCAATTCACGGAACAATCACACTTTGGCAAAGATTAGATAGATTACGTTTGATTTATGGATCAATTCCTTTCTGATTACCTCATTGAACACCTCAGTAGAACCCTATCCGACCATTCCCCTTTACTCATCTCTGTTAAGATTAGTACAGAATCCCCCTCTACTCATATACCCTTCCATTTTCAAAATATGTGGCTGATGGATGAAAGATTCCCGGAGGTGGTTGCTATAAATTGGAATGATCCTCTATACCCGGATGACTCTATTGTTGGGATGACGAGATTATGGCTTAAATTAAAAAGGCTTAAACAATATCTAAAATGGTGGAACAAACACTACTTCAAAAATCTTTTCACTAATATTAAAGAATTAGATCAATAAGTCTTAGTTTTAGAAGAAGCTGTTATTCATGATCCCACCAATAATACCCTATTAAACCAAGCCAAAGATAGGTTAATATGCTTCCAAGACATGGAAGAGACCTATTGGAGACAAAAGGCTGCTTCGAAAAGGATATCGGATGGTGATAGGAACACCAAATATTTTCATGCTATAGTCAAAAAGAAAAAGGCCCTCAATCACATAAAAAAATTAAAATTAATGGTAATAGCTGGTGTTCTGATAGCAAGGAGCTTGTGGATTCTGGTGTATCTTTCTTCACGAATCTCCTTAATAATAATGCAATATATGATGAATTATCCGCGTTATCCCTAAGATTATTACGAAGAAGATAACAAAATGCTTACTTCTTTACCCTCTGAAAAGGAAATTGCCTCCACTTTACGGACTATGAATAGTTGATGGTGGCGGGATGGATTTCGACTCTATTCTTTCAAAAGTGTTGGCATATTATCAAAGAAGATGTGATTGAGGCTATTTTGGATTTTTTTTAAAGGAACTATTCTTCCCAAATACTTCTCTAGCACTTCCATTGTTCTAATCCCTAAAATTGATAATCTTGAACTTTGGAACCATTTTAGACCCATAAGCCTTTATACCCTTTTTAATAAACTCATATCTAAGATCCTAGCCAAAAGACTTGTAGTTTACTTCCTAGAATTATCTCTCCAGAATCAAGCTTTGAGGTTGTCTATTTGATAATGTTACATTAGCTCAAGAAATTGTTCATGATTTAAATACTAAGGTTCGGTGTGGGAACCTAGTTCTCAAGCTGGACATTTCCAAAGCTTATGATAACATTGGTTGGACTTTCCTTTATAAAATTCTGTCTCTTTTTGGATTTTCCAATCATTTTATTACATTAATCAAGAATGGTATTGAGAACTCTTGGTTCTCATTACTTATTAATGGCAAGGTTCATGGCTTTTTCCCTTCCTCTCATGGGTTAAGGCAGGGGGACCCCCTTTCTCCTGCACTTTTCATTATCGAGGTTGATTACCTTTCTAAAAGTCTTGAACATATGTTTCATAAAGTGCAACATGTTACAAAACTAAGGTGGTTTTCCTATCCACCTCAACTTGTAGATGATTTCATTATTTTTTGTAATGGTTCTAGTTATGTTAAAAAACTTTGTAAGTTCCTTATTCAATTTGGTAGGGAAAGTGGTTTAAAAACTAATTCTGACAAAAGTGGTTTTATTGCTAATAAATTGATTTCCAATTCTAGGATCAATGCTATTAAGAGTAGTACGGGGTTTGTTCATCTTACTCTTCCCATTAAGTACTTGGGTACTCTATCTGGTATGAAAAGATCTTCCCTATTTGATGAGGTCATTCAAAATTTATAAGAAAACTTCATCTTGGGAATTCCATCTTCTCTCCTTCGGAGCTAGACTTGTCCTGATTAAAAGAATTCTTTGTTCCTTGCCCTTTTATTTGCTTTCTACTATTGTTCCTACCACTTCTATGATTAACAAGATTAATCATCTTATTAACAAATTCTTTTGGGGTTCTACCTCATCTACCAAAAGAACACATTGGGCTAGTTGGTACACCTATTGTGGCCCTTTAAATGAAGGTGGGTTAGAGTGTAGAACTCTTGAAGATTCCATTAAGTGCTTTTCGTACAAAATGTGGTGGAATATTAAAAGTAACCATAATTCTTGGTGAAATTCATCCTCGCCAAATATTGTAAAGGTAAACACCCCCTCAACTGCTCTTACAAATGGGGATTCCCTGGAAAAATACTTTGCAATATCAAGTGGGATGGAGAGAATCTCATCTGTGAACTCGCTCATCCTTTTTTTGGAAGATAATTGGCGTTGGTTCCATTGATTCCTTACTCAATACTCATTCTATCGACAAGCTAAAAGTCATTTTACTCATAACTCTTGGGATATAGCTTAATTGGATTATTATGTTCCCCGATGATCGTTAACACTATCATTACTATTAATCCTTCACCTAATAAATCGATCAAATCTGTTTAAAATTCCTCCTTTGGTGATTTTGTCTTTAAGGATGTGTGGCATGCATTCAGAGTTAAAACTCAAGAATCCTTAGTTTTTCCAAAATATGGAGTAACTTTATCCCTTCTTCTTTCTCGGTTCTAACTTGGCGTATCCTCAAACACTACATTCCTGTTGATGCCATTCTCCTGAAAAAAGGCTTTCATCTTCCATCCAAATATCAATGTTGCTTCCACATTCTTTGGATCATGTATTTGTGAATGGTCCCATTCCCATTGCTAAAGTGCAGGAACGGTATAATAATATGTTCAATACCCTTCTTTTTGATGGATCCCTATCTATATTGCACCTTTTAAATAATTTCCTCTCTTGTACGCCGAAAGGTTATGTCAAATGTGTGCTTGCTACTACTTTGATGGTATATCTGGTGGGAGAGAAATGATGTGAAACATTGTGGTATCCCTATGAATTTTCATCGTATTATTGCTAGAACTAAATGTAAGATTACTTCCCTTTATAAAGCTAACCTTCTCCTTCTAGCTTCAAAGGCTCCAAGCATCTGGCTCTTATCTTTGGGATTAACCTCCCGAGGTTGGTTTTACTTTTAGGATTATTCATTGGATTAAGCCCAAATATCAAGTTGTTAAGGTCAACAGTTGATTCTTAATGGGTTCTATGGGTGTGGTATTTTAAGAGACTATAAAGGTAAGATGATTCTTTGCTTTTGTTCCTTTAAGACCATTCTATGCTTTTTTTTGTGAAACTTTATGGTTTGCACTATGGTATATCACTATGTATTCAGAAAGGTTTCAAATCAATTTGGTTTGAAATTGATGCACTTCTACTATTGGAATTAATAAATTCAGGAGCTCATGGCAATGATGAAGTTTTCTATCTTCTTAATCACACAAGGAGGCTCCTTGCCACCCTTGACTTTCATATCTCTCACATTTATCTGGAAGGCAATTCTTGTGCAGATTTTTTTGCTAATTTGGGTGCAAAATCCTCTTCATCACACTCATTTTTCTATGATCATATCCCTCATTTATTACGGGGGCTCATAAATTTAGATAAAATAGTCCCATGTTAGGAACATATAAATTTATATTATTGCTTCTTAATTCTATAGTTGCATTTAGGATCTTTGGAGTACACTCATTGGGCTGATTTTTTATTTTATGGAATGTCTTTGCTAGTGTATATCATTTTCTTTTTTTTGCATCTTAAGTGTCTATTGGTAGCTCTTTTGGTACTACAAGTGATCTCTCTTTACTACTCTATGCTGCAATGTTTATCTGTTCTGGAGTTGGGTGGCTTGCATCACTGTTTGGCTAGATGTTTTTCTTCCTTTAATAGGGACTATTTCCTAGTTTTTCTCTGAGGTTGTGGTGGTGATAGATCGGGTAACGGGCCTATTTCATTCAGTATGCGTTCAAATCATTATGGATATCTTTTTGAACTTTTCAATATTTTGCTATGCTTTTTTTACTTGTGAGAACTTTTTTATTTGGCGGTAATCATATTTGCATCCCATTGTTGGATTCTATTTCCTTGGTGAACTTGTGTCATTTAAATTATGTGCTTGGAATTTGGTGGAATGGTGTGGTTATGTATCTGATAGCTGTTAGCATTACATGGGTCTTCCTGTTGATAAAGGAATGCGATCTAATATACATGCAAAGTTCTCATTGGTTTGTTATTGTTTTAGGCCTCATGATTTTTCTTGAATTGAATGTTTCACCAGGTTTGTTGATTATGGTGGGTGGTGGACTCCTCCCCTTCTTTGGTTGGTGGTAGCATGTATGTTGTATCCCCTCTTGGATGGATGCGTATATGTTGCCTAAGGTGGTGTGAGATTGGGGCCCTTTCTTAAATTTTCTGATTACAACCTTATTTTATCAATTACGTTAGTGCATTCCATTTCATTGGTGCTACCCTTTCATTTAGCCATTTGCAGAGCAATCTTTCTTCTCATGCAGGTCTCATGCAGCCTCTTCATCTACTGCCATTGGATAGATTTGCATTTTGCCCTTGTATGTCATTATTTTCTTCTATTTTCTTGGGTTTGCCTTTTTCCATTTTGTGTGGGTTGTACTTAGGAGTTTTACTCCTTAGGTTGTTTGTAGCTCCTTGAGCGGTAGATTCAGAGTTTAACCCCTCTTAAGAATCTTGTAATCCTTTTTTTTGTGAGTAATAAAATTCCCCTATATAGGGTTCCCAAAAAAAAAAAGTGCATTGACTCAAATTAATTCTTTGCAATGGGCATAACAAACATTGAATATGAATATTATATATATATATATATATATATATATATATATATCTCTCTATATATATATATATATATATATATATATATGCTCTCTCTCTCTCTCTCTCTCTCTTCTCACTTTTAAATGTATCGATTATGTGTTAGCATTAAACTAAGTATAGTGTGAAATGTCATAGCCCTTTTGAGTGCTATGTTTTCAGCCAGCCCCACCATTTTCTTCAACAAAAGGAAACTATTCTGTTTCCTCGGACCTGTGGAAACTATCAGAAAATTGATTTAGTTTGATTTAGTTTTGATCATGAGGGTTTATATTTTATTTATTTTTATGAATATAAATGAAAGAATGATTCATTCATGAAGAGATCAGTTGATTTTGATTTGGTTTAAAGTGAATTTTGGCTAAGCATATGAGAGTGGATCATAAGGCTTAAGAAAGATTTGGGAGTTAGATTTGATTTTGGGTTCCAATCATTTGGAATTGAGTTTAGACTTGATTTCAATAAATAATTGAGGAATTGAATTGATCTTAGAAAAAATCAATTGAATTTAGATTGATTTGAATTTGGCTAAGGCTAAGGCCATGGAGTTCAATCATAAGGCTTATGGAAGAGTTTTGAGCTTGGATTTGATTATTGGTTTCAATCATTTGGTTTGGAATTCAGATTTGGATTTTATATTTTAATTGAATTTGAGGTTTGGTTTGAGAAGGTAAACATAGGTTGGGTTTAGGCCTCGATGAGAAAAAATAACTTTAAAGGTTAATGTGTTTTTACCTCTTGAGAGGTATTTGAAGTGTTATAATATTTACTTTCTTAATATTCAAAGATATGCATTATTTTGAAAATCATACCATGGTCCCATATCATATTTCTATGATTTACCCAAAATAATGATGACATTCTTATAACCCAACCATCTTGAAAAATCACATGACTTGCCTACATGGTTTTAAAGCATAAGAGGAGTTAGGCTACCACCACCCGCCTATAAGTTTAATAGTCGTGGTTTACTTTACTTTCTGTGGAGGTAAACCATATACCCATCTTCACTTAGATTAGGTCGCTTTGGCTTATGAAAGATTTAGGATTCGAGGTAGCTATTTCCTTCAAGTTGCAAGCATAAATCCTCACCTCTTAGGCATTTTCATAATCTTGTATTGTTGAATTATAAGCCATAATATTCTAATAAAATTTCAACCCAAACACATAATTCTCTCCATTTTCAAATATATAAAGCCCAACCATATGATAGATTGTAATGCTCATTAGGTTTCTAGTATCATGGGCATTTCCTACTTATTCTCTTTGGCTTCCAAAAATAAGTCTTCTCCTTGATCCTTCCCATTTGATTGTCCAACATAACTAATTTATTGATAATCTTATCTTTAAAATCTTTGGAGAAAATAATTGCCTATTTTAATCGAGAGTATTCCTAAGGAATTCACTTTTCTTAGGATGTAATTAACTATGGGGGTTTGGCCCCAAAGGAAACTAAAGAACTCTGTTTAATATAAACCATACTTTATTCATGCATGAAAAGCAGGGGAAAAATCTTAGGTATATTTGAAGACCTATAATGCCTTAGAAGTCCTTATTAGGTGTTAGGTCCATTGAAGGAT
Organism: Cymbidium sinense; assembly: GCA_021442155.1. NCBI lineage: Eukaryota > Viridiplantae > Streptophyta > Magnoliopsida > Asparagales > Orchidaceae > Cymbidium > Cymbidium sinense. Next base: position 78,115,461 of record CM038220.1, read on the forward strand.
GATGTCTCTATCTTTCGAGATTAGTATATCATACCTCAATATCATACTCAATCACTTCAATAAGTACCCCCTCAGATTTTTAGGGTGTCCCCCATACATTCCAAAAATAAATACCACAGATACCTGAAAAAAATTGGGCTCTAGTGATGATGAGAAAAACTAACTTTAAAGGTTAATGTGCTTTTACCTCTTGAGAGGTATTTGAAGTATTCGGTAGTAATCTAATTTTACTTTCTTAATATTCAAAGATATGCATTATTTTGAAAATCATACCATGATCCCATATCATATTTCTATGATTGACTTAAAATAATGTGATAGACATTCTTATCTATCATAGAATAAATAACTTCCCATTTGTAGTGCTTACCTATAGAGAACAAGACCTTGCAAGACTCATTCACCAGAACCTCCATTCCTCTCCATAGAGTGTTTAATGATTTTTAGCCACAACACCTTCACAACATTAGTTGAAATAAAATTTTTTGTACATCCATTATCGATTAGTAAGCCACAAACCTTTCCCATAAGCATGCATCTAGTTTGAAAATTTTTTTGACATTGAGTGGAGATTGCCTGCTTTAGTGCTAAAATAATCTTTTCTAGGATTGAAGATAAGAACCCTCCATCATCAACTGAAACATCTTCACAATCCTCATTAATTTGTAGTGATTATTAATAGTCATTAGCTCTTGATCACCTTCAATTAGTTGAGTATGTCATTGAGTAAAGCATTCATTAAATGATATTACAACTGAAAACAACAAAAATACTTGGATGGTCTTGGTTTATGGTACACATTCTCCAATAGGTTTCCCACTTTTGATGGTCCCTTGGGCTCCACTGCCTATTGATTGGTAGGATTTTAGACTTGAAGGGAGCTTGGTTTTACAATTGAGTTGCTTCCTTTGCTCTACTCACTCGATAATTCACTACAATATTACTTCAATGTACTATATTTTAGAGTTTTAAATTGTTGTAATTTTGTCTTGCATAATGCAAATGGAACAAAATTTATTGATCTCCTTGAATTTTGACTTGCTTGACACCTTATATTGATGATATATGTGCTAGCACTTAATCTATAAATGCATTTAACATACCTACATTATGTATTGAATGTATAACATTTATTCATAATCAGAAAATAAAAAGTGACTTATTCATAGCTATTTCATCCTATGCCAACTTATAATTCAACTCCTTCCCTCATATATTATAGATTGGATAAGTAGGGGTATACACAAGCTAAGCTTGAGTGAGCTAAAACTTTGTTCATGTTCTACTAGTTTATATTAGCTCGTGTTTGAATTAAGCTCTTAAAAAATTTGTTTGTGTTCAACTAAATATTGTTTGATTTATTCGAATTGGCTCATGTTCAGCTCAATTTGTCAAACAAAACCAACTAAAATGAGCTATAAAATATTTGGAGCAGGATTCAAACCTTTGCCACTTCAAAATCTTCAGCTTCACTCTACAAAGCTATTATGCCACATTTACTATAGTGAATATACTATATTATATATATATATATATATATATATATATATATATATATATATATATATATATATATATATATATATATATATATATATATATATATATATCTTATATATATATATATATATATATGAATGAACACACACAATTCTAGCTAAAATGAATCAAACACAATCGATCAGTGAGTTGTTCGTGTTTGGCTCATTTTCTTAATGAATAATTTGAACACGACTTGCTTAATGAGGTGAACACGAGCTATTCGTTAACAACGAGCTTTTTTGATAACCTTATGGGTAAGTTGAATCCAACACGTGCCAGCCCCTCTTCTAAGTTTATAGGCTACATATTTCACCTGTTTCCCTAAAGGAATATATCTAGTTTTACCTTTTAATCTTTGTTGGTTTACACTCTAGTTATAGTATGCCTCCAATTTGGTTCCCAATATGGATGATCGGTTTTTGAATCTAAGTATGAGACTATTTGGTTCCCAAAGAGTGTGCCCTTTTTCAGATACTGTGGTGTTTATTTTTGATATGTATATGTGGGGACACCACGTAAATTTGAGGGTGCACTTATTGAAGTGATCGGGCATGACATTGAGGTATGATGTACTATCTTGAAAGATAGGGGCATCTCCCTTCAACGAACCTAATTACCTAATAAAGACTTCTAAAGCTACCAGAGATTTTTCCCCTACTTTACATGAAAAATAAAGTAGGGTTTATATTAAACTGGGTTCTAAAGTTTCCTATGGGGGCAACCCCCCATAGTTAATTACATTCTAAGGAATGTAAGTTCCTTAGGAATACTCTCGATTAAAGTAGGCAGTTGATGCCTCCAAAGATTTTAAAAATAGGACTATCAATAAGTTGGTTATATTTGAAAAATAAATAGGGATAGATCATAAAGAAGAGACTTATTATCGAAGCCAAAGAAAATAAGTAGAATATATGCTCAGAAAACGGTGAGCATTCCAACATATTCAATGGTTGGGCTTTATATGTTTGAAATTGAGGAGAATTATTTGTTTGAGTTAAAATTTTATTAGATTGTTAGGGCTTATAATCTCACAATACAAGATTATGGAAATACCTAAGAGGTGAGGATTTATGCTTGTTGCTCGAAGGAAACAGCAACCTCAGATCTTAAATCTAGGGAGTTTTAGCAATGGCTAAAGTATGGCCTAAATCTAAGTGAAAGTTGGTATATAGTTTACCTCCATAAGAGAGAATAAATCACTCGACTGCTAGACTTATAATCGCTTGGAGTGACAGCCAACTAATTCTTTCTACACTTTAAAACCATGCAAGATAGTTGGGTTGTTATTATTTAGAAAGAAATTAAAATCCTTAAACCCACTCCCTAAAAAGACTAGAGTATGAGTTGTATGAGTAATGATTTAGTATAATGAAAATCTTTTTAATTTTTATTTGATTTTGGAGTCTTCATTTTGATAAGGGCCATAGAAATTTTTATGTCTAAATGCATGATAAAATTAAGTTATTGGCTAAATCAGAGAGAAAGAGGTATTTTTCACCACAGAGGAGACCCTCAAAGGTCAAGTCTTCCCCTATCGTGCAAGGATGGAAACCCTCTCTTTATAAGAATGAAATAATATGAATGCATGATATTAAGCATACAACATTCAACTAAGGGGTTGCTAAATCTTTTAATTATTTTGATTTAATGCCTAGGCTTTATATGAGATTATGAGTTATTTAAAAAATTTAGTTATGAGTTGTAGTTGGGGTAAAAAAATTAATTTTTCCCTAAGAGCTTAATCAGATCGAGGCCACACATTAAATCATCATTCATAAAAAAATTAGAAAAAGGCATGTTTTTCTATTACATAATTTAAACATAACATCAAGCATTTTATAAATCCAATGCTAAAGAATAAAAGGCCGCTGTGGTCGGGTGCCGTCGTACAACCCGAAAAGAGAAAATATGTAGCCAAGCTCTACCCTATACAACCGATATATGAAAGAATAATTATAATTTTCAAATGAATAAATGTTATGGGGTCTTCTTATCTTCATTCTTCATATCTCCTTCATTTCTCCATTTGGATGTGCTTTCTTCAAAGGCATCACATGGCCTCCTAGGACAAAACTTTCTAGCCGCTGCTCATCTTAATCCCTCATAACACTAATCCTAATTTCTAATACAAAATTATATTAAAAATAAAAAAAGTAAATTAACTACACTTGTAAAATAAGTGTTAGCTAAACACACTATACAATCCAAGTAATTATATGAATAATTTAGACTTAGCACCCTGCACATGGGTAACCAAGCCCACCTATCCTAATTTAGATTATGCTTAGGGATTAAGCAACCTACAAAAAAGATCATTTATATTTATTTTAAGCACCCCTTAAGCACAATCTCCTACAGAAAATATGATTAGTCTAATCACGGTCTATCATCCAGTCTATGAAGCATACACCCTAATATCTAGTCTACAATAATACATCATAAAACCAGACATACATCACTCCATGCACTGTTCTAACATAAAGATAGAAGTGGTGACTTACTTCTAAAGTGTGTGTATTAAGGCTTGTGTAGTATGCCTTAACTAGATTTTGTTATGATTTTCTAAGTATGAAAGGATTTGATTATAAACGGTGGTTTCACATTAAATGACTTAATTGATTTGAGAGTTTTACTTAATATTTTATTTTGTTCCATTTAGTTTACACCTAACAACTAAGTGTTCTAAAGCAAATTAATTAATAAATTCTCTTTAGTGAATGGCTTATTACATATTATAAATTAATTCTAAGTTTAGGTTAACCTTAAATAACTTCATTTATTAAGAAAGACATCTTAAGATTAATTGAAATTAATTACTATCATATGACACATGTACATTCATTTCACACATGTACATGCATTTCTTATATATATATATATATATATATATATATATATATATATATATATATATATATATATATATATATATATATATATATATATATATATATATATATATATATATATATATATATATATATATATATATATATATATAGTTTTTATTTTCCTTCTGATTGAATTATTTTATCATATTTATTTAAAGCTCTATCTAAATTCTTATACAAAAATACATAGTAATGAAATTAAATACATATGTGTCATTGTTAACGAGGGAAGTGAGGTAATCAAATGACCTCCTTAGGGCTAGTTAAAGCCTCGTGATCCTGGGATGTCCAAACAATATACCCATTACATTCAAATATATGTAAATTTGCATACATGAATATAAGAAAGAGAGCTCCAAGTCATATGATTAATTAATTCAACAACTAATCATTCATGAATGCATGGATTTTTGATAAAAGATAATGGGTTCTAATTCCATAACTAAATACACACATACATGTATAAGAAACATAAGCTAGTACATGCCATTGTTAACTAGGGAAGTGAGGTAATCAAATGACCTCCTTGGGGCTTCCTAAAGCATCATATTCTCGGGATGTCCAGACTAAATATTTTCTTTTCTCAAATACATAAGGATGTATACATAAATAAATGAAGAAAAAGCATGCAAAAGTTATATTTTTATTTAATTGAAACATTTATGCATATGGAGTGAAGTCATATCCAAACTCTAATTTTGAAATACATAATAATGAAATCAAATGGAGTATGTACTATTGTTAAACCAGGGAAGTGAGATAATAAATTAACTTCCTTGGGGCTAACTAACGCCTCGTATTTCCAGGATGTACAAGCTATATACCCATTAACATTCTTGCTTATATAAATCAATACTTGGATGAAAGAAAAGAAACTTCATTTCATACATTTAAGCTATAATCACATACATCTCATATGTATTTATATCTAGCATTCATTTCTAAGTTTTGGAAAATAGATTTGGATTTAATAATGATAATAGCCACACATATATTAATTTAAATCAACACATGCAAGTTTGACATAAAGGAAACCATTTAATTTAATTAATTTTGGAAAAGGATGAATGCATGATCACAAGTGACATATAATATTTAATATGATTGGAAGGAAATAAAGGGACATAAGCACATGATTTCATTCAATACAACTAATTCCTAAGGACAATCATACTAAATAAGCTCATTTAAAATAAACTAAAATTTCTTAATGTCATTTTTAATTTCATGTTTGATTTGATTTAATCAATGTGAGAAAGGTTTGATAATCCTAATCTCATTTCCCATGTGTGAGTCAATTTGATTTAATGAAAAGCAATTAGGTTGATTTTATGAATTAATTAAGTTAAGGTGTGAATTAAATCAATTAATTAAACCCTTACTTATGTTACCTTAAGATAATTAATTAAATGATTATGAGCCAATGTAATCTTCAAATGAATTGAAAAGTAAATAGAAATGCTCTGGTGAAATGAGAGGGGCCTAATGCAATTAGCTCACAATCATTAATTAATTAAGCTTAATGAATTCACTTAATTACTTTTATGATTTTCTCACACATGTGAGCTAACCATAATTTTATTAACTCTCTTAGGTTATTGAACACCTAAAGCTTTACCCATAGATCAATTAAGGGAAATCAAATGCAATTCTTCTTTTAAATAGGTTAATCAAGACATTAATCCATTAATCCATTTCTCTTTTACTTAATATTTTTGTTAAGAAAAGAGAAGGAAACTTAGAAAAATCAGGGAGACCCCAATCCAATTCCTTAAGTCTCTCCACTATTCAACAGTGATTAAGGGGTCCAATTTGTTGATTAATTAATGTTCACATGCTTAATTATCACTTAAATAAGTTCAAAGAGTAAGTAAGACTTAAGCAATCAATTTTTCCAATTAATCAACTAATAAATTCCAAGAAAAATAGGAGGCAGAAGGTCATCCCCCTAAACATTCTCAGAAACTTTGAAATTGATTGGTCAATTAATTAGGGAGTAATTAGGCTAATTAAAATTTTAATTAAACCCTAATTAAGAAACAAATATTATTCAAAATTATTTAAGAATGATTGTAATGGATTCCCATCTAAAATACCTTTAAAATAAGCCATTATTTATATTTTTTAAATTTTTTTACAATTAGTTATGAATTATGGAAGTTTTATCCTTAAAAAAATATATTAAATAACCTAAATTAAGCCTAATCCCGTCGACGCCATGTGGTGCGCTTTCCACATAACATCGCAAGATTGGCTATTTAAGTTGTCACATCCACGCCGAGTCGGTGATGAATGCGGTGATATGTCGCCATCCCATCTCGGACGGCTAGATCAAACCCGCGGTGTAAAGGGAGAGAAATAGTTGGATCTAACGTGATTTGATCTAAGCCGTCCATTTCAATCACACGGAATGGACGACTTGTGATCCTCCTTCATGCGAGCTACAGTGAATTATGTGGATCTTTGATCATCACCCAGTTCAAATTCACTCCAAAATTAACCCACATCTACACGCGAGGGGTCCACAAGGATCCAATGGCTAGGGTGGGCTCACATGCGAATTTTCTTCAAAATGGTCCAACAAAATTTTCCTATTTTTATGATTTTGAAGAATTACCTCACCGGAGCTCAAGACCGATAGTAGGATCGATGGAGATAGCTTTGTCTAGTAGAGATGAGGCCCTGTTGAGAAGCAATCAAGCCAATTCCCCTCGGTTTGCTCAGAGGGTCAACTTTCATCACTTTGGAGCTCAGTGGTGTTCGAAGTTCTTCCTTCGGTGGCTTGGGAGCTTAGGAAATGACTTAGGTGGCTTCGATGACATGCGTGGAAGGTGTGTAAGAGTAATTTAGTTTTGGTTGAGAAATGAGGGAGTTGGAATTTAGATTGGAGTGCCATATTTTGATTTTGCATAGAGATGAGAAATGCTGAAAAAGGGGACCTCAGGATGGCTCTAGGGATTGCAAGCAGGTTCGAATTTGCACTTGGAATCTCTCCATTGATTGCATTTCATGTGAATTGAGGAGGTATACCCCTCGGTTTGCCGAGGTGGATGATGGATGATTTTCTATTTTGATAGGCTAGCCAGCCGGCGCCATTGGTCGCACTCAAGTCCACGTGACTCGTATGGATTGGGAGAAGCCATGGCAGGAGGCTATAAGCTTGATTTGGGCAGATTGCCTTTGCTTGGATCCTTTGGTTTTCAGTTTGCATGGGAGGTGAGTTAACTCACCTCCTTTTGGTCCATGGTAAGTCCTAGCACCTTTTAGAGGATCCCTCATTTGGAAGAGTGAGGGTTGCCAAGGTGAAATGAAGAGTGGACTTTGTCATTTTTGGAAAAATCCCACATAGGGAGAGGATCCATGGAGGATTTGCATTGGACTTGGCACCAAATGGGTTTGGGCTGATTTTAGGTTGACCCAAGATGGGTTTGGGTCGGGTTTAGTTAGCCTCCAATGGGTCATGGGTTGTTTTATGAGTTTTGGCTTTATTTGGTTAAATGGGATCATATTGGGTCATGTTGGGTTGGGTTGACCAATTGGTCAATTGGGTCTAACTAAGGCTTGGGTTAGGTTCAAATGATATTTTGAAGAGTTTTGGTTCAAGTGATTTCAATTAATTTGGCCAAGGTTTGATTTTAGCTCATTTGGATTCATATATGTCAAATGTGCTACATTGACCAATTTGACCAAATTGGCTAAACTGGCTTGGGTTGGGTGTTAGTTCAAGTTCAATTGATCAATTGAAAATGATTGTAGGCTTTGGTTTGAATCAATTTGGATTTTTGACAACTTGACCCATTAAGTCAATTTGGGCTAGGTTGGGTCAAGTTGACCAATTAGTCAAATTGGGCTCAATTATGACTATGGTCAAGTTCAATAATCAATTTGGAATGAATTTGAGCCATTGGTTGCAATCAATTTAGTTAGATTTATGATTTGACCATTTCCTTTTAGGACAATTGGGGCCAACTTGGGTGGACTTGGTTTGACTCAATTGAGGGTCAAGTCAAGTTCAATCATTGATCATCGGTTGGTGTGAATCAATGGTTTCAATCGATTTGGTGTATGGTGAGTTTTGGCAAGTTTGGGTTTCATTTGGGCTGAAGGTTGACTAGGTTTGACCCAATTCAAGGTGGTTGATCATCCTAGGGTGATTGTTGATCATGATATGAGGCTTGGATGGGCTTGGTTCAATCCAATTTGGGTAGAATTAAAACTTGGCTCAAAATGATCCTTTAGGTCACTTTAGTTCAAGTGGACCTAAATGAGTCAATTGGTTTGGTTTTAGCTTGATTCAAGTTTAGTTGAACTTATATATGAGCCTAGAATTAAAATATAAATTCAACTACAATCAATTTAGAGTTCAATGGATTTTGGCTCATTTGAAGTTTTCAAGCTAAAAGGGCTAACTTGGGCTTGACTTGGGTTGACTTGAGTTTTGTTTGAGAATTGTAGGTTTCATTTATATTTGGATAGATGATTGAAGGAATGATTGATTCAAGAGAAAATACATTGATTTTGGCTTAGTTTAGGTGGATTTTGGTTAAGTCCAAGAAATTTGCTTTAAGGGTATAAATTATATTTTGGTTTGAATTTGGATTTAGTTTTGGCTATTTAGATTTATATTTCATTTGTATTTGGGAATATAAATAAGGATGTAAATAATTCATGAGAAATTCACTTGAGTTTGGAGTGATTTAGAAGCAAATTTGACCAAGCTTATGGATGTAGGTCAAAAGTGCTAAGAAGGAAATCAATTTAGTATGATCTATTTTTGGTCATTGGAAGGTGGGTTTCATTTATATTTGTGAATATAAATGAAGGAATAATTGATTTATAAAGAAACCAATTAATTTTGAGTTGATTTGGGTTAAGATTTGGTTAAACTTATGGAGGTGGGTGTATATGACTTAAAAAGGGTATTGGCTTGGTTTGATTTAGTTTGATTTGATTTTAGTCATTTGATTATAGATTTCATTTATATTTGTGAATATGAATGAAAGAATAATTAATTTATAAAGAAATAAATCAAGTTTGGAAGATCTGGCTAAGCTTATGAGGATGGGTCATATGGCTTAGGAAGGAATTTTGGAACTTAGATTTGATTTTGGGTTTCAATCATTTGGAATTGGGTTTGGATTTGGATTTAATAAATGATTGAGAGATTTAATTGATATTTGAGAAAATCAAATGAATTGGAACTGAATTAGATATGGTTAAGGCTAAGTCCATAAGATGAAATCAAAGGGCTTAGAAAGGGTTTTGAATTCAATCATAAGGTTTTATGGAGAAATTTTGAGCATGAATTTGATTATGGGATTGATTATGAGTTTTGAAAATTTGGTTTGTATTTGGCATAAATTTGAGTTTTGGTTTGAGGAGGAAAGTATGGATTGGGTTTTGGCTAGCTAGGGTAGGCAAGTCTACCTCTCTAAGAAGACCTATCCCTATGGCTAACCCTTCTAAGTCTATTAGGTTAAGTGTTCACCTAATCACTATAAGTGTCTTAAGACTAAGGAGCTCTTAATTTCTACAAGAGTCCTAGATCTATGATGAGGAAGTTGAGAACTCACTCTAGAAGTGAGATCAGCAGATACTATATTGTTAAGATGGTTAGTTAACTCCAGCCTTTGGGGATGCCTCTGGTCATGAGTTAACACAATAGCTTCTCCAGGAGTAGGTGTAGTTGCCAAACTCATTGATATGGTTGGCGGGTGGAGAATGACATTGTTTTTGAGAGCACATAGTTCTCACTAGATCCCTAACACGAATTGCTGGAACTCATTAGTTAAGTTATCCAAGCATTGTTCATGATTGTCGATAACTTTAAATGATTCTCATCTGCGAACGTCATCATGGATAGTGCCTTGCCGCTCTCTGCCATAAATGCTTTGATACCAAAATGGAGCAACAAGAGAAAACTTAAAGTAAAGAAGGTTTTAAGGTTCCACTAATAATTCCCATAGTAATTAGAAGTTATTGAGTTAGTTACAAGAACATGCTAATATACTAAATAAAGTAAGGGTAAAATGTCACTAAAATGAAACATCACTCAAACTACTAAATTATCTTGAACAACTAGTCTACCACAACTAAGAGAAAGAGATTATTGAGTCTCAAAGTAGCAACGGTGATAGCACTGCATCAAGATCTTTTCTCGCAAACCGTTCACATTAGATAAAATAACCTCTTTGCATTATTCTTCTTTCTTCGACATTCTTAGGTGGTTAGCCAAAAGAAAGTGAACTCAATTATGGAGATATAGTGATATTTTTACTAAATAAATAATTACTTTAAAATGATGAAAATTATGTCATTAAAAATATGATATATTATGATTTTTTCTTTCTTTATTATTCATGAAGCATATGACCTAGATTTTTTTTCAAAACTTCATCTCAAATCTATTATCATTTCTCCTACTATTTGATTTTCTTTCACTACTGAACTCTCCATCATATATTAATAGATTTAATGAAGGGCATGTGTGGGATCAATATTATTTTATATTATATATTTTTATTTTAAAATTATTTTTAAATAATTTTTTATTCAATATATTTTTAAATATAAAAATTTATAAATCAACCACTTAATATATGTGTATTTATAATTTAACTACCTTCTCTATTTTTGAACTACTGACTTATGTATTTGTATTATCAATCAAATTATTGAGAATTTTACAAAATTAAAAAAAAAATGGTTGAGAACTTTGTTATGAATTTCAATATTTTAAAGTCAATTTTAAAAATTAAGATTGAAGATGATTAATTTATAAATATAGAAGAATATGATGACTGTGTATGTAAAAATCTCTTTTAAATATTCTTATCTTTTTATCTTTGAAAGTAAATCAAATTATTTTTAAAACACTTGTAACAACTTTTGAATATTATAAGTATTTTTAAAAATAATTATCAGCACCAAATATATTTAATTTAAAATAAAAATAAAAATAATAATAATAATACTAATAATAAAATAATAATAAAAGTGATCCCGAAACGGTCCCTAAAATAATTATTTCGATCAATAGAAATATAGTCATGAGGAAGACGATAAAGATGAAAATTCATTCAAGTATGCCCATGTTTCCTTACGGGGAATGTACTGCTTTGTGTTTCCTTTTCCAGAAACCCAATATCAAAAGTGCCAGCCCCTTTTTAAGGATTTTCCCTCGTCTTTCTCTTCATCTTAACCCAAGGAGATACTACTGTTCACAGCTGTAGTAAAACAGTGGCAAGGGTCCAAATTGAATGGGATGAGAACAGTATTAAGCAGGAATGTACTCTTCCTGCTGTCAAAATACATGATAGCAGTTGCTTAACTTCATCACAGGCTTAGAGCTTTTTCGAACTGATCGATGGAGATCTCATTAATAGCAACAGCAGTAGAAGATATACTATAAGCCTACTACTTTAATGTCTGTGGCTTATACTAGCTTGCATTAAACGCAACACTCAGTCTTCGGATCATTCGGATAAATGCGTCCACAAGCACTAGGCTTTAATGTTTCAGCTTCATCTGCTCTTTTGAAACAGGTAGTTAATGAGGTGCTATGTAGTTTAAGAGAATGCTTCTCTCCCAATGTATTTAATTTCATATTATGTATTATATTCTAATATGTTTGTCAAAGGATTTTTTTTTATTTATTTTGAAAGTATGCCACTTCTTTAGTAAACTGAGAGGGCAACTATTCAGAAGGTAATGTGTGGACCAGCCTTCAGTAAATTCAGGAAACATTACCTAAAGATCTCTATGAAGGCTTTTATTTTTATTAAATATTTCGAGAGAAGTAATTGAAGTAGCAAAAATATCAAATTCATGATGTTGTAGGTAAGAGTGAAAGCACTACTAAGAAGATCAGGAATTTGATATTTTTGCTGCTTCAATTATTTCTCTCAAAATATCTAATAAAAAAAGTGAAAATAATGATTATCACAAATTCTATCTGCAAATAAATGAAAATTTCTCATACAATAAATGACAATCCCTCATACAAATTCTAATATTTACTTGCAAAAACTCAACCATGCAATGCTAAGGTCTACTTCAAATCAAGCCTTTGATCATATTTTAATTTGAAATTGGAAGATTTACATAAATAGCACACAATTCTTATGCATTTACATATCTAATAAGTAAAGTTTGATATTTACAAATATGCCTCTTCTTATGCCCAAATAATTCAAAATTGACAATTATTATTTGAGTTTGGGATAATTGGGTTCGAGTTAGGTTAGCTAGGTTAAACGGGTCATATTTATGTTAGTTGAGCCATATTGATTGAAAAAATTGCATAACCCATGTAATAAATGGATATGGTGTTTGATTTAGCGGGTTTAGTTTGGGTCTGGTCCAAGTCAAATACTTCTACACAGAAAATAAATGGATCAGATTTGGATTAAGCATATTTGAGTTGGCTCGATCAAAATATATTCCATCAATCTGAATTGACACCCTAGATTGTAGAAAGCACAAATTCTCATCTTAGCTACAAGTAATAATGAATCCCATGAACTTAGCTTAACTTTCACCATGGTTCAAATTCTACTTATGATGGGTCATGTTACGAAAGGAGGTCTAACACTATATATCAATTATAAAAAAATTTATTTTCAACGAAAAAGAAACTTAAATTTATGAGTGAGGATCAGTAACTGATATAAATATTTTCAACTATTCAAAGCAAAACTAAAAAAACTCCAACGTGCCTTAATATCTGTGAGATACAACTAATTTGCAGTGTAAACCTCCATACTAAGTAAGCAGCCACTTCAGGCAAATCGACAAGACTGAAGCTCTTCCCCAGAGAACACTGAAGGCTCATAAATGCAGATAAGTTAGACCAAGCTCAATTTATTATGCATTATGGACTCAACTGTGCTTGCTGAAACCTTGTCCCATTCTTTTCTGCGTATATTCTCAATCAATCTACAGTTAAAACTGCTTCGCATACATTCTCGAACATTGATAAGCAGCCTGGTCTGTGTGACTGTAGGATTTTTTTTTAATTATTTTTTTCTGTGTTATTGACTGATCATCTTCTTTGAAGATAGCAAGTTTAAATTACTCAGGAAAAATCTCCACCTTCTCTAGTCAAAGAAGTGCTTGGTTATTAGTTGCACCTGAAACAATTGCAGCAGCCATGGATGGGCCGATGGAGAGCAGCAGGTCCCCACTGTTATTAAATAATCTTCTCTGCTGGTATGAATCAGCACAGAAGATTACCTGGAAGGTGAGGGGAGTAAATGTGGGCATCATCAAGGAGACTTGAGAAGCTTGCCATCTGGCCGAGCTCTGTGGGTTATGCGGCGGCTAGGGTTCTCCCAGGCAAATTTTCCCTCTCTTCAGGTACTCTTCCGTTCGATTACTCCCTGTTTGTTCTCAGCCTTCTCCCCTTCTCCGTTGTTGACCTCCGGCCTTTGGCGAGGTCTCCCTATCCCCTTTCCTTCCTTCACTCTATAACTCTTGGAGGATGACCTCGTTGGGAGACATGTTTAATGCATCTTTCCACCCTCTTTCTTCTTCTCCTTCTCCTTCGTCGGTTTTGGGAAAAAGTCTTAATGAATCTTCCAGTCGGTGCAACTGGAAGGATCTTCTTTTAGCTCAAAATGATCAGAGCAAATCAGTTGCCCTATCCTTTATTCCCCCTAACTCGTCTAAGGTATGCTTCTCCGAAGAGGATCTGTCTACTGGTAAAAAAGAATGAGAATTGTCATTAGTGGGTCATGCTATAGGTAAGCGGCCATATTATGGATCTCTTTTGGCAGCTGTAAAGAAGAGATGGAGATTTAAAGGTAACATGGAACTCCTCACTTTGGAAGGGGACTTCTTCTTGTTTAAATTTACTTGCAAAGAGGACTACGATTTAGTGTGGGATAATGGGTCGTGTTTCTTGAACGGTCACCCTTTCATCTTTCAACAGTGGACATGGAACTTTCGACCCTCCAAAGAACAGATTTCGGAGCTCCCTCTCTGGATTAAACTCCCCAACTTTTCACTTTGTTGTTGGAATGAGAATGGGTTCTCTAAGGTGGCTAGCCAAATCAGAATTCCACTGGCGATGGATAACCTAACAGCATCTAAAGGCCGTATCACCTTTGCGCGCATCTATGTGCAAATTAATACCTCATCGTCTCTTCCTACATCGATCCCCATTAATCTAAATGGCTTGAGATTTAATCAAGAAGTCCTGTATGATTGGAAACCATCGGCATGTCCAGTTGTAATACTTCTCTCATGATGAGAATTCTTGCCCTCTTAGCAAGTGGCTCCAGTGAGCAGGGTCAGTATAACTCAACTCCCTCCTTCTGAACTCGGCACCCTCATGTGCATGCTATATGCTGAACTCTCAGAACTCACTCGACGGGAATTCGAGGTTCGGTCTACGTGAATGAAGCACCCCACTCTACCCATAGCGCTCTTACGGCTGACATTAATCAACCCCTTATCTCCTCCCCCCTCCAAGATGACAATCCAGAGCAAGTAGATTGCATCATTGACTCTGTGGAAAAGGAGAGAGAACTGGACACCTCAGCAGGAGCTCTATCTGAAAATTAAACTTCGGGAGTGTTGACTAGGTCCGCAGAAGGATCCCCAGCCCGTAATGATAACTTGAAGTTAAAAGAAAAAGCTCCTTATCATGACCAAGTCAAATCGGGAGGAGAATCTTAAGCAAAACAATGGCTCGACCCCCTTAACCAACAAAGGTAAACAGAAGAAGGGTAAGAAACCCTCAACAATCTCTTCTCAATGATTTATCCAGTTATAGGTTGTTGGAATGTTAGAGGTCTATCAGCTGAAGGTAGATCTCGTGATTTCCTGCGTCTTATTCAAGAATTTAATATCAATATTTTTTGTCTCCTAGAGACAAAAGTTTCTTTTGATCTTCTTGATCAACTATATTACAATAAATTCATTTTATTTCCTTCAATCCAATTGCTCTAATTTATGTGGTCATTTGGAGTAAACAAGTGGCTCAGATGGTTATGCTTTAAACCATTGGTTACAAATGCACAATTTATACATGGTCAAATTACTCTGGCCAATAATTCTTCTTTCTTTCTAACATGTGTATATGCAAAAAATAATGCTCAGGCTCGGTTGTCTCTATGTAACTCATTAAGGACAATGGCTGCTAGTATATTTGAACCATAGATTATTATGGGTGACTTTAATTGCTGTTTATCTAGTTGGGAGAAATCTGGAGGTAATCCCATTTCTCTTAAAAACTCCCTAGAGTTTCTCAGTTGTGTAAATGACTGTGAGCTGATGGAGCTTCCCAGTGTGGGGTTTTCTCATACCTGGTCCAACCAGCAAATTTCTAATCCTATTTTCTCCAAGTTGGATAGGGTCCTCTATAACTCTTCTTGGTTGGATTTATGTCCTAATTCCTTCTATAAGATCCCCCTTCCCTTTCATCTGATCACTCACCTATCATTACCCTACCCCACCATAACCTTTATACCCCTCACAGATTTATGTTTATAAACCATTTGTCTCTCTCTTCTGACTTCCACCGGGTTACTAATGAAGCTTGGAGTTCTTTTGTGAATGGGGATCCTTTGTATGTTCTGTCTAAAAAGATGACCTCTATTAAGAATGCCTATAAGGGTAGAAAATGGGATCTTTTCCCCTTGAAAGATCAGATTAGTCTTGTTAAAAGGGATCAGTTAGAGATCATCTCTAAAGCTGAATTGGATCTTGGTAATGTGCAATTTTTGCTCGATGCTAAAGAAGTTCCTGAGAGATATACTATGCTTATCGAGAAAGTATGGGTGAGGAGGGCCAAGGCTCATTGGTTGACTTATCGGGATGATCTTAAATTCCTTCTTGCTCCATTAAAGAAAGGAAGAATGCTAGCGTTGTCTGGAGCTTCAAACTAAAATGGTGTTCTTCGATAATAATTTGATGGTTTTGGAAATCAGAGGTATTATTCCTCTTTATTCAATGGGAGTTCAGACATCTGTTTCTATCTTGGACCTCCCGGTAACTCTAATGGGGCAAGTGAGTTAAATCGATGGTGACAGAAATAATTTTGGCTCTTAAAAGTATCAATTCAAATAAGGCGTCGGGCCCAGATGGCTTTAATTCCCAATTCTTTCTATCTTCTTGGGAGATCCGGTAAGCAATTCTTAAGGGCTCACTATTTCTTTAAGACCTCCAAATTGCCTAATGGTTTCAAGCATACTTTGATCTCATTGGTTCCTAAAGTAAAGCACTCTTGTAATATTTCTAACTATAGACCTATATCCTTATGTAACACCTTCTATAAAGTGATTGTTAAGGTTCTGACAAACATGCTCAAGGGCATCTTACCAACAATCATCCATCAATCTCAATCTGCTTTTATAAGAGGAAGAGATATAGCAGATAATTTTGCTTTGGCTAGTGAGATTTCAAATGAGTTTTCCTCTTCTAATCAACACTGCAAGTTCCTTGCTAAGCTGGATCTCAAAAAAGCATTTGACTCTATCAATAGAAAATCTTTACTACATAGACTTGTGACTAAAGGCATTCCTTTGAAGTTTGTTAAATGGGTTGAGGGTTGTATTATGAACATTCCTTTCTCTATTATTCTGAATGGGGAGATCAAATGTTGGTTTAACTCAACTAATGGGTTGAGGCAAGGCTGCCCTCTTTCTCCTTTTCTGTTTTCCATAACTATGGATACCTTTTCTTGTCTTATGGATAGAGAAGTGAATATTATGTGCTTTAACCCCTTTTCCTCTAGTTCCTATATGGCTTCTCATCTACTGTTTGCTGCTGATTTACTTGCTATGGGCTGTGCTGATAGATCTACACTTTGTTCTTTGAATGACTGCCTCCAGGTTTTACATCTCTACTTGGGATTAGACACTAATAAAAATCACATCTCCTTCTCCAAAAACACTTCCAGAATTGAGGATCTTCTTCAGATTTTGAACATTAGGATTGGTTACTTTCCCCTTACATATCAGGTCTCCCACGGTGTGTCCCCTGTCGCCTCTTCTCAAGCCTCTTTGATAAATTGTAAAATTGGTTGGCTGGCTGGAAATGCAAATTTCTTTCTCTTAGGGGGAGGTTTCAAATTATTAGATCATCTATTAGTAATCTTCTTTCTTATTGGTTCAGAGATATGGTTGTTCCTACCTGTATAATCAAAAGGATAAATTCTTTTACCTCTAATTTCTTCTATCATAGTGGAGAAATTAGAAAGCTTCACACTATCTCATGGGTTAAGACCACTCTCCCCAAGATACAGGGAGGTACGGGACTTCTATCTGCTACTTCTATCAACACTTCTTGTAAGCTTAAAACTCTGTGGAAAACTCTGAGAAAGGATAACCTCTTTTCACAATGGTGTGATCAGAAGTATGGCTCACTTTGGGTTGCTAGCAAACAAAGAGTCTCTCTTTGGAGGGACGAAGATGTCCGGTATCAAATATGGTAAGTACTTGACTTTAATATTGGTAATTGTCATTCTACCTCCTGTTCTTTGATCCTTGGTGTGAAGGTAATACTCTATATCATCTTATAGGCAATGGTTCCAATAAGGCCTCCCCTCACGCCAAGGTTAGCTCTCTAATGTTCTTTGGAAATTGAGTCTTCCATAGGATTCCTATCTCGACTTTTCTTTGTTATTTGAAAATATAAAGAACATTCCAATCTCTGGTGGTTTAGTGGATCTCCTGGGATGGGAAAAGATCTCCATCTAACCGTGACTTTAGGAATATTCTCTTTCAAACCGTTCCTAACATCAATTGGCATTCTGAAATTTGGTTTAAAGGGATCGATCTTAACTATGCTTTATATTGTTGGTTGGCCTATTTGCTAAAACATATGTGCTCGCTAGAAGAGGAATTACCAATCTTTGGTGTTGTCTTTGTGGGATGCATATGAATCTCATAATCATTTATTTTTTTGAATGCCCTTTCTCAATGAACTTGGTTAGAAGAACAATTCCAAATGGGCAAATTTTTCTAAGCACCTCTCACAAATTCGGATAATGTGGAATTATGAGCACAAATCCATAAGGAAACTTAAGAATCTCATTGTGGCTGTGTTAGTATACATCATCTGGAAGGAAAGGAACAATAGGCTTTTCTCTTCATCCTACTCTAGCTTCTTAGTACTCATGATCCAAATCAAGAGACGGGTTGGTTATAAAATCTCACGTTGGAAAATTAAAGATGAGTGGCCGCTCTTGGTGAAAAGGACTCTTAATGAATGGGTCATCAAAGATGTCTTCTAACTTATTTACCACTTCTTCTCTATTTGGTTCTATTTTCTTTTTATTGATGAAGCTCATATGGTGCTTAACCTGGACGATGATGACAACTGGGTTGCTTAATTGCACTCAATCTATTGAGGTATGCTTGGATGGCCTTCCACGCACCGGTTCTTCATTCTCACATCTTAGACACCTTGGATGGCAGGAAGGCAATCGTAGTCTTCTTATGGGTGGTAAACGATACAAGGCTAGCTCCCCACTATCGGGATTAGCTGAGATGATTATATGTCATTTTTGTGTCTGAGTCCAGCTTTCATAGATCTCTTTACTTTCTTTCCAGTCGATTGTTGTGTATTTACTGTTATTGCTGTAGTCCATCCATAATTTTGTATGAGGTTTGGCTTGCTATTGGTCTAATTGACCTCTCTAGCCAAAGTTTTGTCTGGAGCTTGTTTGCTCTATTTATTTTTTTGTCATTTATCTTTTTGCAGCAATGTAATTCTTTATACTTTTGGAATGAATTGGGTCTCTAGCCCTCAAACTTTTTCAAAAAAAAAAGGTAAAAAGGGCAAAACCTCTGACATAATTAAGCTCAGGTGGAGTATTTAAAAGCCCTCATCATATTCAGAGATCATGCAAATAGCACTCGATTCTAGAAATTACTGTAATGGCAATGTATATAATTTATAATATAATGAATGCATTTCTTCACTTCTTTCAAATTTTCCCATCATCGAGAGATAATATCGCTATGGGAGAGGGAAGATAGAGATACAGAGGATTGAGAACACTGCCAATAGGCAAGTGACCTTTTGCAAGAGGAGAGGAGGGCTTCTGGAAAAGGCTAATGAGCTCGCTATTCTCACTGATGCATAGATTGGCCTCATTATTTTCTCTGCAAGTGGAAAGCTCTATCAATACAACAGTCCAAGCATTTTGTGATCATTTATATTCTATCTACTTCTTAAGATATAGGACATTATTTTTATATTTATTTTGTTATGGTTGAATTTTGGTTTATATATTTTAAATTTATTTTGTTATCAAATTTTCCATCAAAGATGTTAGCCAATTCCACCGGCTCTTGTGATTTTTAACTTTTAATATCAAATTTATTCAGTCCTCTCTCTTTTTTTTATTTTAATGACTTCGGATTGTAGTTCTCTTTGTTGATTAAGATTATGTTAGTTCTGATTTTTTTTTCAAATATTGCATTCTATTTAATTAGAAGACTCTGATTATGCCATTAGTCTAAGAATCACAAAATAAAAAAAATTTAGTGCACCAAAAAAAAGAGTGCAATATTAGAATTTTTGCTTTTAAACAATAGATCATTATGGAAATCTACTAATATATTTTCTTTTGATTTTCTGGTAACACTAAAACATTAATATCGATCACATTTTCTTATGATAGATCTGATGATGATTTATCTGTAACTTGTTGATTCCAACTATCATAAAAAATATATAATTTTCAGTTTTTTATGATGTTTGGTCAACTATATAATTAAAATAAATAAGGCATTCACATACATAGCACACAATTCTCATATATTTACATGAGTAACACCATAGTTTTGATATTTACAAAAATAACATTCAATTTTTTAATGTTCATAAAAAACATCACGTTTATTAATTTTTAAGTAAAATGTGCTTTTTTTTTTAAGTAAACAACACATTTAATAATTTTTAAAATAAAATACACCTTTTTTAAGTATAGAAAATATGCTATATTTATAAATATCAAACTTTAAGTGTTAAATATGTAAACTCATAAGAATTGTGTGATATGTATGTAATTTTTTTTAAATATAATAAATGGGTTGTTCATTTCCATAACTCTAAGATGCAAGCTTTTTTTTCTTTCTTTCTTTTTTTTAAAAAATTTATAAAGATCAAAGATATATATATATATATATATATATATATATATATATATATATATATATATATATATATATATATATATAGTAAAGAATCTGTGACACTAGAATCTGCCAAGAGAGCTATCCTTCTTGATGCGACCCTCTGAACTATATTTTCATAAGTAGATTCAAAGTCATAGTTAAATCAAAATCACTTATTTCATACTTTGTCTTTCTTGAAAGCTTATAAGTTCTCTTAGATTTGACAAGAGTATCTTCTTCTTCTTGTGTATCACTTCCCAAATGATGAACTGATCTTTTTGATTTAGATGTAGAATCAAGTATTTTTGGGAGAGTCGGCGTTGCCTTCTTTCTTCCTTTTTGCTTTTGCTCTTTCACCTTGTAAAATTGCTTTTTAGTTCCTAAAGTAGATGCTACCGCTTCAAGAGGCTTTGTTGACTTAGGCTCTTTAGGGATGAAATATTTTACATCTTCATAAATCTTTGCTTCATTGACGGAGAATGGTTGTAGGTTACTAGGAATTCTGAATTCTTCCTTGTTTTAGGTACTTCATATACTGATGCATAGTTGATGGGACCATGCCATACTCATGTAGCCACGGTGGACCCAAGAGAGCTCTAAATGATGTATCTGCATCGATTACATGAAACTTCGCTTCTGTATATAAATCCCAAAACTTGAGCGGGAGAATAAAAGAACCCAAGATTTTCTGATATTTTTCATTGAAATCATGAACCATCAACTTATCTCTCACAAGATGTTGGATGTCAAGTGACAATCCTCTTAATACCTTTAGACTCATAAGATTGATAGAAGAACCTAGATCAATCAATATTTGGCTGATTGAGATTCATCACTCTCTGTAGTAACATATCAAGGATGGTTGTGATCTGTCGTTCCCAACATAAGATCTTCTTCAGAAAATGTGATTACTGGGAGATCTTGATTTTGCAATGCTCCATGCATTTCTCAAAGTAAGCTTCATAACTCTCCGGATCTTTGAGGGCCTATATCAAAGTTTTTCGGAGGTCTTTTGACATCAAGAGAGCCTTGTACACACCGCCAGTGTGATCTTTCAAATGTGATAGAATATTATAATTAATATTTTTACTTGATTTAGGCTTCATTCTAGGATTTCTGGGAATAATATCTTTGTTGACTTCAATTTGTTTTCCTTTATCTTTATTTACATTTCCCTTCTTTGATGAAGGTGGTAAGACTTTACCGCTTCTCAACTGAACTTGAATTACCTTATCTTGCTCAGATTCTTTTGAAGACGTAGTTTCTTCAAATTCCCTTCTTATTCTGGAGGTTTGGCCAAAAGTGCTAGACTCATTTTTCAGCTGCATACGTTTCATGCATGATGATATCGATGAGTCTGTCTCTTCTTCGTCGGGAAAATATAGATCTTCATCTGAACTGTTATCATCTTGTTGAGTCATTAAACAAAATTCAGATGTTAACTCCTCAAGCTCTTCTTGCTTTCCTGATAAGAATTATGATGGGTTGGTCGAGTCTATCTGACTACCCTTGTCATTTTGGAGTAATTGATGCTGAAGAACATCTAACATCACGTAGATGATTATATCTCTACTGGACAAGATTCACCATTATCTTCTTCATTCAATTCGACAATGTGAAGTTTAGGCATGAAGTCTGCAAGCCTAAATGGTTGTCTTGTCGGTTACTGATACTCCTCTAAATTATTAATAATCTTTTGAGTTGTAGTTCTCTTCTTGATCTTCTTTTTCTTAGCTTCTTTGATCTATGAGGCATGTGTTTAGTAGACTGCTCCTGTGTTGTGATGAAGTATCCTTATCAAAATGCTACTGAGAAGTCCAAATACTTAGTTTAGACATCTCTCTTAAGTATAATATAGGTTCAAGTGATGATTTCTACTTAACACTTGGGATGTCTTTTAGCTGCTTCAGCAATTTTCATGGTCATTTTGGAGACTACCGTTTCTCATTCTTCAGTTTGAGCTGATTTCTCCTTATTTTTGTCTTTGATGGATGATACAAAAGAGAACGTAGTCATCCATGTAAACCTTCTTTTTGGGTTGACTAAAACACTGTCGGATAATATAAATTCACCTCGCTGATACTTCTTTCCTAGCCAATCCTTAAAGACATAATAATCTTCAATATGATGACTGATCATCTGATGATAGGGACAGTAATTTGGATTACTGACTTGATCAGCTTCTTTAGGCCTTTTAATTTCTGGTAATTGCAAACCAGCTTTAATTGCTTGTCGAAATAATTTTCACACTACTCTTCTAAAGGAATAATCTTTGTTCATCTTTTCCTTTAGAGATGGTCGCATTCGCTCATCATCTCTTGTTACTTATTTTGGATGCTCTCCACCACTTGGAAAAGTCTGAGGTTTATCATTGCCTCCTAATACTAATTTTGGCTAGGGATTAGAATAGACAAGCTTCTTTCCCTTATCATAATGGTACATCGGCTGTTTTCTTTTATCTACATTATATATCACCCACTTTTCACCATTTGAGCTATAGGAAGCGGCATGAATTTCATTTCTTCTTGAGTTTGAAGGTTTATTTTTCTTTGCTTTATCTCCATAGACTTCAGACTTAGGGCGATTCAGCTTTTCAAATTTAGCCACCCTATCAAGCAAGTCCTGGAATATTGCAATCGATGTCATGCATAAAAATGGTTTCATTTTATCATCCATATTGCCCATTAGTAATTGGATCGCATGTTCTTCTTCCAATTGTTGCTCGCACTTCATACTTGGGTTACGCCAACGACTTATGAATTTTATCATTAACTCATCTTTTCTTTTTTTTAGCAAGGCAAGGTCAGCAATTATTATTTTCTCAATTGCACTGGCGAACATCTTCTCAAATATAGTCTCTAATTCAAAAATTTTGCATACCACTCGAAAGCAGCTAAAGTCGGGCTGTTGACGAACTGATGGAAAAGTAGCATCATTCCCTCACGTGTTACCACAGGTAGACTTAAACTGTGCTAGATGTTGCTTTGGATTCCCAAGCCCACTAAAAGTATTAAATTTTGGCACTGAGTAATCTTTCAGGTATGGAACTTGATCATATTCAACTGGGTAAGGGCGACCCTTACTCACCAGCTTTTCAGCGTGCTCTGAGGCTATGACTGTCTTTATCTTTTCATTAATTATTATTTCTAGCTAAGCAGTTATTATCATTCCAAGTATGCTAGCCAAATTTTGAATTATCGTTTGAAGAGATAGTTGATTAACTTCGTTCCTCGCTTCATGTGCATCATGTGCTTTAGGAGCTTGAGGTACCAAAGTGACTGGTGGTATAGAAGTTGTATTATTAGCTATCTGTTCATTATCAAACAAGATAGGTAATGCATTTGATGTGATATTCTTCTACAACATCTCCATCATGATGTTCATTTGTACTATCATATCATTCATCTTGATACCAAGCTGTGCAATCACCTTATCTTTGACCTCTATTTGACGCTGTATTTCTCTTTGCTCTCTAGCTAGCGCCACAGCGTCAATCCATACAGGCTCTTCTTCTTCTTCTTCTTCTATTTCTTATTGTTGTTTTGCTCTTTGCTCATCCTCAGGGGAAGAACTTTACTATCCTTCTCTTTATGCATTTGCAGAGATAGTTGTTGAATAATAATGATCAGTATAAAAGCATGTATGATCATTTCTTCAACCATATAAACAGCTTCAATGCCCATCATCTCTTTTTTCATTTTGATCTTATTCTTCTTCTTCTTCTTCTTCTTCTTCTTCTTCTTCTTCTTCTTCAGCAAAGATTGAAGATCCATCTTCTACTTGCTTTTGTGAAGACTATTCTTCATAAATATCAATCGTGTTAGTTCCCGAGTTCATGTTATTGATGGTGCTTTGAGAGTTCATCTATATCTTTGATCATATAGATGACTTCTACTTCCATAGTGTCTTCTTCATTGCCTTCTTTTTGCACGTGAATTTCTGATCAACGTTTCCAGTGGATCTCTGGTTCAATGTGCGGGGCACAATTCTTCTATTAAAGGACTACGATCAAAGTCAACCTTCTCTTGTGGGGTGAATTGATCGATGATGGGATCTCCTAAAGGATTCTTCAGGGTGTGGACCATCATGTCTTTCATCAATGATATCCCTTCTTTTGGGTATCCGCTTCTAATGAGTTATTTTTGAGGTAGATTTTTGAGTATATGTATCAGATGTTACACCTCTTCCATTATTCAAAGTTTCATTACAGAGCCTTGGCCTTCATATCTGTTTATCCTTTCACAGGGACCTTTCAATAGCGGATTCTTGGACATGCGGTCCAAGTGTCACGCTCTGATGCTCACCACGCAAGGACGCATGATTGTTACCAAAAAGAGATGGAAACTTTCTTGGTGGAGCTGATTTTCCATCACCACATGCCTCAAATCTTCTTTTCATTAAGCCTCTGTCCTTGGCTACTTTGAGAACTTTATGTATCCTGACAGACAGTGTTTCAGGCTCACTCCTCTGTGGAGGTGGAGCTTGATGTTGTTGGCTCCATAATGACTTCTTTACTTCACCAGTAGAGCTATTCCTCTTTACCCATTTTATGTTGTCAAAGTTATTGTGGGTGGGAATACTCGCTTCTGGCGGCAGTATCGCTTTTTCACTAGGTCATTCAAAGGGAATCTGTTGAGCTCTTAGCTCAGCATTTATTCTTCTTCTCTGCTTTCTGGTTAATTTGCTTTCTGATGAGGAAGCTTCATGATCATGCTTTCCAGGTACAAAAGGTTCAATCGAGCAGTTGTACCATGAGGTATTAAAGACATAGTTTGCCCGCTGACGGTTCTTTTCATCATGGGGGCTTCAAATTGGCTTAGCCTTTTGAAAATTGAAGCTCTCTGCCTAGAGAACTCCTTGACAGCGGTTGGTTGTTGAACTAATTGATGAGCCTGGCTAGTAGGAACTTCAGTAACTTGAGTTCTTCCAACATGGCCTCGGACGAATGTACCACGGGTGGGTACTTCAGGAGTTGCAGCTACGATAGCTGAGAAACTCAAGCTACCAAATTGAATTATAGCTCCAACATCTCTTGTGTTGATGACATTTGCTAGTGTGATGTTACACTCTACCGAATCAATGAAAGGAGTGCTCTATAGATCCATTCTGCAAAAGTGAAAGATGGGGATTAGTAATTATTATTTATTATTTCACCCCATACTTTCAAGATGCAGAGGTACTACAGATCAAAATAATAGTGTAATAAAGATGTACTTTACAGAATAATTCATTTGATATAGAGCCTCATACAATAGTAATATGAATTTACTACACATTTAAATAGCCATTTTTATTTTAAATTTTTAAATATTTTATTGCTACTTTAGCATACATATGACTAGCCAAAGATGGAAAGAGAATCTTGTCCCCCAGCGGAGTCGCCAAAAATGTGTGGGCACCAAAAATTTGCCACCAACCTCTTGTTAATATTGAATTGAAAAGAGTGAGTTAAGAGTGTCGGTGTAATTTTCAGAATGCAAATGGAATAGTAGATAAAACACCCAGAGATTTTGCCCTCATTTTGTGAGGACTTTAGATCTGATTCCAGGTTTCCTATAGGCGCAAACCCAATAGTTAATTACCCCTCCCAAAAAGTGAGAGAACTTTTGATTAAGGCTAGTTGTTAGATCGCTTAATGCGTAGTAGTAGCATATGGAGTTTTAGAATTTAAGATTATGAAATTCATCATTTTAGCTTAAACTGGATAGGGGGGATAACGTGTGGTTCTAGATCCCATGTCACATCCCGGTCCCTAGTCTACTTAATGAGGAGGAACAACTTAAAGGAAGGATCCTTATTAGAACACACATGGGTTACGTCATCAAGAAATCTTTATAGACTTGGGGTGGTGTTTGTCTATGGAGACAATCTTAAGTCTATCTTAGCTAACATAGGGTTGTTTTCTATCAAGTATACCCTATGATTCACAACTCAAAGGGCAGAGCCATTGGGGAGCATACGGGCTACGATCGTGATCATAATATAATGGAGTCTGACCCAAACTATCCGATGAGGACTCGTCGTAACCGCTTCATCGTGGAGCGCCAAGAGCGTGGACATGGCATGTCCTGATTGAGAGTGAACATAGAAACACTTGATTTGACATTGGCTCCTTTGTGAGCTAGTTTTCTTAATTTATCACCCCGATAAATAATTACGGAAGGTGGATGATAGATTGAGTTTTGCTTTAATGATAGAATTTCATTTAAGTAATTTTTTAATGGGGAGCTCGTGCACAAAGGGGAGATGACATTGAGCCATGGAGCATGCATGAAGATGGGAAAGCTGAGGGTTCGGGTCATTCGCGTGAAGGAGAACCGATCGTACGATTGAGGAATAAGGCAAGCCGGGTTTATTAATGTGGATTTAGGGCATTAAGATTATATTAGGGATTTTACATAGATTTTTAAATTGATTAATCGACTTTAATGTAAATATTTTGTCGATAAAATCACATGGTCAATATATATATTAATCTTAGCTTTTTTTGATGTTTGAACACAACGGCTAGTTTGTTTCACAAATGGAGGCCGTTTGGTTCGAATCAGTGTCAAATTGAGTCAATTTCAACTCAAAATATGTATCACCGCTTTCGACCGCTCAACATTCATGCAGACTTATCCAAATTAAGTGCAGATGGTCTTACTTAATATATTTCGATGTTTTGAAGCCAATGATATAATCAATTTTATGAACGAAGGTCATTTGGTTTGCGTCGGTGCCTCCTGACCTCGATATGCATGTATGCGCATTGATGACTCGAACCCTTGATCGATTGCTCTTTAGATCATGCAATATTTATATATTGACCAATTTCAACATTCTGAATGTAATGACAAAGTCCATTCATCAATCAGAGGTCATTTAGACCATTTATTGGTGACGTCTAGTGCATTTTGAGCCCCGATTTGCTTACTATCACCTCTGAAGTCCATCGAATTAGACTTGTGGGCTTCACTCGACTTATGACACATATGTGGAGGTCAACAAATGCCCCCAACAAATGTGGTTTGCACATCGAGCGAGTCGCATTTGTTGAAAATTGGTTGACCCTTCGGGCTGCCTACAGAACTTGTATCATTTCAACTTCGATTGCAATAGCTTACTGAACTTTGATAGAATTTGTCATTAGTATAATGCCTTATTTAGGACATGCTTAATGATGGGATTGACTAATTTGTTAGAATCGACTTGTAGGATAGATAGGAGTTCTTACACCATCTACTCTCTACTTCAATGGCTTTGCTGAAGATCTCTTTTGTTTATGTCATTGTAGATTTGAGTTTCCTCCAACCCTAGCTTCATGCTTGGTTGGGTTTGATGGAGGAATTAGTTTATTTGTTTTTATGAAGGACTCCACTGGGGAATCAATTTATCTGTGCTTGGTCAGATTTGAAATTCCTTCTATCCTAGCTTTAAGCTTAACGGACTTGATGAAGGACTGACCTAATTTGTCCACATTGACTTGTCAAGAAGTGTATGTACGCCCTGAATCTCGTGCTTACTACTTTAACAGATTCATTAAAGGGTGCATACAGATGACCCAGCCTTCCGGCTTATACTAGGTCTATGTTGAGTTATCAGTCCAACGATATGTGCTTTAACAGACTGAATAACCATGACATTTCTTTAGTTCGGTCATCAACTTTGTATGAACTATGGAATTGTTTCCTCAGTCCTATGCTTTTTAATTTGACGAACTTGATGAGGATATTGGCTTTAATATATGCTTTGAGCTTGATCAGCTCATTTGAGAATAAATTGAGATATCACCCTACGGGTAATATATAGATTGATTTGAGGTACCAATTGAGTTTTCAAATTATCTTGATCTATCGATCAAATAAAAGATCTCTTGGATCGATTGCTTGTAATCACTAAGTTGGATCTTGTTTGAGATCAAATATCATCATTGACCAACAAGCGGCTCTTTCACTTTCTTGATTTATTGAGTGAGGAGAGCATCAGCAACTCGGCCACATTTGGGCTTATTGAGTTTGACCTTTAGAACCTACTCGAGTCTTCAATTTAAGCTATAATGGGTTGGTGATTTTATCATCAAACTGATGAACGGGTGCTCTTTCACTGCGGCCTTTCTTGGGGCTTGTTGAGTGAGAAGAGTGTTAGCAACTCAGCCATATTTGGGCTTATTGAGTTCGACCTTTAGAACTCATCCGTGTCCTAGACTTTAGGATGTAGAAGTTAATGTTTCTATAACTTAATTGATTGAAGCTTCTGAAATTAGGAGTTCTTCTGACTTAATCTCCAGAATTTGATAAATTTCTTGACATTTAGGACTGTCTTTTCATGCATAGAAATAGATTATTTTTGTTCCTGCAAGAACCTGCAACTTTAATAATAATAATTAGGGATGTATTTAGGGATTTTGGCATAAAGCTCGATGTCAACCTGAATCATAATATATTCGAGGATCTTGTCTTATAGCACAACATCAACTCAAATAAACATAACATAAATTAAAAATGCCTCATGTCTTGAGGGGGAATTCTAAAGCACTTTTAAAAGAACTTTTAAGATAAAAATATGCAAATACACTAATATTTGAATTGATATGCTCTTAATAGGGTTTTAACATGCATCATTGATTTCATCTATGCATAGAAATCTAAAATGCCTCTTATATAACAGGGGAATTTTCACATGAAAGTTTTTCATCTAGAGTATGTTTATTTAGGGATCTCGAATGACGCATTTGGCTTAAATAGATATAAAAAAAATATCCCCTATTTGTGGGGATTTATTGTACGAGAATATATTCCTCATGTATAATACTTTTCAAGTATCGACCATTAATTGGTGGCATTGGTCTTTCACCCTTTAGGTCAATGAGTTGGTATACCCCTCCTTGATACATTTTTTAATGATAAAAAGGCCCTCCCAATTAGGCTCAAATTTGCCACCAAATTTTCAATTAGGAATATTTGGTCATCTTAGCACCAGAACCAATTCTCCTTTTTAGAATATTCGAGGCCACACCGTATGGTCAAAAGCCCTAGACATCTTTACTCGATAGACTTCCAAATTTTTATAAGCTTGCAATCTAACTTCATCAAGCGCATCGAGTTCCTCCATTCTCAAACTAGCATTTTGATCTTCAATTATATTGTATTGGATGGCTACACGGAGTAAAGGTAACTCAGCTTCAAGTGGAAGAAATGTTTCAATTTCAAATACTAATGAATAAGGAGTGGCTTTAGTTGGCATCTTGTAGGTGGTTGGATATGCCCATAATGCCTCTATCAATTTGGTATACCATTCTCTCTTATTTTTAGTAAGGATCTTCTTGAGTAATTTGATTAATGTCTTGTTGAAGGCTTATGCCAAACCATTTGCTCTTGGATTATATATTGAAGAGTATCACCAATCAATTTCATGACGATCGATGAATCTATAAATCTTTGCACTTTTGAAAGCTGTGCCATTATCAGAAATTATTCGACATGGTACTCCAAATCTATAGACCATATTATGCGTGAAGAAGTTGATCACTCGGTCAACAGTAACTTCTTTAAATGAGATAGCTTCAGCCCACTTAGAGAAATAGTTAGTCGCAACTAGGATGAAGCGATGTCCAGTTGATGATGGTGGATCAATTGGTCCAATTACATCTATACCCCAGCATTCGAATGGCCAAGATGCTATTGTTGGGTGTAGTGGATTTGGAAGCTGGTGGATTATATTCCCATGTACCTGACATTCATGACACTTCGTAACATAATTAATACAATATCTCGCCATAGATGGCCAATGCTAGCCCATCCTTTTGATCTTTACTGCCATCTTGGGATGTGACTGGTGTGCACCATAGAGCCCTTCATGAACTTCAACCATCACTTTGGTACCTTCATCTGTATTTAGGCATCATAGCCACATTTGTTCGAATGATCTATGATATATAGTGTTGTTGACAAAAGCATAACGCAATATTCTCTTCTTGATTTGAGCTGCCAATGATTTATTATTTGGTAATTTTCCTTCTTTAAAGTAGTCGATGAAGGGTTGCCTCCAATCATGCGGCTCTTCTACAATAAAGGCTTCACACTACTTTTCTGAGGTAATGTCATTCTTAGCTCTTCTTTGTATAATTTCTTATTGATTTTGGGGAGTATGATGAGCAACTTGAGTCGCATCCTACTGTGTCAAATTTAGTAACCCCTTAACCTGCGAGGATTGATACTTTGATGGATCTAGAACTCATTGAGTAAATATCCCGATCATGACATAATCACCATTCATACTTATCATCTCCTTAGCTAATTTTGCTAAGCAATCGATAATATTATTCTCGGATCGAGAGACTCGAGTTAGTGTGATATTTGATATTTTCTTCATAAGCTCAAGAACTCGCTTGTGATAGAAGGCTAACTCAAGCTTATTGATTTTATAGATGCCCAGTACTTGATTTGTAATAAATTGAGAATCACCAAAAATATGCAACTTTTGAATGCCTATGAAAATAGCTTCTTCAAGAGCCACTAATGCTTCATACTCGGCTTCATTATTAGTTCTTGGCTTGGCCACCATATGATCATCTCATTATTTCCTATTATGAAGATGTTGTCAATTCTCGCTCTTAAGAAATTTAGAGGTTGGAATTTGATCGATGAGGCTCCATCAAAGTACATTTCCCAAATTTATGATTTTTTCTTTCATGAATGAGCATAATCGCTCATCGGGAAAATCATCATTAAGAGAAGAGTCAGAATGGGATATGCTAGAAAATCTAAGACTTGTCCCTTCACCGCTTATGCAAAATGTGATATCAAATTATAAGCACATCGCCCATCTTGCCAAGCAAGTCAACATGTCTTATCATTAAGTACTTCAGTGATCGATCCTAGAGATGAGCGTAATCTTGTGAGATAACATATAGTGACGGAGCTTTTGGATTGCAAAAATCAATGTCAATCAATGCTTCTCTATCTGAGAGTATCTCATTTCTGCTCCTATTAATCTTTGACTGATATAATAAAGAGCATTCTCTTTACTTTCTTCATTGTGTTGTACCAATAATACTCCAAGGGACTCTTCTAATGCAGCCGTGTATAGAATGAGGGGCTTCCTAGGAGTAGGCACTGCAAGGATTTGTGGATTTAACATGTAGCTTTTAACGCTATTGAAGGCTTCTTGGCACTCCTTGTCCCATTTGAATGGAGCATCCTTCTTCATCAATTTTGCAAATGGTTCAAAGCATCCTGATAGGTTTGATATAAATCGATAGATGAATGCAAGATGTCCTTGTAAAGAAGGAAGTTGACACAAACTCTTTCATGGAGGCATCTCCATGATTGCCTTGACTTTAGTAAGATCAATTTCAATATCTCTGTGACGTATGATATACCCAAAAGAATTTTTAGAGGATTCTCCAAATGCACATTTTAAAGAATTCATCTTGAGATCATACTTTATGATTCTCTCCAATACAATTCTCAAGTCTTCAAAGTGATTTCCAGGATTTAAGATTTTCACCACCAAATTGTCAACATAACATTCCACCTTCTAGTGAATCAAATCATCAAAAATACCCATCATGGCTCTTTGGTATGTAGCTCTAGCATTTTTCAAGCCAAAAGGCATGACTGTGTAGCAATAGATGCCAATAGGTGTTCTGAATGATGTATGTCTTTCATCTTCAGGCATCATTTTGATTTGGTTGTATCCCAATGATCCATCCATGAATGAGAATATGTCATAGTTGGAAGTGTTGTTAACTAGTAGTTATGATATTGGAAGCAGAAAGTCATCTTTTGGGCATGCCTTATTTTGGTCTCAAAATCAATGTAGAGATGGATTTGACCATTCTTTTTTCTAATTGGGATAATGTTAGCTATCCACATACTTCTCCTCCCGGATGAAGCCTTCTTCAATCAGCTTCTTAGTTTCAACATATACTTGTTCTTCAATCTCCAATCTCGTTCACCTAGGAGCTTGCTTAATATTGCATCTAGTTTAATGGCAAGTTTATGAACTATTACCTCAGGGGATAAGCCTGGCATTTCAGAATATGTCTAGAAAAGCAATCCTTGAATTCATAAAGTAGCACTTTTAACTCTTTAACTTTCTCATTAGGTAGAAGGGCACTAACGAAAGTTGGATGAGGATTATCTTCAGCTCTTAGGTTGATTTCTTTGAGTTCATCCAAAGTAGTTATTTGTCCACCATCTTCGAGTTCTTCAAGTGCAAGCTTGGTTTCTACTTCTTCATCATTTGTGAGAAGAATTTCATGGAGATCATCTTCTTCGTCACTCTTAGTTTTGATCTCGGCTTTTATTATATTATAACAAGCTTTATTTTGATGAGTTTTGTGGATGAACCCCAAACCTTTAGTAATAAACTTATCACTTCTTCGTGATGCTTGTGGACTTCTTTGGCTCCACATCTTATTAAAGATTTGAATTCTATCTTTAGTAGTTACAATATGAATTCCAAGCTTATGCATCATTCTTCATAATTTTTGTGGATAGTATATTGGTATTTTTGTTGGCACTATTGCATCATAATTTTCTTATTGAGTAGGCTAATCAAATTTGTGAGGCTGAGACTCTTCAAATTTGTAAAATACAATTTCTATTTGCCACTCTCGCTCAATGATGGCACATAGAATATTATCAATTCTTCGATATTATGAACCTCTAGTGGATTAATTTCTTTGAAGCCGCTAAGGGATGGGTATAATTTTGAGTGAGTCATCTGACTCTACTAAGAGAGTTATCCTTCTTGATGCGACCATGTGGTGAAAATTTTAATATTCCAAATGTGCTCATCTATTCCTCTTCCTTCGTGGGTGGAAAGAAGATAAATGAGAACACCGGAATATAAATCTCCTTGGTCAGATGCCACGTAGATCTGCAGATGTACTTCTTACGGTGATCGAGTATGATATTAAGGAGAGGTGTACTATCTCAAAAGATAGAAGTCACCACCCTACAATGGGCCTAACCACCAAAATAAGGACTCTTAAGGACGTTGGGTCTTTGAGGTGTACCAGAGATTCTTTCCCTACTTTACATGGAAAAAGTAAAGCGATTTTATTTTAAATCGGGTTCGTTAAGTTTCCTACAGGGGCAAGACCCTATAGTTAATTACATCCTAAGGAATGAGAATTATTTAAGAAAACTCTTGATTAAGGTAAATGATTGTTGCCTCTAATGATTTCAATGGAGGGTGGTGCACCCAACCCAATGGGTTTGGGTCATCCCAAATGGACCCAAGGCCAAAATCAACCCCATAGCTCAAATTGGCTAAATAGAAAACTTTTCTCCACTTGATTTGAAGCACATGGGAGATTACCAATCCACTCCTAGCTCAAACCTACCATGTGCCAACTCCTAACAACTCAAATAGCCTTCCCATTATTGGCAATTGGATCAAAAAGTTAGCTTCAACCATCCAATTGCCATAGGGGGAGATATACTCCCATTCCACTTGAATTGCACATGCTCATGGTCGATTGAGTGTTAGACAGTGTTAGGAGTCATTAGATAGTGATCCTAAGCTCTCCAAGAGGAAATTGAAATCAGCCATTCTCGCTTTTCATCCTTTGAAAATAGGGGAGCTCCATAGAATTCCTAACTTCCTCCACACTACAATTCAATCCAATTACCTTTGCACACTCCATCAGAGGACCAAATCAAGTTTTCCTAAACTCTCCCTCAAGTTCCAAAGGCAAGGAGAAGTCCAATTCGATCAAAGTCTCAAAGGAGAGGAGGAGGGGTTAGTCTATAGAGCAATCTACACAACCTCAGGAGCTAATTCTTTCACCACAACTTCGTCTCAACTAGATGAAGCTCCTCTAAGGGAATTGAGCATCAGTGATCACCTCCAGTGAGGTATGGCATTTTCTGATCACTATATTTAAGAGGTGTTGGTCCTTTGTAAAAGAAAAGTTCATGGCATGAAAATTCAATCGTCGGATAAGATTGAAATTAGTGTATGATGGTGTGTGCAAAATTTTATCCCAATCCGAGCTCAATCAAGCTCAGATCAGGGATTAGATCATAGATTTTCTATGATTCACCAGGAAGAATAGGAATGATCATGACCATCCATCCGCATGTTTTGGATGGAAGGCCGAGATTAAATGCACATTTTATATTCGATTTATCCTTTTAAAAACCATGGGTGATTCCTGGTTGTTTGATCCTTGATCGAATGATGAGTATCAAACTGCATCCTACCGCTGTCACGTACACGGTGATGGGACGTTTAAGTGATGGCTCACCGCGCAACTCATGGAAAGTGCATTGACCACCACCACCGTGTGTCAAGCCATGGATTAAAGGATTTAATTAGATTTTACTTAATTCTAATTAACCCTCTAACCTTTAAAAATTTAAATCTCCTTAAATAAAAATCAAAAAAATATGAGGTAAATTGCCATTGAAAGATAATTCAATCTAGAATATTATAAAATAATTTTAATGGATTTTGAATTGTATCTTTTTTTGGTTTTGTCTTTCAATGGAAATCTTAATTTGTTAATTGCTCCTTAATTAATCCTCTGATTAATCTCAAACTTCCTGAGAATGTTTTGGGGGATGACTTTAAAAATTTGATTAGTGTTTTAATCCCTTATTGAAGTTGATTAAGGTTTGATCCAGTGAATAGGAGACTTAGAGAATAATTTTGGGGTATTTTCTTTAAGCTATTCCCTAAAGCCCCTTTTCTTTCCTTAATCCTCTCTTAATTAAGGGATAATTCATTAATTACCTTATTAATTAATTTTTTAAAATTTCTAAAACTTTTTAGAACTTAATTAGTCTACTTTGGGTAAATTCTTAGGTGTTCAAGAGCCTAAGTTCAATTAAGGAAATCAAAACTCAACTCATATGTATGAGGGGTGTTTTGAAATTACTTAAGTTAAACCCCTTAGCCTAGCTAATCATTAATCATGAGCCAAATTGCATTAGGCAATTTTCTTCCTAGGTGCATTCCAATTTTAATTCTTTGTGAGTTTTTATGTCATCTCATTGGCTCATAATTATTTGGTTAACTATGCTAAGGTGGTGTAGGTAAGGGTTAATTAACTTGTTTAATTATACCTTAACCTAATCAAAAATCTAAAATGGATCCAATCATCTAAAAATTAAACAAAAATATCAAATACATGTGGAAATGGGTTAGGAACAGCAAACTCAATCCATATTTTAAAAATTAAATCAAATTCTAAATCAAACAAAAATAATACTAAATAAACTTTGATTTATTTTAAGCTTTCTTATTTTATAAGATTAGCTTTAGGACTTAATTAAAGTGAATGTGTTTACATGCTTTCATTGCTGTAATTATTCCCCAACATATTAAATATGTATGTCATATGGTTTCATGCATCTATGCTTCTCAAAAATCAAATTTAAAATGAAAAAAATTACTTTATGTCAAATTGCATGTCTTGGCTAAAGTAATAATATGAGTGGCTATTATCACTATTAAATTCAAATTATTTTTAAAATATGTGAATCAATTATCAAAATTGAAAGTGTGTTACTTATATTTTAATTATAAGCTTGCATGTGAGTAAAATATAAGGATGTGCTTAGTATAGGTTTTCCTTCTTTCTCTTTAGTATAGAATATGATTTGGTAAGATGTATGGTTCATTTGAAAAGAACCTAACACTTTCCTAGTTCCATATCATATTCATTCCTATACTATCACTTATGAAGGATACCTATGCTTGCACATATAAATTGCATAAATAAAATGAATCAATTAACACCAACTTTTGCATTCTTTCTTTTCCATTCATTTCTTTTGTACACATGTTTGTATTTAAGGAAAGTGGTATATTAGTTTGGACAACCCCCATAATAATGAATTCCTTGCTTAATTGTATTTAATTCATTTGTAATCCGGGTTGTATAAGGGTAGAGCTCAGTACCCAATTTATTTTCAGGTTTGTGTAGTGGCGCCTGACCACACTTGGCCTTTTATTCTTTTGTGATTAGCTTTATAAATTGATTGATGATTTGTTTAGCTTGTGCACTAAGTGGCAACCTTTTTCCTAGTTTCTTCCTTGCTTTATGTATGACCTAGATGTGGATTAGGATATTAAGGAAAAATAAATCTTTTACCAAACTTAATTATTCAAAACTAAAAATAAAGAACTTATAACCTCACCTAAAGCTTAGGTTTAAAATCAAGATAAAAGAATTAACAACCCCTTAGCTGGATGAGTATTTCTTTTATAACATCATGCATAAATGCATCTTATTTTACTCTTGATTATAGAGCTTTCACCCTTGTCAGAGAAACTTGGCTTGACCTTTGAGAGCACATGGAAACACAGCCCTCTAATTTTGTCCAATAACTTTATTTCTCATGCATAGGCATATGAATCCTATTAGCCCGAGTAAAAATATTGTCCAAAATGAAAATAAAATGAAATCTGAATTGCATTAGATTTAGGTCATTAGAAGCATGTCCTTACATGATCTAGTCTCTTTAGGGAGTGAGTTTAAGGACTTAGTCTCTTTCTAAATAAATAATAGCCTAGCTATCTTGCATAAAGCATAAGACTTGCCTACATGAATTTAAAAGCATGGAAGGAGTTAGTTGGCAGCCACCCCCATGCAATTGTAAGTCCAAACAGTTGGGTGGTTTGTCCTTTCTTGTGGAGGCAAACCAAATACCCATTTTCTCCTTAGATTTAGGTTGTAATTTTAGCCCCCGCCAAAGCTTCCTAAATTTAGGTTCTGAGATTACTTCTCCTCTTTGTGGGTCATAAGCATAATTTCTCACAACTTAGGCATTTCCATACTCTTGTGTTATGAAATCATAAGTCCTAAATTTCTAATGAAAAATACAACTCAAATAAATTAAATCAATTTCAAAAATGTAAAGCTCGACCATAGGATAGTTTAAGATGCTCGCTAAGTTTCCTAGCATCGTGGGCATCTCCTACTTATCTTTTTTTTGGCTTCGCTAATAACTCCCTCTCTTTGATCAATCCCATTTGATCTTCAAAAATGAACTAATCGATTGATAGTCCTTTCCTATTGAAATCTTTGAAGATAATGATCATTTACTTTAATCGAGAGTATTCTTAAGGGATCCCATCTCTTAGGATGTAATTAACTATGAGGGTTTGCCCCTATAGAGAACTTAACGAACCTGGCTTAAAATAAATCCTGCTTTAGTTTTCCATGTAAAGTAGGGGAAGAATCTTTGGTGCATATGTAGACCCATTATCCTTAGGAGTCCTTGTTGAGGTGATTAGGTCCATTGCATGGTGGTGATTTTTATCTTTAGAGATAATACACCTCTCCTCAATGTCGTATCTGATCACCCTCAATATGAACATCTGCGGATCTACGTGGTGTCCCAACAAAGGTGTATTTTTATAAATTTCTATTTTCATTCATCCTCTTTTCTAAAAGGAGGAGGGTAGATGAAGGCAGGAATGTATAAGAAGAATTATTTTCACCATAGTCCACTAAGTTAGAAAGCAAGAACAAGAAAAAATACAAATTTTAAATTTTGAGATTGAATCTGCAACAAGTTAGACACAAAGCTTAGGACCGAAGGCATTCTTATCTCAATAACAACTCATCAACTCCATTAAGTCCACCCAGGGCATAAAGCTAGGATAAGAGAAAATACAAATTTCAAACTCTCAAAAGTAAGTCTTCAACAAGTCCGAAAGCATAAAGCATAGGACCAAAGACATTCCAAATTCTCTCAACAGTTACTACGAAAGCCCCCTATTAGACAAGGGGTATTTTTATATATTTATCTAAGTATACATCATATTTTAAGCTGAGATCCTTAGATAGATGCATATTAATATTGAAAAACATATCAGGTCTATTTCGTAGTAAAGGAAATCAAATCTCATAATATATTTATGAACTAATCTGCAATCCCCCTGTTAGACAAGAGCTTTTTTTTAATCAAGGTTGTTCAACCTCTCTGAAAGAAGGTCTTCAGATATATATTGATTGGCTTATGATGAGATCCTTAATATATCTTTAGTCATATTGTTAAAGATCTCATAATGACATATATATATATATATATATATATATATATATATATATATATATATATATATATATATATATATATATATATATATATATATATATATATATATATATATATATATATATATATATATATATATATATATATATATATATATATATATATATATATATATATATGCAAAAAAGATCTCCCAAATATCAATGTTTGTCTCCCATATTTATCAGATGTCAAAGATCAAGTCAGAAGAACTCCTAATTTCAGAAGCTTCAATCAGAAGAACTCCTAATTTCATAAACTTCAATCAACTAAGTTAGAAAAATATCAACCTCTATATCTTCAAGTCTAAGACACAAATGGGTTTTAAAGGTCAAGCTCAACAAGCCTACAAATTATCGAGTCACCAACGCTTTCCTCACTCAACAAGCCATAAGAAAAGGCCATAGTGAGAGAGCTCATGCTTGACAGTCCAATGATGATAGTTGTTCAATCTCAAACCAAATTCAGCTTAGTAATTACAAGCAGCTAGAATCCAAGAGATATTTCTACTTGATCGATAGACCAAGACAATCTGAGGACACAACTCTCAACCCAGAACTGCCTCAAATCAATCTTTATATTGCATGTAAAGTGATATCTCAATCTATTTTCAAACAGCCTGATCAAGCACCAAGCGTAGATCAAAGTCAATTTCTTCATCAAGTCTGTCAAAGTAGAAAGCATAAAATCGATGAAGAAATTTCATAGTTCATACAAAGCTGATAGCTAAACTAAAAGAATTTTGTGGTTATTCAGTATATTAAAGTACACATTAATAGACTGATAACTCAATATTATATACCTAATATAAGCTGGAAGGCTAGGTCATCTATATGCACCCTTCAATAAGTCCATCAAAGCAGCAAGGATAGGATTGAAGTCATACGTGCACTTTCTAACAAGTCAATATGGATAAATTAGGTCAATCTTTCATCAAGTCCGTCAATCTTAAAGCTAGGACAGAAGAAATTTCAAATATCAAAGAAAATAAACCAATTCTTTTATCCAACCCAGTCAATCATGAAGTTAGGTTCAGAGTAAATTCAAATCTACAATGACACAAAAGAAAAAGATCTTCAGCAAATCAATTGAAGCAAAGAGTATATGATGGAAGAAGCTCTTCAACAAAGCCATTGAAATTGAAGTTGAAGTAATTTGAGATTAACGGTCAACATGAAAGGTTTTCAACAAACATGACTCGCTCCATGCGTGAATCTCATTTGTTGGGGGGTATTTGTTGACCTCCATGCATGCATATAAGTCAAGTCGAGCTCACAGGATAAATTTGGCACGCTTCGGATCACACATTAAAGCTAAAATACACTCGATGTCATCAAAACTACTCAAAATGACCTCCAATTGATGAACAGACTTCTCCATTGCATTCATAACATCAAAATTGATTAAAATATACATATTGCATAATTTGACGGTCGACAGTCAAGAGATCAAGTTGTCAATGCACCAATTTGCATAACAAAGTCATGAGGCTGCGACGGTGCCCAAACAATCTTTGTTCATTAAATTGATCATGTCATTAGCTTTAAAATATCAAAACCTATCAAATGAGACTATCTGCATTGAATTGGATGAATGCATAACAAGTGATCGAAAGCAAATTAAATTGGTCCAATTCATTCATTAAATTGAACACATCAAAATCAACTACGTCATTGCATCCAAAATATTAAAATTTCCTAGAATAGACATCCAATTTGACTAGAGTTATTGTGCTTAAAATTTTGTCAAAATTAGCACATATTTTGAGACAAATCTACCCAATTATTCTTGAACATGCCCAATTAACACTTCAAAACTCGCAACCAACCCCATGCCTCCACCTCTCATTCGACCAATAATAGATCGTCACATCATCCCTCCCATATCACTTAATTAAGTTATCCTTCTTCTTCTAAACAAAAAAAAAAGAAAAAAAATGTGGCCTTCCTCTGCTCCCCAAATTTCCCCATTAGGCTCTCAACCAATCTGCCTCTCCCATGCAAGCGCCAAATGAGCTATATCTCTCATTTTTGTTGCCCTGTAAGTCGAGCTCATCCTCTCTTCCCTATGCAAGATTCTCCACATCCGTCTCCCTGTTTCCCACTCTCTCTCTCTCTCTCTCTCTCTCTCTCTCTCTCTCTGACATAGCAGTTATTGTTCCTCCCAATTCTCTCCCACAACTCGCACCTTGTTCATTCTATGATCCATGATACTCTCTACCAATTCTCTCTCATCCCTTTTTGCTGATCCCGACCTTCGACATACCATTTCCCTCATTTGAACAGTCCCTTCAACTAGATATTCGCTTTAGAATTCCTTTTTCAAATGTCTTCAGAGTCATGGAATCTTTATAGTCTTTTGTTATGGGGATTGGTTGGTGATAGTAATCGAGTTATGGGTGTGAGGTGATGTCTTCAGAAGGCTGCGATTTGTTCGCCATAGGTGGTTAAGGTGAAAAGGAAGCTAGTAGCATCATACATGATGTGTCCCATGTTCCACAAGCTCCTTAGGGATGCCACCACCATATTGGAATGCCTCCATATGTTTTACAGAAAATGCATTTTGGACAACCTAGCAGATGAAGATACAGATTACCGTCCTATATGCAACGTTGATTTAGACTGTGTTCTAGTAGAGAAGCTAAGGCCTGATTACAACCTACAACATATTAGAATCAAGATTATCTTTGTTGCATGCTAGAAAACTAGTTGTGGTAGAGTGAAAGTTTACGCCTTAGCCTTGTTATAAAATTTAGCACACACACAGGTATTTAAAGAGTGAACAAGAAAACTCCAAAAATTTTTACGTGAAAAAACCTTGAAAAGAGGAAAAAAACTACGGGGCCTAGCCCAACAAAAATCTTCCACTATGTATATGTTTCATAGTAAAAAAATTTCCCGATAACGGGATTACAAAATTATATATGAGAAGGGAATAACAACTATGTAGTCACGTTTAGTGGTAATAGTTGTTAGTAGTGATGATGGTGAAACAGGGTGTCGGGGCGATGAAGAAGGTTATGATGATGGAGGATAGAGATTGATGTGGTGAGGATCGTGGGCGGGTGGTTGAGGCACGATTTGTTTGGAGGATCTTCAAGCTTTAGAGCTCTCTCCTCTCTCTTACTTGGGGGTCCCCTCATATGAGGAATGATGGGTTATTTATAGATTGGAGGAGTGGCATCTCTATAAATACATGCAAAATATGAACCACTCCACTTCATCGGATGGCTCAAAATGATTCCTTTGATCATTTGATGTATTTTAAGTATTTGAATGCTCAAAATGAAGTGTGAGATCTTAGCTTGTTAGATCTCGTCGAGATGCTCGATTTTACTATAAACACTCCATGTTTGAGGGCTATTTAGGGATTTAACTAATATCCCAAAGTTTTTAATGATATTTTAAGTGCTTGATCTCGACCAGTTTCAACTTCGGATTAGTTTACTTTCAACACCAAGATTTGTGCTTCGACTAGTAGAATTTTCAATGTCATATCAGTTGCCCTCCTATTTTTGGATGACATTATCTCAATCATCCAAAAATATATATGCCATATACTGGAAAAAAGCAAATTCTTCAATGAAATTTTTGGGTCAATTAACCATACATTTTGAGAGAATAAATCTTCATGAAAGCACGAGGTTATGATCACGAAAGTAGTGCAGGGTCGAGGATGTGTGCGAATATGTACAAATACATGTGGCAAGATTTGAGCTACGACCCATCTAGTACTCGGGCACCCATGGGTGCCGTGCATATGGATGAACGAACACCATCGTGGTGGCGGGCGCATGTCGCGCCGGTCGGCGGTCCGAGTTGCGGGTTGGTGCACGTGAATTGAGTCATCGGCCGCGCCAGACTAGCGTTAGCACCGGCCACGTTTGGCGGTATGGCATGTCTGGAGAAAATGGCAGTTTTCGGCAGTTTTTGATGATTTTTGATGATTTTTCCCCTATAGGGGGTCTATAAAAACCCCCCTGGGGCCAAGGGAGAAGGCACACTTCTCCACTGCTCTAATATTTCTCTTCTTCTTGGGTGAGGGTTGTTCGGAGGTGATCAAGGCCCATAGTTCATACGGAGAGGCTCCAGTTTTCCCTCGAAAGAGGCGTTAACTGCCCTTGTCGGACCGACCAGATTTGGAGGCGATCAAGGCCCTTAGTTCATATGGTGAGGCTCCAATTATCCCTCGAAAAGGCGTTCGCCTTCGACCGTTTAGAGGTGATCAAGACTCGTAGTTCGTCTGGCGAGGCTCAGTTTTCTTGAAAGAGGCGTTGCCCTTGTTGGACCGGCCGGGTT
Source organism: Cymbidium sinense (assembly GCA_021442155.1). Lineage (NCBI taxonomy): Eukaryota > Viridiplantae > Streptophyta > Magnoliopsida > Asparagales > Orchidaceae > Cymbidium > Cymbidium sinense. The sequence goes on from CM038220.1 coordinate 78,158,366, forward strand.
TGGAGATCAAGGCCATAGTTCATCGATGAGGCTCCAATTTTCCCTCGAGAAGCGTTAACTGCCCTTGTCGACCGGGGTTTGGAGGTGATCAAGGCCCGTAGTTCATACGGTGAGGCTCCAATTTTCCCTCGAAAGAGGCATTAACTGCCATTGTCGGACCGACTGGGTTTGGAGGAAATCAAGGCTCGTAGTTCCTACTTCTTCTTGTAGGAAATTGGATTTCTTTAAACTTGAATGGATGGTTCAGTAGTTGATAATCGCTAAGGTGGTGGAGAAGCGTTAACTAGAAACCATCGTTTGAACTCAAAGTTTGGCGTAATTTGAGCATCATTAGAGGGAGTATCTCTCTCTCTCTCTCTCTCTCTCTCTCTCTCTCTCTCTCTCTCTCTCTCTCTCTTCTTTCTCATATGTATGTGTGTGTATCTCATCAGATTGTAGGCAAAAAATTTTATCCCAAGCTATCAGGTGGAGAGAGTCAAAAGGATACACCCAAGTATTGGGGTAAGTAAACTGCTTCACAAAATTTCTAGATTTTTGTCATTTCTTCCTCTTTATTTATCATGTATTTTCATAGGGTGATGGCCAGAAGAAAACCCATAATGTGATGACTACATATGATATATCATCCACTATCACATCAGATAGTTTAATGGTGTTTTGAAAATTTCACTTCCCTAATGAGTTGGTGGTCATTGCTAAAAGTCCATTCGAGCTCATTCACCTCCACCAACCTTACTATTTTTGAGATGATTCTCATGGGGACTTGATTCCCTTTGGCTCCGAGTTGATTGAGATCTTCAAAATATGTGGTGTAGCTTTGTCACAATTTTCATTTGAGCTTTAGTGGTCATCGTTGGTTTGACTATCTTCTTTAAAGAGTGTGGTGTTACTTTGAACATCAAATACTTGTGTCGAATGTGTAGATTCACATGTGATACTTAGGGACATATTTCTTATCAGACTATAAAGAATTGGATAGAATTTTTGCGAATCCCTCTAAAATTGGTCTGGATTCTTTTTGAAAATGAGTGGGGCTTTCCTGAGAGATGGGAAAGATTGAATGACCTTTCAGATCCATTGTTGATTAAAGAGAATGAGATCTTGGCAACTCTTAATGTTCCTGATGTAGAAAGCTTACAGCATGAGTTACGTCACATTAGCAAATATATAGTTGAAGATAGAATGTTCAAGGTTGGTCTTTCCATCCAGGTAGGGAGATCTCATTCTTTTCCACTAAAGAGGTCAAGTAAAGGTGATGAAAGGTCTCCTCATATTCATATGGTTCTTTCAAGAAGCTCATCATGAAATCAGGGTGGTGGCAATGTTTCTTCCCTAAAGAAAAAGAAGACATGTCTTTGAAGTGACTACTCGGATATATCTGAAAAGATGTTAGCCCCGGTTCCTCGAGTTTAGTTCTTTCAACTCATGATGGGGAGTTCATTTCTCAAAGTGCACATTCAGAGGTATTAAATCACATATAGCGTCAATGAGGATGAATTGGTACGTTGTCTTCCTTCTTTCTTCTTTTCTTCTTTTCTCCTTCTTTTTTTTTGTGTAATATTTGTGATGGTTTTTTTCTTTATAGGTAACTCAAACATGAGGGCTGATGGCTCATTTGGGTGTCTCTTTAGATGAGTGGAATACTAAATTTGTGAAGGTAAAATATCTGCAAGGAGAGTATGAGAGAAAGATTAGTGTTAAGGCCAAAGAAGTGGCGACTTTAGAGGATCAGCTAACCGGGTGCAGAACCGAGCTAGCGAACATGTCGACTTCTCTTTCCCTCTAGTGTCAGGAGGTGAAGCACACTCATGATGAGCTAATTGAGGTGAGGATAGAGACTCGCCAGAAAGAGAAAAGACTCAAGGCACTTGCAGCAGAGAAGAGAGCTCTCGAATTGGAGAAGAAAGCATTACAAGATCGTCTTTCTGAGAAGGAGCATATAATGTCAGAAGCGGAAGAAAATGAAATCTACTTGAAGGCAGTGAAAGACTTTAACAGCTCGTTGACTTATCCTGGTACAATCGAAGACCATGTCCAGGAAGCTCATAATCATATTCTTGATGTTGAAGTGAAGGATTTAGAGCACCAATGTTTAGAGGAGGGCTTCATCCGAGGGTTCCTAAAAGGAATCCGCTTAGTGCAAAATAAGACCAGAGCTAGCATTGAGGATCTATCTCCCAGCCAAGTATCTAAAGACTCTTCGTCAGATTCAGGAGATGAAGGAGTTGAGAGTGAGTCCAAGGGAGCATCTCCTAGTGATGAGGAGGACGTTGATATCACCAACTGATATGATGTAGCATCACTTGAGGATGCATTTTTTTTATCTATGTATTATTGTTAGTTTGTATCATCTTGATTCTTTCTTATATCATCATGTTAATGTTGTCAATGAAATTTTTTTAGATGATAGCTCTTATTTTGTTTTACTATTCAGGTAATTGGTGAATATTATTGACGATGCTAATGAGGTTGAATTGAATCCACTAAAGATTTTTGACCAATCCGAGGTTGTTTGTCAAAGTATTACTTGATGATGTTAACCTGTATGAAAGAGGTCGCGGGATGTCCACCAAGGACCTTTTGACTTATCCAGGTATCGAAAGTGTTACTTGATGGCGTTAACCTTGTATGGAAGAGGTCGCGGGATGTCCAACAAGGACCTTTTGACCTATCCTAGGTATCATCCAAAGTGTTACTTGACTTCTTACCTATATGAAAGAGGTCCGATCAAGTCCCCTTGGGATTGATTATGCCCCAATTGAGATACAACGTGAGTTGCATATTTCTCAAGTGGGAGGATTAAATGAAGAAGAAACAAGCTTGTAAGAAAAAAGCTATAAATTCAATACTCTGATAAGTTCGGTGATACAATCATAAGATGATTTTAACATGGATATGAGTTTCAAGAAAAAATAATGACAACAATAATAAGTCTTTATCCCACTAAGTGGGGTCGGCTACATGAAGAGGAAATGACAAAGCGAGACAAAATAAAATTGCAATAATTATGCGGTAGGAATTCGATAATATTTTGGAGATTCTCAATGTTCCAAGTTGAGGTAAAGTTTTTCCCTCACGGATCCTTGAGCTTGAATGTTCTGGCTTTACAATATAATAATATGGGCCATCCCAAAGAGGTGAGAGTTTATTGCGTTGAGGGCCTTTGCACTGCGACTTGAACTTCATAGGACCAAGTCATAGATATGGGATGAGGTTTTACTCTTTGAAGTGATGACGAGCTACCCTTTGGTGATAGAGTAATCAGAAGTAGGGCCGTTTGTGAAGTGAACTCTTGGATCTTCACCCGGTCGGGGTGTGCAGTATAGTCTGCGGTAAGCACAAGAAATTAGAAAGCTCAACAACCCATTGACCTTCTCAAGATGTGTTTTAGTCCTTTGAGTATATTTCTATTGGTAGCTTGATTCGTTAGTTTGAGGATGTGTTATAGCAAATGTGTGAAGATCTTTGCAAAAGGACGTAAAGACTTTTCTAGTAAATTGGGTTTCATTGTCAGTGATGATCTTTGTAGAAAGATCGAATCGACAAACTATATTTTTCCAAACAAATTATTTAGCATTTGTCTCCGTGATTTTAGCAAGTGGTTGGCTTTTTTATTTAGTGAAGTAAGGTGACTAAAATGATAAACTTTTTTCGATCATCAAAAAGGCCCCATGATATAAATCCCCCACCAAGCAAAATGTCATGGGCTTTGAATGGATGAAAGCTCTGTATGCGGCATGTGAGGGAGGTTAGAGTGCAATTGATAACTTACACATTTTTTATGAACTTCAAGTCTTATTTTCATCCCTTAGGCCAATGGAACCCTTGCCTCATAATTTCTCTATCAAAAATTCCAGTGTAAGTTTGAAGCTTGTCTTTGGAGATGAGTTGCAGAAGTTGGGTCTTTAGGAAGGGTTCCTTCTTGCAGAAAAGAAAGGATGGGGTCCATCCATGAATGTTCATTTATCTCATTAATTGCTTGAATTATCCATGACCCTTGGATACTAGTAAAATATATTTCTTCAACATTCCTTCTCTTAAATAGATCCTTAATAGCAGATGTAGTAAGCTTAGCGAGAGCGTCAGCTCGAGTATTCTTCTTTCGTAGTATGTGAATGATTTAATGTGTCTTAAAATGGGCAAGAAGTCTATGTATTTTTCCTTTGTTCTAGGAGATCCAACTTGTTGTAGCGTAAGTTGGTCATCGATAATGCCACAGAGCAAGTCTTTGGCAGGAAGCTTTTGTACTCTTCATCTCAAAATTAAAATCTTCAATCTTTGAAGGTCATAGAAAGGCGTGAGATTGAGCTTTATGCGAGGGCATGATTGTGTTATCTATTAATTTTCATTCCACCCCAACAATGGGGTTGGAAATTTCATCTTGAGATGAGACTTGGTCAGAAAATTGATTGGAGGGGCCTTCCAAAGATAGCATTATGTGTTGAATCTGACTTGACCACCATGAATTAGATTAAATGAGTCACTTGTTGAGAAAATTCACCAAGGACAACAGGAAGAGTGATTGTCCCCTCTACTCGCATAGGGCGATTATCAAACCCATATAATGGTTCTGCAGTGGGTTGGAGCTTTTCCCTAACCAGGCCCATGCTAATAAATGTGGAGTAAAATAAGACATCAATAGAACTCCCATTGTCAATCAAAATTCTCTTAACATTATAACATGGGTCACCGATCCCTACGCTGATGACAAGTAGATCTTGATGAGGAACATGGACTCTTTCTAAGTCCGAGTCATTAAAAGTGATGGAATGATCAATACGAGACTTCTTTAACTCTGGCTCTTCATAGGTGATAATGATAACTTGCTTAGATAGTATTAGTTCTCCTATGATTGTTTCAATTTCTCCAATTGTTTGATGATTATTATTTTTTTTTTGTGATGATTGTCCTGGTTGCCCCCCAGTTGGAGGTATATCTGTTTGATTCGATTGATTCTTTACAAATTGATATAGATATCCTTATTGAATGAGCCTCTCAATTTTTTCTTTGAGTTGTTTACATGCCTCAGTAGTATGTCCATGACTTCGATGGAAGTGATAATATTACTCTTGATTTCCTGAATTTGGTTTCAGTGGATGTGGCCACTTGATGTTTTCTTCATCTCGAATAGTCATTAGGAGGTTGACACAAGTAGTGTTCAATGGCGTGTATTCCTTTTCTAGTCATGGTTCACATCGTTGATATGGGGACCGTGGAGGGAGATCACGGTTGTCTTATTGCTTCTTTTGATGGGACAGTCGGTCTGCATTCCCTGGGGTGCTCTTACATTTTCCTGTAGATTGTTCAAATTATTTATGATGGGCATTAATAGTCTCATCGGCAGAGATTTGTGCTTCCACATGATGAACTAAGTTAGCATATGAGTGGACCATGTCTCGCATTAGTGATGAGTAAAAAAGCCCTGGATGAAGTCTTCCAAGGAAAACTCCTCCTAATAGTTTGGGGTCTACTCCAGGTATTTGGTGAGCTTCTAAGGAGAACCTCTGGAAGTATTCCTTAAGTGATTCACCCTCATTCTGATGAATGCTGGAGAGATGGGAGGAATCTTTAATGATCCTCTATTTTGACATTTCACAAAATCTTGGCGAGTTCATCAAAGGTACGGATGGATTCCCTTGAAAGGGAGTAGAACCAAGTGCGAGCTTACCCCTTGAGGGTAATGGGAAAGACCTGACAAAGCAATTGCGAGAGCTCATTGGATATGCATGATAGTCTTGATAGTGATGTGTTCATGTGGATGTCGCATCATATCAATGCTGGAAGCTTGAAACCCGGAATGGATGTTGAAGAATAGTTTTTAAAGGTGAGGATTCCTCATGCACGGTGAGGGAATGATTTGTCTTGAAGGTGAAATTCATTCATCTTAATTCTATATAACATGATGAGTGGGGTGTAGAATGAGAATGTGTCAAGCTAGCAATAATTGGTGGATTTTGGTCGGTTGAGCTTCACGTGATTGATGAGTAGAACTAAGTGTAGAGATTGATCTCTACGAGGACTTGATTAGAAGATTAGCATTTTGACCTCCACTACGATCGAACTTGGGGAGATGTGTTTCGTGATAGTGGTTGTGTTTCTCGCAAAAGTCAGATCATCTCATTTTGAGAATCTTCCATTCGGCAGACACGATCTTCTCAAGAGATTCCTATTATGCCTTCACCGACAGGGTCACGCCTATTAGGGGGAGTGAGGCAAAAGCTTGGCATCCTTGGTTCAAGGATTGGTTTCGAGAGTGATGGGAGTTAGAGTGGGAGGCTCGTTGTTATGAGTGTTGCGCCTATTGGCCATAACGAGGGTGTTCACAGAAATTATGATTGAAGGGTTCTCTTCCCACAGACGGTGCCAAACTGTTACGTGCTAGAAAACTAGTTATGGTAAAGTAAAAGTTTACGCCTTAGCCTTATTATAAAATCCACACACAGGCATTTAAAGAGTCAACAAGAAAACTCCAGAAATTTTTACTTGAAAAAACTTCGAAAAGAGGGAAAAACCATGGGGCCTAGCCCAGCAAAAATCTTCCACTATGTATTTGTTTCAGAATACAAAATTTTCCTGATAACGGGATTACAATTGTATATATGAGAAACAACAACATGTCATCCGTTGGTGGTAGTAGATGATGGTGAACGGTGAGGGACATCGGGCGATGAAGGTCGTCATGATGGGCAAAGATTGACAGTGAGGATCGCGGATGACGGCGGTGGCGGTGGTTGGCGATAAATCAGTGGTGGCACTCTTGTGCTTGGAGGATCTTAAAGCTTTAGAGCTCTCTCTCTCTCTCTTATTATGGAGGAATGAGGCTATTTATAGATTGGAGGAGTGGCATCTCTGTAAATGCATGCAAAATCCAAACCACTCCACTTCATCGGATGGCTCAAAATGATTTTTTTGATCATTTGATGTATTTTAAGTATTTGAATGCTTAAATAAAGTCAAAATTATGAGATCTTGGGCTTGTTAGATCCGGCTCATCGAGACGCTCGATTTGACTATAAACACTCCATGTTTGAGAGCTATTTAAGGATTTAACTGATATCCCAAAGTTTTCAATGACATTTTAAGTGCTTGATCTCGACTAGTTTCAACTTCGGATTAGTTTACTTTCAACACCAAGATTCTTGCTTTGACTAGTAGAATTTTCAGTGTTATATCAGTCCTTATATAAGAAGAAAGTTAATGCTCCATAAGTTATACCTTTAATGACATTGCCTATTACAAGAAAGGAAAGTTCACTATCTTCATTAGTGGTCAATACTCCTCTAATAGGATCTCAAACAAGATTCCTGAGTAAAAGAACAATAGTAGCAGCAAGAAGGGTTTCCACTGACAAACATGTAGAGAAAGATTGTGATAACAGTAAGCATCTTACAGGGAAGTCTAGCTCATCAGAATCTGAGAGCAAAATGTCCCATAATAGAAGGCATAATTCTTCAAATGGGGACACATCCAACCATGCACCTAGTAATGATAACCAAAATAATAGGAAAATTTTTGTTGATAATCCAGCCTGTCAAGTCTTGCTATTAAAGCCGCTAAAATAGTTGGCTTGGGTAGTGATTTCCACATGCATAAAGCAAAGATTCGAGAACATTCAAGCAAATCTAAATTTCAAGATGTCAAGTATAAAAATGTTTCTTCATCTTCAGAGGTGATCAAAGCTAGAAGAGTGTAGGGTGCTGATTGGAAAAGAAAAGTCCTTAGACCTTCAGCTCAAGCAGTGCTTGATGCTTATGATGTTGGATTTGAAAAGAGGATCAGTCCAATTTGGTTTTCTTTAGTTTTATTTCCTAAAAGAAAAGGAGATATAGCATTACCTCAAATATTTGCATCATACTTAAGAATCAAATGTAAATACAAGCTCAGTAAATTGATAAAATCAGTATCCATATACACCTTTTTTTGGCGGCGGGGAAACTTGTATCTATTATATACAGGGATATTTGAAGGCCTCACTATGCTTAGAAGAGCATGGTAGATTGAAGACTGTGTATCACAAATTTTAGAAGAGCTTGTAGGTCAAAGCGGTTCCGAAGCAACCTACAAGGATGAAAAAATTTTGTCAAATTTTTAGGACTTAAATTTAAAATTAATTGGATATTAAATTAATTATGAAACATAAAGTTTTAGAACAAAATAAATTCAAAAGATTGAATTGAAATGAGCTCAATGAATATTAATATCATATAATAATGAGCTAAGTGAGAATGATTATGGATGAAAATGAATAAGTGAGACATGAGACTAGTAAGATAACAACTGAGCTGCAAGGAACAAAATGGCTCTCTTACAAGCTATAAAATAACTTATTAACAAACATAAATAACACTTGCAATGAAATTTTTTTTCACTTACAAGTAAAAATATCATTTGTTAACCCACCCATGAGCTACAATAAGATGTAAAGGTTAGCTGATGATCAAAGAATAGATCTAAACGAATATATGGCTTATGTTATATCATGCATTGAAATAGTCAAGTGTCCAAATCAAATGCAAATAAGACTTGATGTTCACATAATATTTATAACAAGCCTGCATTAAGCTTGAAATCCAACTTTCAATTAGGTTGGGTCTAGTTGGCCAATTGAGGCTTTGGTCAAGTTCAACAAGTGATTTGAAATTAACTTGACCCATTGGTTTCAATCCATTTGGCTTAGATCAAGTTTTGACACATTTTGACCCTTCAGGTCAAGTTGGGTCAACTTGGGTCAAGTGGCCAATTGGGCTAGGTTAGGCTCAAATATTGACTTGGTCAAGTTCAAACATAGGGCATGAATGAACTTAGATCAATGGTTTCAATCAATTTGGCCTATGATAGATTTTAGCTATGTTGGGTTTCATTTTGGGCTAAGTGTTGACTTGGTCAACCCTTAGGTTTGACCCAATTTAATTGATTGATCATCTCATGATTATTGTTGATCATGATGAGATGCATAGGTGAGTTTAATTCAATCCAATTTGGTTAGGATTAGAATTGGGATCATAAGGATACTTTAGGTCTCTTTGGATCAAGTGAGCCTAAGTGGGTTAAATGGCTTGGTCAAAGATTGATTTGAGTTTGATTGAACTTATATATAGACTTATGATTGAAATATAAATCCATCTGCAAGTGGTTTGAAGTCAAATGAGTTTTGATTCATTTGACAATTTCATATCCAAAGGAAGAATATGAAAGGATTTTGGCTTTGATTTTTGAATTGGATTTTGGTTTGGTGATTGAAGTTTGTATTTATATATGAATTCATGATTGTAGGGTTGATTGAATCATGAAGAAAAATCAAGATTTTTGGCTTGATTTGATATTTACTCAGCTAAGTTCAAGGTTTTTACTTGAAATGCTTAGATTGAATTTTAAGTGGATTTAAGTTTGATTTTTGTAATAGGCTTTGATTGTTTGAATTTATATTTTACTTATATATGTGAATATAAGTGAGAATATAAATGGATCATGAGAAAATTTCAAGGATTTGAAGTGATTTGATCATGATTTAGGCTAAGTCCATTAAAAGGGAATTTTAAAGGACTTAGGAAATTTTAGGACACAATGGAGACGAAGGATTCATGTAACTGATCCCACCTAGTGGGATTAAGGCTTGTTGTTGTTGTTATTGTTGTTTTTGTTAGGAAATTTTGGAGTTTAAAGCTTGAATTTTTTTTAATTTTATTTGATTATTTTAGATTTATATTTCATTTATATATGTGAATATAAATGAGAATATAAATGAGTTATGAGAAAATCTCAAGGATTATAATTGATTTGATCATGATTTTGGCTAAGTCCATGAAGGAAAACTTAAGGGACTTGGGAAAGTTTCATGAATTTATTTTAAATTTTGAGTTTAGTTTGATTGGTTTAAGTTTATATTTTATTTATATATGTGAATATAATTGAGAATATAAATGAATTATGAGAAAATTTCAAGGATTTGATTTGGTTTAGATCATGATTTTGGCTAAGTCCATTAAAAGAAATTAAGGACTTAAGAAAGATTTAGACTTAAGAATTTCATTCATGGATTTCAATCACTTGGAGTTGATTTGAGTTTGAAGAAAATCAAATAAGATTGATTTGGAGTTTGACTTGAAGGAAGGAAAGTGAGGAATGGTTCAAGCTAAGGGTAGGCAAGTTTTCCTAACACCCCTAAGGCATGACCTATTCCTATGACTAACTCTTCTAAGTCTCTAGGGTTTGGTTGAGTGTCCACCTAATCACTAGATGTCTCTTAAGACTAAGGAACTCTTAAAGTCTAAGAAAAATTCTATGTCTAAGATGGTAGGGGTTAAGAGCTCATTCTAAAAATGAGGTCAATAAATTTCAATAGGTGTGGTGTGACCTAACAAGGAACACATGATATTGGTGTTGACTAAAATGATCAACACCGAGAGATCACAAGCACTACAAAAAAATCTATCCCTAACCCAAGGTGTAGAAAGAATCAGCTTAGTGCAATGTGGTTCTACTTATGTCCAAGACATAAGAGAGAGGAAGAATCACTAAGGATGAGTGTGAACCTTCCACTAGGGAAGTAAGTTCAAGTTATCCACAAAGGGGGTGAGAGGGTTGATTTGATTTGAATCTCACTGAGAAGAAATTGATTTGTTTGAGTTTCACTAGGGAAGAGGGTTGGATTTATTTTAATTTTTGTTAGGTTTGAATTTTGAGATGGACCCTGTTAGTTTACGATGGATCGCACTGAGTAGGAGCCATGGAGGCCAAGATCTAACTGAGATTTACCAATCCAAAGGGGTAGTCTACTAAACACATAGTAGAACTAGCCAACCAAAGGGATGCCTTTCTACACGGAAAGAAGAAAGTGTAGACTTACATCCTCCAAAGTAAGGACATAATCTATTGGCAAGACAACAGATTGAACCCAACCTAGGGCTGACTATTGAGTGAATGCCACTGGGGACTTAGATCAACTCAAAGATAGTCAAGATTAATTTTATTTTTTAGATTTGTTTATTTTGATGGATTTTGTTGGTTTGTGATGGATCACACTGAGAAGGAGCTCATATCAGCCTAGACCTATCTCGCATCAAACCAAAGGGAGTAGCTTCCAAGATGGGAGAACCCAAAGGAGTGCCTTTTGATTTGCAATGATCAATTCAAGGGAAAAAGCTCTGGACTCACATCTTCCACTAAAAGATCCACTGGGTGATCGGTTGCTTTGCAACAATCAACCCACTACGCCCATCGTTTATGATAATGCTAGAAAGAATGAATCATAGTCTACATCTTCCAAAGAATGACGGTAACTGTGGTAATAGATTGAACGACCTAAGGGTGACTACGAGTGAGTACCCACCGGGATTTATCTCAACTCGTGTAGGAAATTCCTATGGGGGAGTTCTCACACCGCCTAAAGATAGGATGCCTGCTTGGGTAAAGGGCCTTTGGGGGCTTGAATTTCTAATCCATAAGTAAATTAATTTGTTTTTTTTTTGTTTGTTTATTTTATCATAGACCCTGTTAGTTTGCGAGGGATCAAACTGAGTAGGAGCTTATATCCTTGTATATTCCTAGATCAACCAAGGAGAATTGCGACTACCGAATAAATTCCTCTCCAACCATAAGTGGTGGCTACTAGAAAGGGAACTGTCCAATTCAAAAGTAACCCGAGTAGTGTCTAAATGGGGTCACAAAGGACATGATCCAAATAGAGTGCCCATAGGGGATGGGGCTGCTAAGGGCTTAATCCAACACCCTGGAGAAGATGACATGGCTAGTCATATATCTAATAGATATTCGGTGTCCAACTCAAGGAGAAAGCATGAGAACTTACATCTACCAAGAGTAGTGTACTCACCGGGTGTGTCACTGTCAGCATAGCAAACCTCAACCAACCTAAGGTGCCCATCTGTTTGCAACAATCAGCTTAGGAAGAAAGCTCGAGGACTCACATCCTCTTATAATGGAACTGACTGCTATGGTAGTCTATCTTCGGCTCGACAGGTGATATCCGACCTAGGGTGACTACTAAGTGAATGCCACTAGGGACTTATATTAACTCAAAAGTAGTCAAGAGGAAAGGAGCCTCTAGGGGACTTATCCTAAACCTCAAATATACTCGACCTAGTTAGAGCACGATGGCTAGTTCAAGAAGAAAGCACGGAGAATGACATCTTCTTAAACAAAGTCAACATGAGGTAGCTTGCTGACTGGGCAGTGATGTCTACCATACTAATAAGGCGCTCATATATTTGTAATGGTCAAGTTAGGAAGAAAGTGTGGGGACTCACATCTTCTAATCAAGTGACCACTCATCATACTAGTGAGTAGCATGTACCCAACTAGAGCATAATGAGTGAGTGCCAGGGGTTTGCTACATCAAAATAGCTTAAGATAAAATATTTATGTTTATTGTGCATGTGTTAAAAGGAATTGGATGCCTCTGGACTCTTACACCTACCTTAAAAACACTGGGTTTGATGAAATGGTGTCATGGATAAGATTCCCACTAAGAAAGGATGTCGCTGTTCTCTCACACCTAACTTAGTTGCTAAGCAAAATAGATGCCTCTTGAGTTCTCTTACACCTATTCTAAAAGCATGGGGAGATTATGTTTTGTGTGAAAGAGGGATAGATGCCACTGGGACTCTACACCTACCCTAAACACGCCACATCAATTCACAAGATAAACAAATAACTTCAAAGAAGAGAAGATTTGATGATGGAATCGATTTTTTTATTTTTATTAATGAATTTTCAAACATGATTTGTTTCATGGGTAATATTTCTTAGATAGAGCCCATTAATTGGAAGCATCGTGTTCCTCTACAATCAATAAGTTGATAAGATCCTCCTTGGTAGGCTCTATGACATGTTCCCAAGTGGGTTCAAACTTGCCTCCCATCTTTCGGGAAACAATTGGTCTCTTTAAGACTAACACAAGTTCTCCTACTCTGAAAAGACCTAGGACCACTTGTTGTGAGCTTGAATCATTTTGTTTTTGTACAACAGATGCACGCCTCTAGTGACTCTCCTCCAAACCTTCAAGCTCTTCTAACTAACTTTGCATTCTCTCGAAGTGATCTTGTTACCCAATGCTATCCTTAGTGATGGGAGTTGAACTTCTAAAGGAATGGCTTGCACCCATACACTAAGGAAAATGGGGTAGAGTTGAGTGATGGGTGTAGGCCCAGAAGGCTTCAACCAACTGCTCATTCCACTATCATTTATTATCATCAAGAGTCCTTTTCAGTATCTGGATGAGAGTTTTTTTGAATGCTTTCACTAAGCCATTTTGCTCTAGGATAGTAAATGGTGGAGTATCTCCAATCTATACCGTGTCTTTTGGCGAAGGTGTTGATCTTCATTCTTTTGAATGCAGTATCATTATTGAATATAATTCATCAAGGCACCCCAAACTTATATAAGATATGGTTCTTTAAAAATTGAAGCACATGGTGAGGTGTGACCTCTCTGAGTGGGATGGCTTTCGCCCACTAGGAAAAGTAGTTGATGGAAACTAAGATGAATCGATGCCCCTTGGAAGAAGGAGGATCGATCGGGCCCATAATGTCGGTACCCCAACACTCAAATGGCCATGATGCCAATGTGGGGTGTAGAATATTGGGTGATTGGTGGAGGACCACACCACGATTGATTGGCATCTCCTAGCTACATCCATGAAATATGTAATCATCGCCAAGTAGTATCCAAGTCTTGATCTTCATCTTCATCTTGACCGATTGATGTGCTCCACATAGACTTAAATTGTACCTCGACATGCCATGAGCTGTTTGTCTAAACAACATAACCACATTTGGTCAAAGGACCGGTGGGTGCAGGTGCCATCAATGAGAGCATAGAGAGAGCTCTTTTCACTGGGCTTGTGACATTTCTGAGGTAGTTTGCCGGTGTTCAAGTAATCTATGAATCCAATCTAGCTCCTTGTCCATTTTGGCAATGGCAACACCCCTCCTTCAAGAGAAAGTCTCTCGATGAGTTCAACATCAATAAGGATATTTGTCTATTTTGGACCCTTATTGAAATGGACGCATCTTCCAGACATGCTAACTCTTTGGCAAGTTTGGCCAAAGCATCTACTACTGTGTTCTCTACCCAAAAAACATTGTAGATGGTTACTTCGGGAATTTGGGCCAACAGCTTCATGGTATATTCATAGTAATGATGAAGCTTGGGTTTGAGGACCCAGTAAGACTCAACAATCTTGTTGATGACCAATTGAGAATTCCCAAAGATGTTGATGTTCTTGACACTGATAGTGATGGCTAACTCTAGACTGGCAATCAAAGCCTCATACTCAGCTTCATTGTTGGTGTAGTGGTTGGAAAGATAGTATGAGAATCTCATCACATCATGGTTTAGAGTTAAGAGAATTATTCCTATCCCTGCCTTTCTTGGGAGAATAGATCATGGTGCTTCACCTTTAATAAAACATGCTGCACCATTAAAATACATCCCATTGTTGTTGACCTCCCTAAGTTCATGATTTGTTCATCGTGAGATCATCACTAAGTGAGAATCAAGTGGGTGGTTAAAAAAATCTGCTAATGCCTATCCTTTTATCACACAAAAAAGTATGAATGAGATATCAAACTATGAGAGAATCATGAATCAATGTGTCAAACATCTGGATAGCATTGACCATGTCATGAGGTACTATAGTGGGTTTGTTCTAGAGATCAAGTTCACCACATAAGAAAGCATATAATGTCGTAGCTTTTGGGAAGCAAAGATCAAAGCTAAGAAATGTTTCTCAATAGTGGATAGTTTGTTTCAGCAGAATCGATGATGGTAGAGGTAGAGCTTTCTCCTTCCCTTCATTGGCTTGGGACCAGAGCACCGAGAGTCATCCAATGCAGTAGAATGAGTCAAGATAGGGTTGTTAGAAGCATTCAAATACGCTTTGATGTCTTCAAAGGCATGTTAGCACTTATCATCCCACTTGAACTTGGCATCCTTGTTGACAAGTGCTGACAATGGCTTACATCTCCCTGATAGGTTGGAGATAAAGCATCTTAGATATGCCAGCCATCCTTGAAAGGATCTGAGTTGAGTTAAACTCATAGGAGGTGGAATTTCTAAGATAGCTTTAATCTTTTCGATCTATTTCTATTCTCGATGTCAAACAACAAACCCAAGAAATTTTTTCAAGCAACTCAATGCACACTTCAATGGATTCAGGTTATATTATCTTAACTATTTGAAAACTACTCAAGTCAAAGAGGTCTTCCTTTTCTCTCTTTTGACTACTAGATCATTAACATAACACTCAATGATGGATGAGTTCATTGAAGATCTGAGTCATGCATTGGTATGTAAAGCATATCGAAAGGCATGACCCTATAATAAAAAGATTCGATCGTGGTTCAAAAAAGTAGTGTTTCTTTCATCTTCGTGAGACATCTTGATTTTTAACTAGATGACCCATCCATGAAAGAGAAGATTGCATGAGATGAGGCGATGTCCACCATTAATTCTGGTATAGGAAAAGGAAACTCATCCTTAGGACATGCTTTGTTTAAGTCTCTATAATCGACGCATATGCAAATTTGGTCATTCTTCTTCTTAATTGGGATAACACTAGCTAACCTGGTAAGATATTTTTCTTCCCTGATAAAACAAGCATCGATCAATTTCTTGACTTCAGAAATGACCTGTTGTTCAATTTTTAATCGCATGTATCAAGGAACTTGCTTAATATGGGTAGTGTTAGGGTCTATTGCTAGCTTGTGGACTACTACGTCAGGAGATAATCCAAGCATTTCTTCATAACTCCATGCAAAGCAGTCTTTAAACTCAGTTAATAGCCTAACTAAGTCATTAGTTTCTTCTTCATTTAGCAATGAACTAATGTATGTCGAGCATGGATTTTTTTCTGTTCTAAGGTTGATTTCTTTAAGCTTGTCTATTGTTAAATGAATCTCCTTTTCAACTCTAGTGGAGCCTCTTTAATTTAGAGATCATCTAAGATTTCTAAACACACATTCTCATAAGAGCTGGTGTTGTGTGAGAAGAAACTATCAGACTCCAAATGATTGGTAACAACTAAGCAGTAATCTTCATCAACCCCACTGCATCAATCCTAGTCCGCTCTTGATTGTGCTTCCTTCCTATATTGTTCCATAGCTTTTCAAGTACTCGACGCTTAGATCATGTATGAGGAACTAAACCTTTATGTATAAGATTATGAACACAAGACTCAGTAAAAGTCAAATGATAATTCCATTAATTCTTTAAAAGTATCCTTCTCAAGTTCTACAACAACTTCAGGACTTGAGGATGATCCCAAAAAAACCTCTTCTGCTTCATGTCACTGGAAGACGTAGAGACTTCCTTAACTACTAAACCTTCAACTTGCTAAGATGTAAGTGAGGTAACAGCTAAGGTTCCCAACTGCTGCCAAATAGTTTCACATAAACTATATTCGAATACTTTGCTTTGCTTGGAGACCTAGTCTTCATCTCTGTTTGGATTGAAAGTCACCTTCAATGAAACCCGCTGAGAGGGGTTGGCTAGTATGCTAATCACATTAGACTCATCCTCTGAACTGGATTCCAAGTCTATGTGAATAGTAGGGGTACTTCTATGAACTGGAACATGACCTCTGTTGGTTGATGGCAAACTAGGCGGTCTCCCACCTTTAGAATTGCCTTTGTTTTTGCCTCTACCTCTACTTAGTGGAGGTTGAGCCATCTTACCCACATGTTCATATGATAGAATGAACTGTGGGTGGAATGTGATATGCGAATCTATTTCTTCTTCTATTCTCCTTTCTTGCTCACTTGGACTTTTATTTTTCTTTTTATTTCCTTTTATCTTTTCTTTTTCTTTATTTTTTTATTTTAGTTTTGCATTTAAATTTTGCCCAAGTTCACGAGAAAGGGTGTTTTGAGGAAGATAGTAGGTCCTCATAAATCTCAACCTCTCTAATTGAAAATGGCTTCTCATCTCCATTGACACAGTACTCAATTTCATCTTTTGTGAACTTGATGCACTGATGAAGGGAGAATGGAATGATCTTGTTCTTATGTATCCAAGGCCTACCAAGCAAAACAATGAATGAACTATTTAAATCAATGATGTAGAACTTGGCTTCAGTCTTCCAGTCACCTATCTCCAAAGGTAATACTATAGATTCTAAAGCCCGCTCACCTTGATCATTGAATCCTCTCAACATCATCTGATCTGCTTGGAGTGTAGAGATGTCAATCTTCAAATAGGCAAGGGTTTTTAGACTCATAATGTTCATCGATGCACCTCAATCCATGAGAACCCTAGTGAGTTTGAACCTGTCCATGTTGACTATGATGTAGAAGGGAAGGTTGTGCTTCAAGTCCCCCAGAAGAAGGTCTTCATCTATGAAGGTGATCCTTGGGCTTCTTTTGCATAATGTGCTTCCTCACCTATGGCAGTTAGCTGAGCTAAGCATATATCAGGAATAAGGAGGGCCTTGATTATTGATTCCCTCATCTCTTTGGATAAGACAAGGGCATCATATATGCTTAGCTTAGATGACAACTTTCTTAGATGAGAAAGGGCGTTGTAGTCCACCTTCAGCTAGTCTTCCACAAGCATGTCCAAGGGTGGAGCATCTTGTGGAAGGGCTTCTCGATCTTCAATACCAATGAATTGTTTCTCTCTATCTTGAGATGCCGCCTGTAGAACCTGCCACTAATGAGGTTGACTTTGTTGATTTCTTGTGGCGGTAATGAAAGGTTCTACCGCACATCGCTCACCTACAACTTCTCCTATGGGACCCTCAATTGGATGATTCCAAGTCTATCTCAAGACCTCAGAATCTGAGTTGGAAACTCCAACCCTAAATTAGAAAGAGGAAGATCAGAATTATTATAGTTACTTTAGCTTGAAGAGTTATCATTAGGAATAGAAGAAGACAACTCATCATAGGTGACACATATGTAATTCAAACTAGCTTTATTCTTCAAAGTAAAGTGAATGGGGTAAGGGATTTGATGCCCTTATCCGCTGATACAAGAGTTCTACTAGTAAGAAAGAAAGCTAAATGGAAGAAGTCACCGTGGAAGTGAACAGTAGGTTGGAGGTCGGACATCGCTGGTCGTTAAAGGGGCTATCTCGTCGACACATCCCCATGCCGCTTCACTGAGCTCTCCCTTTTAGAGTTGCACCGAAACTTGCAAACCTTTATTAGTGTTGGAGGGTTGAGCTGACTCAGGCACCTGCAAGGAAAGTTTCTTGATCTTCTGGATGATCTTCTTAGAAATTTTGGATAGAGAAATATCCCAACCTTCTTTAGTTTTGGTAGGATTACATGTATCCCCAAGGATTATTCTATTAGAACTGGAAGGTTGTTCCACAAAGTATTCCTTTGGGATAACTACAACATTGGTCTTAAAATTGTGTTCCATCTAGTCCTTGGATGTGAAGCAATCCTCCAAAATATGGCCTAACATACGGTGGTAAGGAAAAAGTTTGGATCATATCTTTTGCCTACTTCCTCTGGTCTTCTATGCTCGGGTAGCTGAAAATCAGGTTTCTTTAAAAGTTTCTTAAAGATCTTCTTAATTACCTCCCTCTTAAAAGATTAAGGCTTGTTTAACTTATCTAAAAGAGTAGGTGGACTATAGCTACCTGGCAGTGGGTATGAGTTTCACTCGGTGGTATGGTGGTGGTGGTCGGTCGGGCCATGGAAGTCTGTGGAGGCAGGGTCCTCAGGCAGGGGGGGGTGGAGGTCCGAGGTCATGGTCTCTCAGACTGATCTCTAGCTGGCTACTTCCTCTTATCAACTGCTGCTACTACCCCTGGCTTTTGCTTAGATAACTGATCTTGAAAAGATAATTGTTTAGCCTCTCCTATAGACTAGCCGACTTATTGATTAGCTTCGCAAATGTCTTGATAGTGAAGCTCTTAAGCATGAAGGCGACTGGGCCATGGATATTCTTCAAGATAATTTCAATGGCATGTTGTTCAGATAGCTACGGTTCAAACTTCATACTGAAGTTGCACCATCAGATAATATAATCAATAAAGGACTCACCGGGGTCTTGTTGTGCTATAACAAGATCACCTACAGTAACCTTGCTGAGCTCTAGCCCCTATAGTTAATTACCCCTCTCAATAAGTGAGAGAGAACTTTTGATTAAGGCTAAATGTTAGATCGCTTAATGCATAGCGTATAGTAGTAGCAAGTAGAGTTTTTAGAATTTGAGATATGAAATTCATCACTATAGCTTAAACCGATGGTTGGGGAATGATGACGCGTCATCTAGATCCCATGGTTCCGATCCCGGCTATGTCCCTAGTCTACTTAGTCGAGGAGGTAGTCGACCAACCCGGCGTAAGGATCCTCATTAAGAACACATGGGTTACATCTCAAGAAATCCTCAGACCGGGGTGGTGTTTATCTAAAGAGACAATCTTAAGTTCACCTTAGTCGTGAGGGTTGTCCTATCAAGTATACCCTATGATTCACAACTCAAAGGGCGAACCATCATTGCTACGGGCCGCGGATCGTAATATAATGGAGTCGGACCAAACCACCGATCGAGAACTCGGTCATAACTACTTCATTTATGGAGCCTACTGGCCAAGCCACGCAGTTCATAGGACACAGCCACGCCCCATCCGAGAGATTGAGAGTGAACATAGCAGAATACTTGATTTGACATTGGCTCTTTTGTGAGCTATAGTTTTCTTAATTTGTCAATCCTAAAAAATTGTTACGGAAGGTGGATAGATTAAGTTTGATTTAAGTTTTTAATGATAGAGTTTCATTTAATCCATTTTTTAGATTGATATTTGAAAATTGATTAGATTTGATTTGATCTGAGAAATTGATTAATTTGGATATGTTTAAGAGCTTTAGATCCTATCAACATTGTTTAGTTGCTAACAGAGGATTAGATCTACTGTCACCTGATATAATCAACTTTTTCAGATATTTTACTGATTTGAAACTCTTATTATAGGTTTTTAAGTTTTGTTAACCCAAACCCAGTCTTAAGACTAAACCGGGAAGCACCAGCGTAGCATCCTCAGACACTTGAATTTTAGGCATTCAGCATAGTGTCGGGGCACATGCGTGTGTTTATAGCTTGGCTAATTTCATCTAACTAATGAAATCATTGATTATGAAAATCATAGTTAAGATGAAATTCCATAATTTTTGATTAAAATAGGCTTTATGATTTTTGAAGAATTGGATTTAGCATCGCATTCTGTCTGTTTGTACAAAGAGTTATTGATCTGGTGACAAAGAAGATATTTTGATTTAGATTGTATTTTAACACACTACTGACACTTAGTTTACTTGTTGAGTTTTTACACTTCTCCCAATTTGATTATGCTCGCTTTACATCAATTTTGATTAGTTATGTTGATTTCGATTTGTTAGCCCTACTCATGCTTATCTACTAGCATAATAATCACCTCCATTCTATAAGAGTTATTAAACCCAATTTAGATTCATCTTTAAATTTTGAGTTTATTTCAAATTTGTTGTGAATTTGGCATTAAATCCCAAATTCTAATTAAGCTTAATTTTGAGAAATTTGCAAAAAGAGAACTCACTTTGCCACTTCAATTTAAGTCATAGAAGATTGTAATTAGAGTTTGTGAGTTTAATATTAGCCTCTCCAAAAGTTTGTGAGTTTAATATTAACCTCTCCCAAATTTCACTTAGATTTTAAATGAATATTCTATTCTTTTCAAAATTTGCTTTAAAGGCTCTCCCCCTTTTTTCTTGTTTGACGCTTTTAATTTAGAATAGAATTAGCTGCAGGTCTCCCTGCTTAGCACTCCTAAGTCAGCTCATTTTGCCCGCCCATTTTTTTCTAAGTCAAAAGATTTGACAAAATTTCGGCAACCTCCCGATCATCCCCGTGTAGGGGGCTGCATCGGGTGTGTTTTGGCTTGTTCAGTACACCCTGCTGAGCTTAACGAGTGGTGTCTTGCGACGCCACAACCGATTTCATCTCGTCGCACCCTGCTGAGCACGACGAGGCCTTTAAACCTGAAAGAAGATATACAATATAATATATATTCTTCCCTTTTTTAAGTCTCAAAATTAGACAAAATTTCGGCAACATTTCGCCTAGGGGGAGCGACATCTAACTACTGGTGGCTTACTCGACGCCTCATCGAAGATGAGCGGTCTTCATGACACCACAACCTATTTTTATCCCGTCATACCTCTATCGAGCACAACAAGGTCTTCAAACCTGAAAAGAAACAAAGATATATATATTCGTGATTCACAAATCCTCACATGTTCGACATATTTCATGCGCATAAAGGAAGGAAATGATTGGGCGATTGAGAATGCAAGTGAGCGTCGAAAATGAAGAATTCACCTACTAACGACTCCTCGACGGCGACGCAAATAAAAACTGACGACTAAAGTGAAAGTAGAAATCGAAGAATTTATCATCGACGATATTTTTCCCGACATGAAAATGACGAACCGGACGCTGGCGGGAAGGAATGCGCAGAACGGGCCAGATTTGCAGGCTGGATTATGCAGAACGGGCCAAAACAGTGGGCTGTAAGCTTAATTGTAGTGGGCTGGGCTAGGGGTTTGAAGTGCTGGTGGACCAGTGGGCTGTAGGTTTAGTTGTAATGGGCCTTGGGCTAGAGGGAAGGATCTGCGGGTCACGATTTCGGGCCATAACAGAACGGGAGCGGGCAGTGGGCTGTAGGAAGGCAGCGGGCAGGCCGGCTGGGCTGAAGTAGCACGCGGGCCGGCTAGTGGACTTGCAGGTTTTGCAGGTCACAGAGGGATTGTGCGAGCCATGCAGTGGGGTTGGAACAGACGGGCCGGTTGTAGTGGGCCACGGTTTGTGTGAGCAGCAGACGGGCCGGCAGGGAGCGGCACGGGCTGGTCAAACAGGAGGCGAAATTCCGGTGTGGGCCGGCTGAAAGGCGCGGGTCTGAGCGGGTCACGGCAGCGGATCGTGCAGTTCGGAGGAGCGGGTCGCAC
This sequence comes from Cymbidium sinense, assembly GCA_021442155.1. NCBI lineage: Eukaryota > Viridiplantae > Streptophyta > Magnoliopsida > Asparagales > Orchidaceae > Cymbidium > Cymbidium sinense. The sequence continues at coordinate 78,180,315 of CM038220.1, forward strand.
GGGCGTGGAGCGGGTCTGGGCCAGGGTCGCGCGGACTAGGGTGTAAACGAGTCGAGCTGAGAACAACGGACCTTGTTCAGATTTTGGCTCGCTTAAAATTTATTTTATTCGTGTTCGCCCGCTTATATATCGATAAATGTGTGTTGCTCTACCGCTTAACTAAACGAGCTAACGAGCCAAATTAGCCGCTCATGAACAACGCTTTGAGAGGGAGGATTCAACTGAAATTTAATCTTTGCATAACAAAAGTTTTAACCACTGACGCTTACATTTGTGATATATGTAAATGTGTAATAATAATAATAATAATAATAATAATTCATTTAAGAAAACCGCTTGAGAGTGAAAGTTTTTCTTAGCTTTACGGGAAATCCAAAGACAATACGATAAAAAAGTGAATAATAAACTCCAAAATTTTACGTGAAAACCAAAAGAGGAAAACTACGCCACAAAGAAAAGCTTCCACTATGTATATGTTTGAGTTTAAGATCTTCCGACGGATTACATATTCAGATGTGAGAGAGGAACAACAAATGCAGACATAACGCTGACGACGCGACAGATGTTAACGTCGACGCCAAAGTTGACGACGATATCGACGCCGATGACCGACGATAGTCGTGGCCATGATGACCGCAACAATGGTCGACGGCGAGGATCGGTGGCGGCGGCCGGCGTGGTTGACGCATCAGTGGCGACGATTGTGCTGGAGGATCTTTAGAGCTCTCTCTCTTTTGCTTGTCCTCCTTCTCCTTCACTTGCCCTCATATGAGGAATGAGTTTTTTATAGAGTGGGGAGGCGTCTCAGAATACACGCAAAACCCGCACTACTCCACTTCATCTGACGGCTCAAAATGATCTCCTTGATCATATGATGTATTTCGTGCATTTGAATGCTCAAAAGTCGAATTGTAAGATCTTTTAACTGCCGCCGGACGCCGATTTGATTATAAACACTTCATATTTGATAGCTATTTAGGGATTTAACCGATATCCCGGTTTCCAAGGATATTTTGAGAGCTTGATCTCACCGCCAACCGACTTGCTTTTAACATCAAGATTCGTCACTACTAATATTTTAAGTGTCATATCGTTATTTTTTTGATGACATTATCTCAATCGTCAAAAATATTTGTCAAATACTTGAAAATAACAAATTCTTCAATGAAATTTGAGGTCCATTAACTATATTTTGAGAGAATAGATCTTCATAGAGCACAAGATTATGACTACGTAAGTCGATGCCGCAAATGCGCAGGTATGCACGGCGGAGATTTCGAGGTATTTAATCTTGCGCGAACGGAGCGTGGGCGCGCGGGCGCTACCAAGACGCGACATACGGCCATGACGTTAGCGCGCTCGCTGGCCGCGGTGCTGGTCGCGAATGGATGCGGGCCGAACGGGCCGAGGCGCTGGTCAGGCCGAATATTGATCGCTGAATGGCGGAGCTGGGGGGCTGAGTCGGGTCAACGCTGGTCGACGGTCGCGAAGTTACGCGCTGCCGGAGCGGCCGCGATGCGTCGCTGCGATGCGATGCTACTGGCGAAGGCTTCACATGGCCGGTTATTCATGGGCCACGCGGCTGATATGGGCTAATACGCCATGGACCAGCGGCGACTGTGGACCAGCATGATTATGAAGATCGTTTCTCTCAAAATATTGTTAATTGACCCTCAAATTTCATTGAAGAATTTGTTATTTTCAAGTATTGACAAATATTTTTGACGAGAGATGTCATCCAAAAATAGCAACCGATATGACACTTAAAATATTAAGAATGGGCACGAATCTTGATGTTAAAAGCAAGTTGATCCGGTTGAAACGGTCGAGATCAAGCTCTCAAAATATCCTGAAACTTGGGATATCGCTTAAATCCCTAAATAGCTCTCAAATATGAAGTGTTTATAATCAAATCGAAGGCCTCGCCGAGTTTGCCAACAAGCCAAAGATCTTACAATTCGACTTCATTTGAGCATTCAAATGCACTAAATACATCATCCGATCAAGGGATCATTTTGAGCCGCCCAACGTGGAGTGACGAAGTTTTGCATGTATTTACAGAGCTACTCCTCCAATCTATAAATAGCCCTTCATTCCTCATATGGGGGGAGCCAAGTGAAGGAGAAGGGAGGTAAGCAAGAGAGAGGAGAGAGAGCTCTAAAGATCCTCCAAGACAATCGTCGCCACTGACGGTGCCAACCACGCCATCGGCCGCCACATCGATCTCGCCATCGCCGACCATCATACGGTCATGACCGACGACTATCATCATTATCGGCCATCATCTTAACTTCGACGAAACTTCGACGCAACATCGCCGCCAACATCGCCGCCAACATCGCTATTACTAAGAATCGTTGTTCCTTCACATACAATCAGAATCCCTGTGACGGAAGATCTTGTACTCAAAACATATACATAGTGGAAGCTTTTACCGGCTGGTTTTTCCTCTTTTTCGAGGTTTTCACGAAAAAATTTTGGAGTTTTATTATTCACACTTTTATACACCGGATTTCACAACGAAGTTTGCGAAAAACTTTCACTCTACAACCGATTTTCTAAGACGCAATACAATAATAATAATAATGAGAGAGGAATCCGCCAATTCAGATAACAAAAATTTAAACCACTATATCATGCTTATATTTGTGATATATAAAATGATGATGATGTTGATGATGATGATGATAATAATAATAGTAATAAATAATAATAATAAATAAAAATAATAGTAATATAATAATAAATAAATAAAAAATAATAGTAATTAAATAATAATAATAATAAATAATAATAATAATAATATAATATAATTTAATTTTTTATTTCGAGCTAAATCGAATAACACATCGAATAAACGATTGTCATATTCGGTTCATTTATATATCGCTCAAATCTTTGTCAGATTTACCATTTTAATTTAACGAACGAATACGAACGGTTCATGAACCATGAGTGTTTTTTTTTTGACACCCTATGCGGGTCCGGCTGGGTGGCGGCAATGCGGAGCGGGCCGCGACAGGCTGGCACGGCGGGTCGATTCGCGGTGTTGAGGAGCGCGGCGGGTCGCGGGTACAGACACGCGGAAGCGGGTCTGCGGGCCGGAGCGGGTCGCGCGGTTCGGCCGGCAGGTCGCGGCTGCGGGACGGCGGATGGGGCCCGCGGGACGCACGGAGACGGGCTGTGCGCGGTTGCGGGAGGAGCGCCGGCGGCGGATATGGCCACAGGAGGTGCGCGGGCTGGACGGCTGGTGCGGCCGGAAGGCGGGTCCCGCGGGTTTTGGCGCCGGTGGCGTAATTTGGCCGACGGAATTGGCCGAAAACTGGAGAAATTGAGAGAGAAGAAAGGACTAACGTGAGTAGGGAGAGTGCTGAATGGGAGAGAATGAGGGCTTCGTTGGTTTCTTGCTTGCGGTTGAGGGGGATCCGAAGCTTTGCCGCCTACTTGCGGTTTTGGAGTCGCCGAGAGCGGGAGCAATTTCGAGGAGCGGACTCATTTGAACGGGGAAGATAGCTCGCGCGAGCGGTTGGAGTTTGAACAGACGAGCGGGAGCGGTTGGAGAGAATCCAAATGGGAGTAGTTGAGGGAGGAGGCTTCGGTTTGCTGCGGCCTGCGTGGAGAACGATTTAGGGCTTGATTTGAGTTAAATAGAAATTTTAAATTAATTTTTAAGCGTTTAATCAAGCCTGATATAAACTTTATGTCGACACGATTAGATAATTAAAATATATATCAATCTAAGGTTATTCCGATATTCAACACAGCACCGCGGATCGTAGCGGTTCAAATCGGCGTCAAATTGAGTCCATTTCAGCTCAAAATATGCGTTGCCACTTTCAACCGCTCAATTTTCGCGTAAACTCATCCGAATTGAGTGCAAACAATCTCATTTGATAAATTTCGATGTTTCGAAGTCGATGGAGCAATCAATTTCACAACGGAGGTCGTTTGATCGTCGTCGGTGCCTCTTGACCTCGATATACGTGCAGACGCGTTGACGACTCGAGCGCTTGATTAGTTGATTATCAAGTAGTGCAATATTTATATCCTGATCAATTTTGATGTTCTAAATGCAATGGCGAAATCCGTTTATCGAACGGAGGTCATTTCGATAATTTTCGGTGACGTCCAGTGCATTTTGAACTCTGATTTGCGCACTGTCGCTTCCGAAGTCCGTCGAATTCGATTTGTAGACTTGATTTGAATTATGACACATATGTGGAGGTCAACATTATATTAATAAAGTCACACTCAAATCAGTTTATTTCAATTGATCATGATTTGTGAAATATTGATAATACTTTTGATGATGATAATTGAGATTTATTATGTGTTTTTTATTAGTTTCTCTTTTAAGCCTTCTATAGCACATTCCATATGAGAGAGATCATAAACATATAAGATGTGAAGAACTCCGTTTCATTAAAAGATGTCATTTATGATCTCAAGGGTATTGACAAAGAAAAGTAGAGCTAGAGGTTGTTTGGAGTGACCAATGAAAAATGGTCTTCTATTAGCAGGAATAAGACTTATTTTCAATGCAAAAAGTAATGGCATATCAAGTATGCCATTATAATATGGAAGAAACATTACCCTAGTGGTCGAAAGCTTCAACCAAAAGATCTTGGACTCAAAGCATGCGGATGTGTTGTGTGTGTGAGTTTGTCATTAAATTGTCTTAAATGTCCCAAAAAAAGTATGTCATTATAATCATGTTTTTGTTATTGAATGCAGTAACTTATTTGAAACTATGTAAGGAGAAGACACTTGTCGAGGGTTCAAGTAAATAGAAGGGCAATACATTCCCAAGGATTGCTCTATAAGGAGGATAATGAAGACTAAGAAAGATGAAAAAGGGGAGAGAAGGAATACCAATCAAATTGTCTTTAGAGTAGTTCGTTAACTAACCTAAGTCCATTTTATCGCTAGAAAATGTTTACTTAACTCTTGATTCTATGGTAAGGTAATATAAGGTTAGATTTAAAAAGAAGAGAAAGTAAATGTTGCAACCCCTTTGATAGAGAGGAAGAGAAAATGCTTTTATAAATGAATTACAATGAAATTTTAAAGATGAGAAAAAAAGACTCTTAACCTTATAAAAGAATTTATTCCTCTTCCTCTCTTAACCTTTTTTTGTCTTTGACTTACTTCATGGTCACCTTATTGATAACTTGGCTGAAACATATGCATATGAGAGTGAATCTATCATGTGATGATGGCTTTGGTAACATAGAGTCTTGGATGTTGGTGGTTTAGTATGTTTCCACCTTATTAAAGGGGTGGTCATTTGAGAAAGAAACATGAGCATAATAGCATGCAAAATAAATTTAAGAGAAAGGAATGTGTGCAAAAATCACTTGGGCTGAGCAAATAGTGGTTTAGAGGCCATGATTTGGCTTTGTTGGCCTAGTAAATGCTTTGACTATGGTGGAGTGGTAAAGAGCATATAAAGGCCTTTCATAAACATTGATGCATCATATTATTTTTCTTTATGTTTTCCTTATCGCTACAATGAAAGGGAAAATTGATAAATTGAGTGGACTAGAGTAAATGATGGATAGCTTAAGAGAGCTAAGAGGTTTTCTAAGTGAATTCTTAAATTAACCCACCCAAGGGCATGGAGAAGGGTATCAACCGAAAGGCATTTGAGTGGTGTGATATAAAGTTTTATGAGACTAATACTAGTTAGGGCCCACTAAGATGATTGGGAATGCCATTAGGTTTCGATTATTCATGTTTAGGGTTGAGATCAATATTAGAAAGGTGGTATTTTGGATGTTACATGTAGATATTTAATTAAGTTATTCAAAAGGGAGTTAAGTTGAAAGTATTCATTGAATAAACTATCATAAACATGATCATTGATATAAAAATGAAAGGATTTAATAAAATTACATTTTTTTAAAATGTAGTCAAGAATTTTTTAGACCCAATTAGACTTTCTTCTGAGAACTATAAGAAAAGTTCAACACATCTAGAGCTCTAGTCGTGAATCAGAGGCTATGGTTGAATTGATCTTTAGAAGAAAAAAAAGAAACTGAGTAAAAAAATGCTATGATTCATAAAGTGAATACTCAAATGAGGAAAATTGATATAAATGATTAGTTTTTGAATGTAGGAGTAGAATGTGAAGGAGATATGGCACATATAACCTTATGGTGAAGAACCGGTTAAAATTGAGGAAAAACCTAAGAATGATCATCTACGATAGGCCATAATGGTTGAATATGTGCCAAGGGAGAAACATTTTTAAGGGGTTAATTTCAATGTGTTAGGATAAAACAAGTGGTTAGAAGAAATACGATTCCTAGATTTTTTTATATCTAGATTGCATGATAAAGGCATAGGTTGTGTCATAATATGAGGGTTGTTAATAGGGCATGAGCTTCATAAGAAGGATAACAATGATGCAAATAAGGGGAAATAATGTTAAAATGCATTCACATCAATACAAAAGACTCTTATTGAAATTAAATTTAAGAGTTGAGGGACTTATATGGAGAAGAGGATGGCGATTTCTTCCCAAATCACATAATTCCAATAACCACTATGGAAAGAGACAACTGAGGTTCAATCCCTCTATGTTCATAACTTTAAGGGGTTCTATCTTTTATGTATGGTTTGCAAGCATTAAGACTCTTATTTAAAATTATTTTAAGAAGCTTAATCTCAAAAATATTAGAGCTCAAATATTTACTTAAAATTATCTAAAATAATAAAATTTAAAGCTTAATTTTATTATTAAATAATTAATAAATTGTAATTATTCTCCAATTTTAGCATATGAACATTCTAATAAATTGTTGAGAAAATAATCTATTAATAATTCTAAAACATGCAATGACATATGATAAGAAAAACACATGAATATAACTCTTTTTAAAGAAAAAGTATAAGTAATTAGGGATGCCAATTTCTGAATAATTGAATACAAAATATTTATATTTTGCACAAATAAAATATTACAACACCTCAGACATTAACAATCATAAATATTACACATTCTTATCTTATTATGTGTTGATTCCATGTTGAATTTTGGATGGATAAAATATTAATAATATTTATTTGGTTCTTATGCTCGAACTGATTATGAATGATTAATCTCAATCAACTAGAAGTAATACAATCCTCAATATTTTATCACATAATATAGTTTTGTAACACTTAAAAAGTACTTAGTTCATTTCATTCACACACCATTAATAATACAAATTTCTTATATCATTATATCTTATATAATAACTAAATATTGGATACACACACACATAAGGATCTTTGTTGCCGCCATGGGTTGCTTCTTTGAGCTTCTTCCTTCAAGTTGTGACTCTACAACATAAAAAGAAATGAAATAACATTTAAGAATGCATGTCCAAATGTAAAAATTTAAAAAAAAAATTCACTTCGATTATGCATGCAATTATGACATAATTAATTCTAAGAAAAAATTTACAAAAATTGAATCGTCAAAATTGCTAATTCTTCGACCACTATTAGCAAAAACTAAATAGCTAGCTAGTATATCATATAAAATTTTGGATAAAAAACCATTGATGAGATCCTTATAGAAATTCTATGAGGAATTATTATTACTAAAAAATTTATGTGAAATGTCATAAATATTTCTTAGATCTCTATTTCACTAATATTTGTGTATGAGTTAGAATATTCAATTCCAACTAAGATTGACTAGTTTTCACATGTAAAAGTAATAAGACAACATATACATTTTATTTATCAATATTTGTGCATCTTAGAAAATAAGTCTTTAATTAAACAAAAACATCTAATTAGAGTGGCATCCTTTTTAATAATAAGGCCAACTTGTGTTCTTTAAAGTAGATATTTGCTAACTTTTTTCAAAAAAAATTGATGAATTTTTAGTAAGTCTTTTCTTCATATATTTAACTTGCCCCATACTAATAATCTAAGAGAATCATCTTCACTAAAATTTACTAAGATTACATTGACCTTTAGTTTTTATTTTCATGTATGTGATTGATCATTTTTCAATATCATTATACTTATATAAAAATTATAGGTTAGATAAACATGAAAAATATATATATGCTCATTGGATAATTTCTCTAAAAAACACAATAAGAAGAGCTATGAAATATAAAGTAAAATTGAGAATAGTTACTAGAGTTGGAGTCAGGCCATGGAGTTCAGCATCTTGTAGATTCGGGTTGCAAATGAAATTGATGGATTTGTGTGCAAGCAAGCTTCTAGAATCATCAAGATATTGACCAATGGGCTCAAGACTTCTGTGATCATCTATCATCAACTGCTATTATCTTAATATCAAAGTTATTAAATTGATGGATCAAATATCTTGATTCTATAAACTCTATATAAATAGTTAATCTTCTAATTTGTGCTCCTATTTTGCAAGTAATAGGTTAGATTTTGATAAATCGATTAATGAAGTTGATCCATTATATAAGAGAATGTTTTTCTTACCCGTGGAGGTTCTCAAGTTGATGGAGAAATTGATGTCGTTAAAAAATAGTTTAAAATGTATGTCAACATTATATATATGTAATATTTGTTTTTGGATAAATTTAGATTAATATAGTGAGTTCCTACAATGAAAAATATAAATAGGGTAACATTTGAGTTAACATAATTTTATATGATTACATTTTGATATATATGATGATGATTGATAACGGATCCCACTAGAATATTAATTAGGCTTTATTAATTTTATTGAATTTAAGCATAGATATGTTTAGCTAGTTGCATATATATCATTTGATAACAAAAAGGTGCAAGACATACATACATTAGAAAGAGAGAGATAAATTTCTTGTGAAGCTTAATTAATATTCCATAAAGAAATGACTTATGTAGAGACAATACAAAGGTAGACCTAAATTTCTATTACTTAAAGAGGGTGCCACTATTAGAGTTTTAATGTGTACAAGAAAGGTTAAAAAAAGTGAAATGGAAATTACATGAGAGAATGAATTTCTCTTATAATAATATTATTATCATTATCATAGTGAAATGTGCTAAACTTAAAACAATAAATAGTCATCAATTGATTGATTTTTTTGTTTGTTTATTTTATTTCAATTGTTAGCTTTTGGTGATTCAAAGGAGTGAATAAGAGATATGAAGTGAAAAATGTGCTAAGTGAACATAAATTATAGTTGACCAATGTCGATAGAAGATGAATTTTGGATTTGGATACTAGCAATATTTAAATTTAAGTTTGAAGAATAACTTCATATACTATTATATATACAAAAATTTTATTTTTCTCTAGCTAAAATAAATTAATATCGTAGTTTTCATTGCATGATTTTTGTTGGAATTGAAAATTAATTACAAAAAAGTGATTACCATGCGTGTGCGAACCTTAGCAACCGAGAACTCAAGTTGCTCTTCCAGTTGGTTGAGATCATTAATAGTTAGGCCGTTAAGTCTTCCCAAAGAAGCTTAATGGATGCTTGAAGCATATCAGTTTCATTCCTTACTTTCATCATCTCACAGTGGAGTTGCTGCGAATTTAATAGAAACTATGATATGATTTAGCAAAATTTAAGAAAAATATAAGCAAAAAATTATGCTCTTTCAATTAAACAATAAAAAATCTTTTGCCAATGATTAATATGAATACTAAATACATTATTGATACTAGATACTACTAATCCCAATCTTATTCATTAGAGTAGAACGCTTTGTTGCTTAGATCAAGGAAAATCTTAAACTAGAGGTCATACCGGTGGCTACTAAAGTCCTCAATGTCGATGTTTTTAGCTTTCATATATTCTTCTATGATTTCTTCCATGCAATTAATTATAATTGCAACTAAAGATTAAACAACTACAAGTTACACTGTAAGCAAATTAACATAAAATATAAAGTTATGAAGTTAAATGAATCGACTCAATTCCTATCAAAAATCAATGAAAACAAACTTGTCTGTTTTTAAAATGTGTTATCTATCCTAATTATGCACTATCTTTTGTTATTATTATTATTATTATTATTATTATTATTAACATATTATTTCATTAATAACAATAATAATAACATTATTATTATTATTAACATTATTTATTTCACCGATCATTTGCTAATTAACTACTATCTTGTAAAATTATTATAGAAACTATGTAGAGAATAATGTATTCAAATTATCAATTCTTATTCCTATTTTATTAGTCATCTACGAATCTATAACTTATTCAACTTTTCATTCAGTATGCTATGTTCCATCGCTTTAAAATTTTTTCTGCTTCACTAAACCGATAACTTATTTAGCTTTTAATTTATTTAATAATTTGGAAAGAAATTAATGATTCATTTTACAAGTTCAATCAAACTCAAACCAAGCTTTGACCAAGCCATTTGACCCACTTAGGCTCACTTGACCCAAAGTGACCTAAAGTACCCTTTATGAGTCAAATTCTAATTCTAATGAAATTGGATTGAATCAAACTCACCTATGCCTCTCATCTTGATCAACAATCATCATCAGATGATCAATCAATCAAATTGGGACTAACCAAGTCAAACTTAAGGGTTGACCAAGTCAATACTTAACCAAAATGAAATTCAAGATAACCAAAATTCATCATAGTCCAAATTAATTAAAACCATTAATCAAGACTCATTCATGATCAATGTTTGAACTTGACCAAGTCAACATTTGAGCCTAACCTATCCCAGTTGGCCACTTGACCCAAGTTGACCCAACTTGACCTAAAAGTCAAAATGTGTCAAAACTTGATCTAAGCCAAATTGATTGAAACCAATGGGTCAAGTTCATTCCAAATCACTTGTTGAACTTGAGCAAAGCCTCAATTGGCCAACTAGACCTAACCTAGCCCAATTAACCTTGAACCCAACTTGACCTGGAGGGTCATGTTGAGCCAAATTCAAACTTAACCATAATTGATTGGAAACAAAGATACCAATTCACTTCATATGACTAACCAAACGTAAACCTACCCATGACCTAGCTCAAATAGGTCAAATGGTTCAAATTGGCCAACTTGATCCATTTGACCTAAATGAAGTCATTCAAACCAAATTCAAACCTAAACTAAATTGAATCAAACCAAAACCATCAAAACATTTGAACATATGAACTTGACCCAATCCTTGGTTTGACCTAATTTGACCAATTAGTTAACTTGACCCAAGTTAATCTATTTTGATCTAAATGGGTCAACATGAGCCAAACCATACCAAATGAACTCCAAAATCTAATGAAACTTGGCCTAACCTATTTTCTCATCATACCCAACATATCCAAATTCAAAAATCTACCAAATGACCATTTTACCCCTAGGTCATAGAACAAATTTTGGTCAAATCCATAGGGAATTTGCCAATTCCTCTTCATACCTACTTGATACTCTCCTAGTAGATCAAGTGAACTAGGGAGGGTGATGCACCCAACCCAATGGGTTTGGGTCAGCCCAACTCCACCATATGGCCAAACTGAGCACATGGTTTGAAATGGCCACATGGAAAACCTCTTCCCACTTATTTTGAGCACATGTCCACTCCACTAATCCACTCCCTAGCCTAAAATAAATAGCATGGCACATCTAATAGCTCAAACAACCCTTTCAATCTTGGCAATTGGATCAAAACAACAAGCTTATGCTCGACCATTCGATTGCCAAATGGGGAGATATACTCCCCCTAATTCACTTCAATTCTCCCTTCCCCATTGTCGATTGAGTGTGAGGAAGCTAGAGGAGACTTTTCCAAGAGATCCCAAGCTCCCTCAAGCACTTGCCAACTTCATCTTCTTGATTTTCACAAGGTGAAAATAGGGGAGCTCCATAGGATTTTGAACTTAATAAATATTCAAAATCATTGCAATTCACTTTGCACACTCCATCAGAGGATCAAGTCGAGCTTGCCCAAGCTCTTTCCCTAGTTCCAAAGGCAATGGGAGATCCACTTCAATCAAAACTGAGCTCAAGCTAAGGAGGAGGTGGTCCATAAAGTCATTCACTCAACCTTAAGAGCTAAAACTTTCACCAAAGCTCGCCTCAACTGCATCTAAGCTTCTCCAAGGGAATTGAGTGGATCACCGATGAGGTATGCCATTTTCCGACCATTAAACTCAATGTGGTGTGGAGCTTTGTGAAAGAAACTTTAATCCTATGGAATTTTGATCATTAGATGTGCTTATCATTAGGTTTAGATGGTGTGGGTTAATTTTCAATCCAATCTGAGCTTGATCTAGCTCGGATCTCCTCTTTGAAAGTGGACGGTCCCCATTTTTCACAGGGAAGAACAGGGAGAATCTCTGACCATCCATCCACACATTTTGGATGGCGACCGAGATTAAACACACGCTTTAGATCTGATTTTATCCCTTTGAATGGCCTTTCAGTCCGATCCTTGATCGCATTGAGTAAAAGATAATGCCGCCGCCATGCGGCACTATGATGGGACGTTTAAGTGGTCACTCAGAGCGCGCTGCGTGTGAAGTGCAGCCGTGTCAGCTCCTGCGTGGCACGCCGTAGGGATTGGGGAATTAATTAAGGTTTAAATAATTATAATTTATCCTCTAAACTTCTAAAATTCATCTCTCTGAAGAAAATTTTTTTAAAATATGAGGTAAATTGCCACTGAAAGATAATTCAATCTAGAATATTCTAAAATTAGTTTTAATGGATTTTGAATTTTGTCTTTATTTGATTTTGGGTTTTATTGGAAATCTTAATTTGCTAATTACTCTCTCATTAATCTACTGATTAATCTCAAACTTCTTGAGTGTATTTTGAGGGATGACCTCTGCCTCTCCTAATTTTCTTGGGATTTATTGGTGTTTTAATTAGGAAAATTGCTAATTCATTTCCTAATTACCCCTTAATATAATTAAGGATGATTAAGGGTTTGATTAGTGGTTTAACCTTTTGTTGAAGTTGATTAAGGTCTATTTTAATGAATGTGGTTTAGGGAATTATTTTGGGGTATTTCCCCAAAGCTATTCCTTAAACCCCATTTTCTTCATTAATCCTCTCTTAATTAAGGGTTAATTAACTAATTATCCTCTTAATTAATTTCTTAAAATTCTAAAACCTTCCAGAACTCAATTAATCCTTCTTGGGTAGATGCTTAGGTGTTCAAGAGCCTAAGTACAATTAAGGAAATCAAAACTCAACTCTTATGTGTGAGGGGTGTTTTGAAATTACTTAAGTTAAACCCTTTAACTTAATTAATCATTAATCTTGATCCAAATTGCATTAGGCCCTTTTATTCTTAAGTGCATTGAAAATTTAAATTCCTTGTGAGATTTTATGTCATCTCATTGGCTCATAATTATTTGGTTTACTATGCTAAGGCGATGTAGGTAAGGGGTAATTAATATGATTAATTCATACCTTAATACAATCAAAATATAAAATGAATATAATCATCCAATAATTGAACAAAAAAATATCAAACACTTGTGGGAATGGATTATGAACAACAAACTCAATTCATATTTTCCAAACTAAATCAAACTCAAGATCAAATAAAAATCACATTAAATAAACCTTAATTTGCTTTAAGCTTTCTTATTTCATAGGATTATCTTTAGGAATTAATTAAGATGAATGTGTTTACATGCTTTTATTGCTTTAGTTCTTTCCCAACATGATAAATATGTGTGTCATATGATTTCATACATTCATGCCTTTAAAAAATCAAATTTAAAATGAAAATATTTCATTTATGTCAAATTGCATATTTTGCCTAAAGTATGAATATATGTGGCTATTATCACTATTAAATCCAAATTATTTTCAAAATGTATGAATAAATTATCAAAATTGAAAGTGTGCTACTTATACTTTATCTATAAGCTTGCATGTGAATAAAATATAAAGATGTGTTTAATGTGTTTAATGTGCATAATAAACAAGTCACTCAATTAATGAGCAACTTGCCCTCAATATTTATTATATCCTTTCTTTCTTTCTCTCTCACTCTCTCTCTCTCTCTCTCTCTCTCTCTCTCTCCCTCTCTCTAGCTTTAATGGACTTAAAATATGCATGCAGAGCAGCGGAGGGTACTAAATTCCCATTATTGTGGGGCCATTTTCACAATCTGAAAGCGGCGAGCAGATGGTATTATTCTCTTTCTTCTAAAAATTAATTAAAATGATTTCCGGTTATAAAAGTAAGTATATATAAACATTTTATCATTAATTAATTTTCTGTTATTTTTTACGTTAAATGTTTATGAACTAATAATTTTTCTTAACTTATTAGTTATAACATATATAATTCTTAGAGCAAATTATAAAAAACAATATTTGAATTAAGGGGTTTTCTAAAGTTAATGTATACTAATTTATGTGCAGCTGCTGTGAAATATAATAAATAAATTCAAATAAAAAAATTATGATATTTTTGAATCATTTAAATTTATGATTAAATTTAAATTATGCTTATAATTTAATTCAGTTCAATTGGTTTAGTAAATATGTTAATTAATTCATTCGAATCAATCCAATATATACTTCAAAAATAATAATTTAGATTGTTTACTTGAAAGCAAGCAGTTTAGTTTCTTTTTTTTTTAATTGTTTGATCACTGCCACCTTCAAAGTAATTTGTCTAATTGTGTATATTGCAGTATTGGATGCCCTACCATTGTTAGGGCCTGCAACAACTTCACAGCCTTGCCTGGGGAATGTAACAAGAAACGATACGTAATTAGACTCTTAACAATTCAAGATTATCCTAATTTTGATTTAAGATTGACTCAGAATCATTAATATATTTTAAATCAAACAAAATTTAAGTATAAATTAGGCTAATTTGATTTCGATTCAATCCATATTAATGATCAGTTATGTTTATTCTATAGATGTACTGAAGCTCTTCAAGCCGTCAAGTCTAAAAGCTTTCATGCGAGAGAGAGAGAGAGAGAGAGAGTGAGAGAGAAACCGCAAAACGCATTGATAGCATCTGCTACGAAACCTGGTCTCTCATGTGTCTCAAGGAGCTCCAGCTGCGAATCAGTCTGCACTGTTCTCCAAGATTCCCCAAATGCTTTCTTGTATTCTTCGTGTTGGACGGACTGCCACTGATTCGGCGGCGTTCTCTTGGCAACAGTGCTGGCAATAAAAATAATGAATTCTTTGGCAGCGATCCTCTGGAAATAACCAAGGTGACTCACGTCAGAGGCGTTCGCAAGCACTACTGGCTCCGCGGAGCCGGAAGACGATGAATCGCTGTCGGAGGAGCACTTGACGTCAAGAATAGATGTCATCTTCATGGGGGATGGCACGATACGAACACTAATACAGTCACTAACGACCCAGTCAGCTTCTTTCCCTTCCTCTTATATTGTCACCGCTGCACCTATTTGATTCTGTTCTCCAAGTTGGGATCTCACACACTGTGTAGTATCTTGATCATGACCAAGCACATCACACAAACTAGATCCACATGAGTAAACAGAAGAATCATGAATCAGGAGCATATGATATCTTCCAGTGGTTACTTTCATATTGCCTGCTGACGTTTTGACAGTGTCTGAAGATTGCTCCACTGATTGCAAGAATATTAGGACCTTCTTTCAATTCCCACCACAGCGATCAACAAGTTCCCTCTTTGTGCGTTGAGGCAGAGAAGCAAATATCAGGTGGTTCTCACAGAGATGAAATGAAGCACATTCAATCAGTGAACAGAATTTATCAGGACAAGCCTCATGGCTTCGCCTAAAAAAATCTGGCATGTTGCCTCTAAGCAAGCAAGATCTGCAGAGCTAAGACGGCCTGAACTCAAAATTTCAAGAATCAAATGTGCAGGGAGTTCCTCTATAGAAAGGGTATGACTACGATCTGCCATTCGAAGCTTGAAATTTTCTGTAGAAAGGAGGAGAAGTGGAAGAGGAAAAACTTGCCCTTGCGGTTTTCTGGAGAAGGGAGAAAACATAAAAAATGGAGGGTTTTTTTGTGGACGGTGAGATGAAGACCGAAGAGAGGGAGCAGTTATCGTTCTTCGGAGGGAACGGTTTGGCAAAATTGAACGGAAGAGCGAGAACGGTTGCATGCGAACCGCAACCGAACCGTGCATGGAGGAGGAGCGGATTCGAGTGGCTGTGCACATTAGAATTAGGGCCGATTTGAATTATTGAGAATAAATAGACTTTTTTAATTAATTTTTTAAATATTAACCAATCTTAAAATGAATTTTATGCCGATATCATTATATGGTCAATATATATATATTGATTCAAGGTTATTTCGATGTTTTGAATGCAACGGCATAGTCCATTTCACGATCGGAGGCCGTTTGGTTCGAGTCGGCTTAAAATTGAGTCAATTTCAGCTCAAAATGCGTGTCGCCATTTTCGACAACTCGATTTTCGTGCAGACTTGTCCGAATTGAGTGCGAACAGTCTTGCTTGATAGATTTCAATATTTTGAAGCTAACGACGTGATCAATTTCACGAACGGAGATCGTTTGATCCTCGTCGGCGCCTCCTGATCTCGATATGTGTGTCAATGCGTTGACGACTCGAGTGCTTAATCGGTTGATCATCAAGTCGTGCAATATTTATATTTTGACCAATTTCGATGTTCTTAACTCGATGGCGAAGTCCATTCGTCGATCAGAGGTCATTTGAGTTAATTTTGGTGACGTCCTGTGCATTTCAGCCTCGATTTGCGTGCTACCACTTCTGATTATTCGATATTTGCACAGACTCGTCCGAATTGAGCGTGGACGGTCTTATTTGATAGTTTTTGACGTTTTGAAGCTAACTGCATGATCAATTTAATGAACGAAGATCGTTCAAACATCGTCGTAGCTTCCCGACTTTGATATGCGCATCGACACATTGACAACTCCAGCGCTTAATCGATTGATCATTAGATTTTGCAATATTTATATTTTGACCAATTTCGACGTTCTAAACGCGATGGAAAAGTCTGTTAGTCGATCGTCATTTGAGTATCGTCGCAGCTTCTCGACTTCGGTATACGCGTCGGCACATTGATAGCTCGAGTGCTTAAATAATTGCTCGTTAGATTTTGCAATATTTATATTCTGATCAATTTCGACATTCGAATCGACGGCGGTCGTTCGTCGATCAGGTCGCTTTGACCATTTTCTGATATCTAGTGCATTTTATATTTCACTTCCAAAGTTCGTCAATTTTGACTTGGGATTGACTTATAGCATATATGTGGGTAAACAGATATACTAGCTAGCTCTTTAGTTTTTGCTAATAGTTGTTGAAGAATTAGCAATTTTGATGATTCAATTTTTGTAAATTGTTTCTTAGAATTAATTTTGTCATTACTGCATGCATAATCGAACTGAAATTTATTTTTAATTTTTACATTTGGACATGCGTTCTTAAATGTTATTTCATTTCTTTTTATGTTGTAGACTCACAACTTGAAGGAAGAAGCTCCTAAGAAGCAACCCATGGCAGCAAATATAATGATATTAAAAGTTTGTATTATTAATGGTGTGTGAATGAAATGAACTAAATACTTTAAGTGTTATAAAAGTATATTATGTGCTAAAAAATTGATTATTGCATTACTTCTACTTGATTGAGATTAATCATTCATAACCAGTTTGAGCATAAGAACCAAATAAATATTATTAATATTTTTTTCCATCCAAAATTCAAATGGAATCAACACATAATAAGATAAGAATATGCAATATTTATGATTTTGCAGAGGTGTTATAATATTTTATTTGTGCAAAATATAAATATTTTGTATTCAATTATTCCAGAAATTGGCATCCTAATTACTTCTATACTTTTTTTCTTTAAAAAGAGTTATATTCACGTGTTTTGCTTATCATATGTCATTGCATGTTTTAGAATTATTAATAGATTATTTTCTCGACAATTTATTAGAATGTTCATATGCTAAAATTGGAGATTAATTATAATTTATTAATTATTTAATAACAAAATTAAGCTTTAAATTTTATTATTTTAGAAAATTTTAATTAAATATTTGAGCTCTAATATTTTTGAGATTAAGCTTCTTAAATAATTTTATATAAGAGTCTTAATGCTTGCAAACCATACATAAAAGATAGAACCCCTTAAAGTTATGAACATAGAGGGATTGAACCTCAGTTGTCTCTTTCCATAGTGGTTATTGGCATTATGTGATTTGGGAAGCAATTTCCATCCTCTTCTCCATATAAGTCCCTCAACTCTTAAATTTAATTTCAATATGAGTCTTTTGTATTGATGTGAATGCCTTTTAACATTATTCTCCCTTATTAGCATCATTGTTATCCTTCTTATGAGGCTCATGCCCTATTAACAACCCTCATATTGTGACACAACCTATGCCTTTATCATGCAATCTAGATATAAAAAATCTAGGAATCGTATTTCTTCTAACCACTTGTTTTATCCTAACACATTGAAATTAACCCCTTAAATGTTTCTCCCTTGCCAAATATTCAACCATTATGGCCTATTCTAAATGATCATTCTTAGGTTTCTCCTCAATTTCAACCTTCAGTTCTTCACCATAAGGTTCTATGTGCCATATCTCCTTCGTGTTCTACTCCTACATTCAAAGACTAATCATTTATATCAACTTTCCTCATTTGATTATTCATTTTAATAATCATATCAATTTTTACTCAGTTTCTTTTTTTTTCCTCTAAAGATCAATTCAACCATAGCCTCTAATTCTAAATCATTCACGATCGGAGTTCTGGATGTGTTAAACATTTCTTATAGCTCTGAGAAGAAAGTCTGATTGGATATAAAAATTCTTGACTATATTTAAAAAAGTGTAATTTTATTAAATCCTTTCATTTTATATCAATTATCATGTTTATGATAGTTTATGCAATGAATACTTTCAACTTAACTCCCTTTTGAATAACTTAATTAAATATATACATGTAACATCCAAATTACCACTTTCCTAATATTGATCTCAACCCAAAACATAAATAATACTAAAACCTAATAGCATTCTCAATCATCTTAGTGGGCCCTTACTAGTATTAGTCTCATAAGACTTTATATCACACCACTCAAATGCCTTTCGGTTGATACCCTTCTCCATGCCCTTGGGTGGGTTAATTTAAGAATTCACTCAAAAAAACCTCTTAGCTCTCTTAAGCTATCCATCATTTACTCTAGTCCACTCAATTTATCAATCTCTCCTTTCATTCTAACCATAAGGAAAACATAAAGAAAAAACAATATGATGCATCAATATTTATGAAAGGCCTTTATATGCTCTATACCACTCCATCATAGTCAAAGCATTTACTAGGCCAACAAAGACAAATCATGACCTCTAAACCACTATTTGCTCAGCCCAAGTGAACTTTGCACACATTCCTTTCTCTTAAAATTTTGGCATGCTCTTATGCTCATGTTTCTTCCTCAAATGACCACCCCTCTAATAAGGTGGAAATATACTAAACCATCAACATCCATGACTCCATGTTACCAAAGCCATCATCACATGATAAATTCACTCTCATATGCATATGTTTCAACTAAGTTATCAATAAGGTCACCATGACGTAAATCAAAGAAAAAAAGGTTAAGAGAGGAAGAGGAATAAATTCTTTTATAAGGTTAAGAGTCTTTTTTTTCTCATCTTTAAAATTTCATTGTAATTCATTTATAAAAGCATTTTTTCTTCCTCTCTATCAAAGCGGTTACAACATTTACTTTCTCTTCTTTTTAAATCTAACCTTATATTACCTTACCATAGAATCAAGAGTTAAGTAAACATTTTATAGGGATATAATGGACTAACTAAGGTTCCTTTCCATAGTGGTTATTGGCATTATGTGATTTTCAAAGGGGTTATTTAACTGAACTAATCTAAAGACAATTTGATTGGTATTCCTTCTCCCCCTTTTTCATCATTCCTAGTCTTCATTATCCTCCTTATAAAGTAATCCTTGGACCTAACATATTTCCATTCTATTTACTTGGACCTTCGACAAGTGTCTTCTCCCTCTCTACCTTGTCTTAATAAGTTATCACATTCAATTACAATAACATGACTATAATGACATACTTTTTTGGGACATTTAAGACAAATTAATGGAAAACTCACACACACAACACATAGGCATGCTTTGAGCCCAAGATCTTTTGGTTGAAGCTTCCAACCACTAGGCTAATGTTGGTTGCATATTATATGGCATATTTGATATGACATTACTTATTGCATTGGAAATAAGTCTTATTCCTGTTAATAGAAGACCATTTTTTCATTGGTCACTCACAAACAACCTTTAGCTCTATTTTTCTTTCTCAATACCCTTGAGATCATAAATGACATCTTTTAATGAAAGGGAATTCTTCACATCTTCTATGTTTATGATCTCTCTCATAAGGAATGTGCTATAGAATGCTTAAAAGAGAAACTAATAAAAAGCACATAATAAATCTCAATTATCATCATCAAAAGTATCATCAATATTTGACAAATCATGATCAATTGAAATAAATTGATTTGGGTGTGACTTTATTAATATGCATTTTTACGTGCTAAGCAAATGAAACATTTTATAGAAGAGACCTTTGGTGATGAAGAATAGCTCTAGCTTAAACAATAAACTTTTTATGGTATATTGCTCTAAGACCTCCATCAAGACTTAATTGTCAAAAATGATAGGATCAATATAAGTGTCTTTTCATCCGTATCCATTTTTCATGTTCACTCATTGACATTTAGATATTTAAATGCCCGTGAATGCTTTCATAAGACCTTTTAGAACAAAAACATGCATTTAGTTTTTGCAAAAGATAAAATTCCTTGTCGCATTGTTAATGTTTATGGCATTGTTATTAGAATTATGCTCTAATGCTAGTTTGTTAGAATAATATCACCAAAATATTGAAAGCAAAAGCATCAAAGAGGTCATAATGATGTGCCATGAAGAAACACAAAAGTAAATAAAATAAATAATAACCGTGAAGAAGATAATGTGATTCATTCTATTCAACTTCAACCAAGTCTACCTCAATGGGAGAGGAAAAAGATTTGATCGACTAATAATGCAAAAGGCATAATCGTCGATATAAAATAAATGCATTCAGTACCCATTTAAGCATGAGAACTTTGTTTTAGAAAATAACTCATGTTATATACCAACATACATGATTATACTACTGATTTTAGGGGTCTCATGAACCTAGCCAGTAACAACTATAAAAGAGTGATTTTGTGTGTGTGGGTAATCCATCGGATTTTTAGTCAGCTGGAAATCATTTTTAACTAAGGTTTTACCATCAAGGTGCAATCCGTCGGAAACTAAGATTATCGACAAAAATTTCCGCTATAAATATATAGTTTTCCTATAGTGGTATGTACACACACCATAATATTAAAATTTTGTAAAAAATTAATTATTTAACTAAATTTTTTAGACTTATTTGAAGTATTATGTGACATATATTTATTCAATCTGTTTTTAATAGCCTGACATTATGTGATGTCTTTCCACACATTCACTTGCCAATGTAGCTTTGTTCATATTTGTTGTATGCTTGAATTGAAATATAAGAATGTGGTTAGATATATCTCTTAAGGTGTTAATTGGGTAAGACTTAAAAACATTGAGGTGCCAAGCTCTAAGCGAAACAGCAGTGGATGCTAAATCCAATATAGCATGCTAGTTCAAATGAACATCAAGACAACTTTCTCATTAGCCAAAGTTGGGTGACCATCATTATATGTGGTGAGTTTGCAATGGCAACCTTCTCCCATCAAGATATGCTCGACAAAGCTGTTGCTAGCTGAAAGCCCCCAATATCAAACAGTGAATCGATAAAATAAATCATTCTTTTATGATTGTGTTATTGACTATATATTCATCGGTCCCTAATATAATAGTTTACTTTTTTGCCTCTTAAATATATAAATTAAAATATAAAGCTTCTTTGAGAAATGAATGCATTTAATATTTAAAAATTAAGTTACAAATTTTATAATTTTATTAAATTTTAAAGACTATATATTATTAGAATCAAATAAATTTATATATGAAATATTAAGATTAAGTTATAACTATTAAATAATATAATAATAAAAAAGAAATAGAGAAAAATGTTAAATAATATAATAAGAAATATAAATTAAAATTTTATGATTAAATTTTATTTGAATTTGAAAAAAATTATTTATTTATTTAATATAATTTAATTATTAAATTTTGATTATTAATATAATTTATTTATTAAAATTTATTTGATTATTTTAAAAAATCAACTTACACAAGATTGGCAATAAGTGATTAAAAAAATTAGATGGAGTCATTAATTTCCTTCTTCGGATCCACCTTACTTGCCATTCTCTGTCACCTTCTCTCATCTTAAAGAGAAAAAATGAAACACGAGAAGCAGAAGCTCGGCGAATCGGTCTTAGCAGCTCATAAAAAAAAAAAAAGGAGATTTTTCACGTAAAACTAGCAGCCTCGTGACTCCTCTCTCCCTTTGCCTCTCATGCTGTTGCTACACTCAGGATCGAACCTTTGGCTTCTCCCACACCTGAAACCACCCCCAAAACCTGCACTCAGCCCTCCCTGCACCGAGCTTGCCCTGGCCATTCTCATTTCCGCCTGATTCATCGACCACAACCTAGACCGAACACACCACGCCTCAGCTGCTCCAACCGAAACCCCCATCCCAGTCTCTTTCTCTTCTTCCAAACTCCTAAACAAAGCCAACTTTCGCCTCTCACGTGAGTGAATCCACCACCAGTGTGGGTCTTCCAGGCCAAATTCCTGCGTCGTCTCCTCCATCGACGCGTCTCGATGTGAAATCCTCTCCCCAAAGTTCGACGAGATGAGACGGACGTCCTCTGCTCTTGAAGCTGAAACCCCAGCAGCCTAGCTCGCACGACCTCAGCAGTTTGTCTCCTTCCCTCAATGCCCAAGACCAACTCAGCTCGGCTTCCTCTCTCCGTCCTCCATTCACATGACTCTTCTCTTATCTTCACCAGATCTGCAGATCTGTAGTTCCCAGCTTCCAAAAGCCATTTTTCTGTTTCTACTGCAGCAACCCACCTTCCAGTTATATCCACGTGGCGGCCTTAGCTTGCGTAGATGCTGCAGTTTATTATCTCGTATATGGATTTACGTGGCATGGCTCCCTTCCCGTTTGCGGGATAATTTCCCGACGGCACCATCCCCACCTCCTAAACTTCCTTTCACTCCGCCCAATAACAGGCCTCACCTTCACCAAGGCCTACTAACTGGCTCCATTCCCTACAATAGGACATATTACACTCCGCATTCTCCATCCCGAAAGTTTTAGGAGTTCTGAGTTCTCCAATTGGATTCGCTTAATCCGGCGACCCTCAGCGGTGATTCAATCTTCAGAGCATTCAGTGAAGAGGTACTCAACAAATATCTCAATAGGGCTTCATTTTTTTCAAATCAATCTACCTCTCAATCTAAATCCACTAAACATTGGCTCTACTAATGTAAATTACTATTGAATGATAATCACTTTTCTTATTACTAATTTCAGTTCCAATTATTTATTGAATGAAAATTACTATATATATATATATATATATATATATATATACAGCTCTGATGAAATATAATTTATCTATATTTATCTTCATTAAACACTTGAAATAGAAATATTGCTCGAATTTCGCAATATCAAGCCAAAATTCATCTTCAAGTAATCTATCTCTTTCTCTCTGTGTAGGTAATATTGCACAATTTCTTTATGTTCAAATGATATATATGCAACTAATTAAACATATTTGTGCATACATTATATATATATATATATATATATATATATATATATATATATATATATAGATAGATATATATATATATATATATATATATATATATATGAAAAATGAAAATAATTCACTCTGATCTTATCATAATTATATTTTTCATTGCAGGAGCTCACGAAATTAATCTGAATGTTTAAAGAGAACAAATATTTATATGAAACACATATGTAAATATGTAATATTGATGTGCTTTCTAAACTATTTTGTAACAGCATCAACTCTTTCATCACTAATTTGAGAACCTCTACATCATTCTGATTAATTGATCAATCATAACTCTAACCTATTACATGCATGGCATGTGTTAAACAGGAGCACGTATGAGAGGAGCAGAATAATTCTTTATGCGGAGCTGTAACCTCAAAATAAATTAACATAATTGTGAATTTGAATGATTTTATTTTTTTTTATTTTTTTTGAAAATTTTCATTAAGCTAAATCTATTATTTTGATTTTTAGATTATGTCTGAGCATGAAGAGGTGATGATATAATAATAGATGGAAGAGAATCGTAATTTAAGAGAGACGGGTCTGCTTAATCTCTTTGGTTAAAATCACAATGATCTTAGAAGCTTACATCAATTGGGCACACAAATGCATCTCTTTCAATTGCAACCTATCTAGCCTAATCTATGAGAGATTAGACTTGACGGACTTTTTTATTTTTATTTTATGTAATTGGTCACTACGTAATATAGCTTGATATGTTATCAGAGTTGCAGTCTAGGGCCATAAAGTCTAGTCACTTTTCTTATTGCTAATTCCATTATTGTGATTTTAACCGAAGGGCTTAAGATGGCCCATCTCTCTTAACTTATGGTCCTCTTACATCTGTTGTTGCATCATTACCTATTGATGCTCAGAAATAATCTAAAAATCAAAATAATGGAATTAGCTTAATGAAAATTTTCATTAAAAAAAACATAAATTCAATAAAAATAAAGAAGCTAATGCTTCACGCAATGATTAAGGAGCTTATTGGGGAAGACTAAACCGGCCTAATTATTAATGATCTCAAACAATTAGAAGAGCAGCTTGAGTTCTCGGTCGCTAAGGTAATCACTTTTCTTATTACTAATTTCAATTTCAATAATTTATGCAATGAAAATTAATATATATATATATATATATATATATGACCCTGAAAACTCTACTAGTCGACGCACGAATCTTGATGCTAAAAGTAAGCCAATCCAAGTTGAACCTGGTCGAGATCAAGACTTTCTTGAAACTTTGGGATATCGTTAAATCCTAAATAGCTTTCAAACATTAAGTGTTTATAGTCAAATCGAAGTCGACGAATAATCAAACAAGCAAGATCTCATAATTGGCATCATCCGAGCATTCAAATACACAAAATACCTCATATGATCAAGGGAATCATCATGAGTCGTCTGATGGAGAGGAGTGGTTCGGATTTTGCATGTATTTACAGAGATGTCACTCCTCCAATCTATAATAGCCTCATTCTCATGAGAGGTAGAAGAAGGAGAAGAGGCCATGCAAGAGAGAGAGGAGAGAGCTCTAAAGATCCTACAGTGTCGATCACTGATGGTTGTCAACCGTAGCCATTGTACCGGCCATCCGTCCCTCAGCGTCGTCGACCATTTGTTCTGGTTAAATCATCCGCACTATCGCTTATTTCATCGTCAATAAATAGTCATTATTAAATGAGTCATTCACAACATCATTAAGTCAATGTGTATGTTGCGTTGTCCACTTTCTCACTCTTACAATGATCAGTGTCGGGAAGATCTTGTACTCAAATAGATACATAGTGGAAGCTTTTTTTTGTCGGTAGGCCGTGGTTTTCCTCTTTTGAGGTTTTCCATGTAAAATTGCAGGTTTTATTGTTAGTTCTTTAAATCACGTGTGTGTCTTTCTCTGATGCTTTTCTCTAGCACACAACATATATATATATATATATATATATATATAATAGTATATGTGATTATTCTTGTGACACAATAATTTTTAACCTAGTTAATTTATCATTGGAATGTACTTCATTAAACACTTAAAATAGAAATATTGTTTGAATTTCACAATATTCAATTCAAAATTCATCTTTTATAGACATTGGTCAAGTAAAAATTTTATTCACTCATTTTCAATCCATCTCCCTTGCTCACTCTTTTGAATCACCGAAAGCTAACACTTTTCACTATGATAATGGTGAGAAAATTATTATAAAATAAAAATAAATTATTCCCTCATGAGCTGTATATTTTTAAATCTGTCTTGTCACTTGTGCGTGTTAAAACTTAAAGACGAATGGTGGCACCCACTATAACTTATAATAATCTAGGCCTTGGTGAATGTGAGGCCTGTTATGGGCCGAGGAATGAATGGAAGTTTGTAGGAGGTGGGGATGGTGCCGTTGGGAAATTATCCCGCAAACGGGAAGGGAGCCATCCCACGTAAAGCCATAGCCGGGATAACTGCAGCATCTGCGCAAGCTAAGGCCGCCAGGGATTGAGGAGGGGCGATCGACTGCTAAGGCGTTGAATAGATGGAGAGCCTTGGATTTTTTGTTTTTTTTTCCTGATTTATTTATTAACTACTGCCTAGAAGGAGGTTCAAGCGGTGGGGCCAAGCAAATTTGTGCAGCCTAGCTTCTACGTGGATATAACTGGAAGGTGGGCTGCTGGCTGCTGCAGTAAGAAACGGAGAGAAAATGACCTTTGGAATGAAGCTGTGAACTGCCGATCTGGTGAAGATGAGTCAGTCCAGCGCATATGAATGGAGGACGGAGAGAGGAAGCCGAGCTGAGTTGGCCTTGGGCAATGAGGGAAGGAGGCAAGCTGCGTAGGTCGTGCGAGCTAGGCTGCTGGGGTTTCAGCTTCAAGATCAGAGGACGTCCATCTCATCTCGGCGAGCTTTGGGGAGAGGATTTCACATCGAGACGCCTCGATGTGGGAGACGACGCACGAATTTGGCCTGGAAGACCCACACCGGCAGTGGCGGACCTACGATATTTGGAGAACATATTACGTCCGGAGTCCGCACGTAGCTTTACGTGCGGACTCCAATCTATGGCCGACATATGTCCAGTAATTTTTTTCCCGTTTTAGCACTTAACAGAGTAGTAACGAGACGGCGTAAAGGGATGTATTATGATGCCTTTACGCTTCCCCGACGTCGTTCAAAAGTGGGAGAAGAAGAACAGATGATCGCGTGTTACATTCCTCGTCACAAAAGCTTTAGGGCTTTCTTTTTGAAGGATTTTTTCTCGCTTAGCTCTTGCTCTTGATCGGTGCGTCGCTGATGATATAGAAATCAAAATTGAATTATAGGTGAATACATGAGATATTTTACACATATATTCCCGAACTTGAATGAATTTAGGGTTTACTGCTTCTTCTCCGTCAGGTGAAAGATTGGTTATTTTTATATGTTATTTTGTATATGTACTTCTCTGCCTCTCTCATTACATAGCATTTAGGAATTTTTTTTCAATTTATTTAGTCTGTTTCTTGAGGTTATGTTCATTACATTCAAATGTAAGTAATTTGGAGGCTGTTTGAATGATTTCAGGGGTTTTTTTTTTGCATCAGACTGTACCTCTCTTAAGTCTGATCATTTAGAGCATATTTTTTCGGTTTATCTTTCTTCTTGATATTATATTTAGCATTCCAATGGAAGTAATATGAAGGCTATTTGGATGGTTTCTGGGGTATTTTTGCATCTGTACTCTCTGTACCTCTCTTGAGGGTACAGATCATTTAGGGCCTATTTTTTTAGTTTATCTTGCATTCTTCTTGAGATTATATTTAGGGCATTCCAATGGAAATTTGGAGGTTTGTTTGGATGATTTATGGGTGCATATGTACTCTGTACCTCTCGAGGTCTGAGATAATTTAGAACGATTTTTCAGTTTCTTTTGGCCTAATTATTGAGATTATATTTAAGGCATTTCAATGGAAGCAATTTGAATGTTTGGATGGTTTAATTTTTGTACTCTGCTCTTTGGAAGGTCTGAGCATTTAACTTCTTTTCCAGTTTATTTTGTGTTTCTTGAGATTATATTTAGAGCATTCCATGGAAGTATGAAGGATGTATGGATGGTTTTAGGGGTTTTACATCTCTCTGTATCTCTCGAGGTACAAATCATTTAGGCATACTTTTTTAGTTTATCTTGTATTCTTCTTGAGATTATATTTAGGCATCTAATGGAAGCAATTTGGAAATGTTTGGATGGTTTCGGGTATTTTTTTTGCAGCTCTATACCTCTCTTGAGGGTACAAAATATTTAGGGCCTTTTTTTCTAGTTTAGGTTGCCTGTTTATTGAAATTACATTTAGGGCACTCCAATGGAAGCAATTTGAAGGCTGTTTGGATGGTTTATGGGGGGTATTTTTTATGTGTACTCTCTGTACCTCTCTCGAGGGTACAGATCATTTAGGGTGAACTTTTTTCAGTTTATCTTGCATTCTTCTTGAGATTATATTTAGAGCATTCCAATGGAAGCATTTGGAGGCTATTTGGATGATTTCAGGGGGATATTTTGCATCTGTACTCTATGTACCTCTCCACGAGGTAGATAATTTAAGGCGACTTTTTCGATTTCTTTTGGCCTGGACATTCAATGGAGTAATTTGAAATTGTTTGGATAATTTTGGGGAGTATTTTGCATCAGTACTCTCACCTCTCTCAGTCTGAGCATTTAAAACACTTCTTTTCCTTTATTTTGCCTGTTTCTTGAGATTATATTTAGGGCATTCCAATGGAAGCAATATGAAGGCTGTTTGGATGGTTTCTATGGGGTATTTTGCATCCGTACTCTCTATATCTCTCCTGAGGGTACATATCATTTATGATCTTTTTTCTAGTTTATTTTGCCTGTTTATTGAGATTATGTTTAGGGCATTCCAATGGAAGCAATTTGATGGCTGCTTGGATGATTTATTTGGGGTATTTTATATCTGTACTCTCTGTACCTCTTTGGAGGGTACAGAGCATTTAGGGACTTCTTTTTTCAGTTTATTTTATCTGTTTCTTGAGATTATGTTTAGGACACTCCAATGGAAACAATTTGATGGCTGTTTGGATGATTTCTAGATATTTTTTGCATCTGTACTCTCTGTACCTCTTTGGGGAGTGGGGGCCAAGCAAATTTGTGCCTAGCTT
Organism: Cymbidium sinense; assembly: GCA_021442155.1. Lineage (NCBI taxonomy): Eukaryota > Viridiplantae > Streptophyta > Magnoliopsida > Asparagales > Orchidaceae > Cymbidium > Cymbidium sinense. The sequence goes on from CM038220.1 coordinate 78,209,215, forward strand.
CTGATATATCGAAGGTCACTCGCAGAAGAAAGAGAAAATGACCTTTGGAATGAAGGCGTGAACTACGTGGTGAAGATTGATCCGCATATGAATGGAGGCAGAGGAAGCCATGATTGGCCTTGGGCAATGAGGGAAGGAGGCAAGTCAATAATCGCTAAAATTTCGGGTTTACTTCAAGATCAGGATGTCCATCTCATCTCACGAGCTTTGGGGAGAGGATTTCACATCGAGACTCGATGTGGGAGGCACATCAATTTGGTCGGAAGACCCACATGGCATGGACTACGATATTTGGAGAACATATTACGTCGGTCCATCGTAGCTTTCGCGACTCAATCATGACATGTGTCCGATATTTTTCCCGTTTACTTGAGGCGATCGGCATGTAAAGGGATGCGGATTCACGCCCTTTACGCTTCCCGCACTCGTTCAAAAGTGGGAGAAGAAGACGAGATGATCTTGTCGTTCGACATTCCTCGTCACAAAACTTTAGCTTTCTTCGGCGATTTTTTTCTTACCGCTCTTGATCGGCGCCGCGTGGCCACTCGATGATATAAATCAAAATTGAGCTATTATAGGTGAATACATGAGATATTTACACATATATTCCCGAACTTGAATGAATTTAGGGTTTACTCTGTTCTTCTCACTGTCCAGTGAAAGATTGGTTATTTTTTATATGTTATTTTGTATATGTACTCTCTGTACCTCTCTCGAGGGTACATAGCATTTAGGAATTTTTTTTCAATTTATTTAGTCTGTTTCTTGAGGTTATGTTCATTACATTCAAATGTAAGTAATTTGGAGGTTTTTGAATGATTTTGATTTTGGCATCTACTCTGCCTCTCTTGAGGTCTGATCATTTAGAACATATTTTTGGGTTTATCTTGCCTTCTTCTTGATATTATATTTAGGGCATTCCAATGGAAGTAATATGAAGGCTATTTGGATGGTTTTTGGGGGTATTTTGCATCTGTACTCTCTGTACCTCTCTTGAGGGTACAGATCATTTAGGGCAAATTTTTTTCAGTTTATCTTGCATTCTTCTTGAGATTATATTTAGGGCATTCCAATGGAAGCATTTGGAGGCTATTTGGATGATTTCTATGGGGTATTTTGCATATGTACTCTCTGTACCTCTCCTGAGGGTACAGATAATTTAGGGCTGATTTTTTTCAGTTTCTTTTGGCCTAATTATTGAGATTATATTTAAGGCATTTCAATGGAAGCAATTTGAAAATTTTGTTTGGATGGTTTACGGGGTATTTTGCATCTCTCTGTACCTCTTTGGAAGGTAAAGCATTTTAAACACTTCTTTTCCAGTTTATTTTGTCTGTTTCTTGAGATTATATTTAGAGCATTCCAGTGGAAGTAATATGAAGGATGTATGGATGGTTTCTAGGGGGGTTTTTACATCTGTACTCTCTGTATCTCTCTCGAGGGTACAAATCATTTAGGGCATACTTTTTTTAGTTTATCTTGTATTCTTCTTGAGATTATATTTAGGCATCCCAATGGAAGCAATTTGGAGGCTGTTTGGATGGTTTCTGAGTATTTTCTGCATCTGTACTCTCTATACCTCTCTTGAGGGTACAGAATATTTAGGGCCTTTTTTTCTAATTTAGGTTGCCTGTTTATTGAAATTACATTTAGGGCACTCCAATGGAAGCAATTTGAAGGCTGTTTGGATGATTTATGGGGTATTTTATGTGTACCTCTGATCTCTGAGGGTACATCATTTAGTGAACTTTTTATCTTGCATTCTTCTTGAGATTATATTTAGAGCATTCTGGAAGCATTTGGAGGCTATTTGGATGATTTGGGATATTTTACGTACTCTGATCTCTCAGTACTGAGATAATTTAGTGACTTTGTTTCTTTTAGCCTAGGACATTCAATGGAAGTAATTTGAAGATTTGGATAATTTTTTGGGGTATTTTGCAGTACTCTTGTACCTCTCGGTCTGAGCATTTAAACACTTCTTTTCCGGTTTATTTTGCATGTTTCTTGAGATTATATTTAGGGCATTCCAATGGAAGCAATATGAAGGTCATTTGGATGGTTTATGGTATTTTGTATCAGTACTCTCTATATCTCTCGAAATCATTTATGATCTTTTCTAGTTTATTTTGCTTTGAGATTATGTTTAGCATTCCAATGGAAGCAATTTGATGGTCTTGGATGATTTATTGGGGTATTTTATATCTGTACTCTCTTTGGAGAATTTGAGCATTTGACTTCTTTTTTCGTTTATTTTATCTTTCTTGAGATTATGTTTGACACTCTAATGGAAACAATTTGATATTTATTTGGATGATTTAGATGTTTTTTGCATCACTCTATACCTCTTTGGAGGATATAGCATTTAACTTCTTTTCTAATTTATTTTCTTTCTTGAGATAATGTTCATTACATTGCAATGGAAGCAAATGAAATGCTTGGATGGTTTGGGAGGTATTTTGCATCACTATCTCTCCAGGATACAGATCATTTATGGCTTTTTTTTCCAGTTTATTTTGCATGATTATAGAGATAATGTTCATTACATTACAATGGAAGCAATTTGAAAGCTATTTGGATAATTTCTGGGGGATATTTTGTATCATACTCTGTACCTCTCTTGAGAATTGATCATTTAAGACTTTCTCCAGTTTATTTTGCAGTTCTTGAGATTATGTTTACATTCCAATGGAAGCATTTGGAGGCGTTTGGATGATTTAGGTATTTTGCATATGTACTCTATCTCTTGAGAGTCATTATGCTTTCTACTTTTTTTTGGCCTACTTCTTGAGATTATATTTAGGGTTTAATGGAAGCAATTTGGCTATTTGGATGATTTTGGGGTTTTTTGCATGTACATTATAAGAACAATTTGGAACTGTTACTTGGTTTGATGGATGATTTGCATCACTCATTCTCTTGACTTTTCTTTTGAAGTTTAATATGCGGAAAAGGATAACCGAGATCTTACTCTTGTAGTGTTTGATAATATTACTTTCTTGAAAACCAAGACATTTTAAAGAAACTTCATTATCAATTCATTAGACTAAAGCAAGAAATTTCCATTACATCGATCCTCTTGGGACATAAAGCAAATTTTCTTGTTGGGTGGTATTCCTTTCAAGATGAAGTTCGTGATGATAGGGATGCCAAACAACTAGAAGAGCAGCTTGAGTTCTCGATCGCTTAGGTAATCACTTTTCTTATTACTAATTTCAATTTCAATAATTTATGCAATGAAAATTACTATATATATATAATAGTATATGTGATTATTCTTGTGACAATAATTTAACCTATGATTACAGTTAATTTATCATTGGAATGTACTTCATTAAACACTTAAAATAGAAATATTGCTTGAATTTCACAATATTCAATTCAAAATTCATCTTTTATAGACATTGATCAAGTAAAAATTTTGTTCACTCATTTTCAATCCATCTCCCTTGCTCACTCTTTTGAATCACCGAAAGCTAACACTTTTCACTATGATAATGGTGAGAAAATTATTATAAAATAAAATAAATTATTCCCTCATGAGCTGTATATTTTTAAATCTTGTGCGTGTTAAAACTTAAAGACGAATGGTGGCACCCACTAAAACTTATAATAATCTAGGCCTTGGTGAATGTGAGGCCTGTTATGGGCCGAGGAATGAATGGAAGATTGTAGGAGGTGGGGATGGTACCGTTGGGAAATTATCCCGCAAACGGGAAGGGAGCCATCCCACGTAAAGCCATAGCCGGGATAACTGCAGCATCTGCGCAAGCTAAGGCCACCAGTGATTGAGGAGGAGCGATCGACTGCTAAGGCGTTGAATAGATGGAGAGCCTTGGATTTTTTTTTTTTTTTCCTGATTTATTTATTAACTACGGCTAGAAGGAGGTTCGAGAAGGGGGGAGTGGGGGCCAAGCAAATTTGTGCAGCCTAACTTCTACGTGGATATAACTGGAAGGTGGGCTGCTGGCTGCTGCAGTAAGAAACGGAGAGAAAATGACTTTTGGAATGAAGCTGTGAACTGCCGATCTGGTGAAGATGAGTCAGTCCAGCGCATATGAATGGAGGACGGAGAGAGGAAGCCGAGCTGAGTTGGCCTTGGGCAATGAGGGAAGGAGGCAAGCTGCTGAGGTCGTGCGAGCTAGGCTGCTGGGGTTTCAGCTTCAAGATCAGAGGACGTCCATCTCATCTCGTCGAGCTTTGGGGAGAGGATTTCACATCGAGACGCCTCGGTGGGGAGACGCCAATTTGGCCTAGAAGACCCACCGGCGCGGACCTGATATTGGAGAAAATATTACATCGGAGTCATACGTAGCGCGTCTCAATCCATAAGTCCAGATTTTTTTTGGTGCTTAGCTGATCGAAACGGATGATGTAAAGATGGCGTATTACGCCGTTTATGCTTCCTCGACGCCCTTCGTTCAAAAGCGGAGAAGAAGAGAGATAATCTTGTCGTTTATTCTCGTCTGAGCTTAGGGCTTTCTTTTTGAAGGATTTTTCTCGGCTTAGCTCTTGCTCTCGATGGCGCCGTCACTTTGATGATAAAAGAATTATGATTACATACATTGAAGTATTTCTTATATTCTTCTCTTGTCATTAAAGATTGGTTTTTATATATTTTATATCCTCCTATGCAAAATTTTATTTTTTTTTATTTATGTTAATATGTTTTAAATGTTTGATTTTCTTTGATCGGAGATCATTTAGGATTTTTTTATCTTGCCTTCTTCTTGAGATTATATTTAGGGCATTCCAATGAAGCATTTGAGGCTGTTTGGATGGTTTTAGGTATTTTGCATCTGTACTCTCTCTTGAGTCTGATCATTTAGACAAACTTTTTTTCTTTTTGCACTTATGAGATTATATTTAGCATTCCAATGGAAGCATTTGAACTGTTTGGATGGTTTTGGGGGTATTTTCATCTACTCTGTACCTCTTTGGAGGTACAGAATTTAGAAACTTTTTTTTATTTTGCTTTTCTTGAGATTATATTTAGGCATTCCAATGGAAGCAATTTGAAGGTTGTTTGGATGGTTTTGGGGGTTTGCATCAGTACTCTGTACTCTCTTGAGATCATTTAGAACTTACTTTTATGCATTCTTCTTGAGATTATATTTAGGGCATTCCAATGGAAGCAATTTGAGTTGTTTGGATGGTTTTGTTTATCTGTACTCTCTCTCTCTTGAGAATGAGATCATTTAGAACTTTTTTCGGTTTATTTGCATTTATTGAGATTATATTTAGGGCATTCCAATGGAAGCAATTTGAAATTTGTTTGGATGGTTTTGGGGGTATTTTCATCACATTACTCTCTGCCTCTCTCTTGAGATCATTTAGAAACTTTATCTTTATTCTTCTTGAGATTATATTTAGGGCATTCCAATGGAAGCAATTTGAGGCTATTTGGATGATTGGGGGTATTTTTATGTACTCTCATGTACCTCTCTAGTACAGATCATTTAGACTTTTTTTTAGTTTCTTTCTTGAGATTATATTTAGGGCATTCCAATGGAAGCAATTTGAAGGTTGTTTGGATGGTTTTGGTATTTCTCTCTGCCTCTCTCGAGGGTACAGAGCATTTAAAACTTCTTTTTGGTTTATTTTATTTTCTTGAGATTATATTTAGGGCATTCCAATGGAAGCAATTTGAAGGTTGTTTGGATGGTTTCAGGTATTTTGCATCAGTACTCTGTACCTCTCCAGTATGATTATTTAGCACTTTTTTCAGTTTATTTTGCCTATTGAGATTATATTTAGGGCATTCCAATGGAAGCAATTTGAAAGTTTGGATGGTTTAGGGGTATTTGATCATACTCTGTACCTCTTTAGACTGAGACATTTATGACCTTCTAGTTTATTTTATGTTTCTTGAGATTATGTTTAGGGCATTCCAATGGAAAAGGATGGTCTTGGATGGTTTGGGTATTTTTGCATTTGTACTCTGTACCTCTTTGGAGTGAGCATTTAGACTTTTTTTTTATTTTTTGTACTTTCTTGAGATTATGTTCATTATATTACAATGGAAGCAATTTGATGGTGCTTGGATGGTTTAGGGGTATTTACATTGTACTCTCTGTACCTCTTTGGAGGTAGCATTTTAAACCTTTTTAGTTTATTTTGCCTTTCTTGAGATAATGTTCATTATTATAATGGAAGCAATTGAAGGCTGCTTGGATGGTTTAGGGGGTATTTTGCAGACTCTCATACCTCTCTGAGGGTGTGATCATTTATGACTTTTTTTATTTTTTACTTTCTTGAGATATGTTTATTACATTAATGCATTTGAGCTTGGATGGTTTTATTTTTGCATCTCTTAATCTCTGAGATCAGAATTTACTTTTTTTATTTTACCTACTCTTGAGATTATATTTACATTCCAATGGAAACATTTGGAGGTTTTGTTTGGATGGTTTTGAGATTTTTTTGCATCATACATTTTATTGAACAATTTGGAAATTTGTTCTTGATTTTGATGGGTGATTTGCATATGTACTCATTACTATGACTTTTCTATTTGAAGTTTACATGAAAGGATAACTTGAGATCGCCTACCACTGAAAATGTTTATAATATTGACTGCTCTTGATGAAAACGACATTTTAAAGAGGCTTCATCTCCATCAATTCATTGACTCCGAAATTAAGCAAGACTCGGTTTCCATTACATCGATCCTGTCTTGCTGGGACATAGAAAAACAAGCTTTCTTGTTGGGTGGGCAGTGCATTCCTTTCACCCCAGATGAAGTTGATGATAGGGATGCCAAACAGAGAGAAGGTCTTATAATGGCTCCGTCACAGTTCAATTCATGACTACAAGAATCAACTTGAGCATTGATGGCTTCGCTTGTGCCTTTATTGTACATGTTTTCTCTTATCAAATCTATTTTTTGTATATCACAATTATAGGGTGGAATCGAAATTGATTACTGCAGATGACATAGATAGATTCTTTGAATATAATTGGGCAGCCATTTGGGACTCTAGTTTCCCAATTTGATGTTATTACATCAAAGATTGACGAAGGACGGTAGGTTACATGAGTGGCTTTATCACTCTCTTGATGGTATATTATCTCCGTGAATGTGTAATTTAATGTGTTGAAGTTTCTTGTTTAAAATATTCATTGTAGATATGGGGTGAGACATAAGCATCATAAGCCCATCATTTCCATCCAGAAGTCGCATTATCTTTCGATGGGCAAAAATAGAGTTTCCAAATAATACTTTCCTTTGGTTGGGAGGACACCGGTGACATATAATAATATAACTTAGTTCATATAAGAATGTCTTTATTTATATATTGTATGTCTTCATATTTTCTTATCGGTTTATCCGCAGTGCGCCTTTCATTCGATGACATATTAGAAGAGGAGACCTGGCTCCTTACATCAGTATCCCCTGCCCAACAATCTACACATATCGAGCAGATAGCTCTCATTTTAAGTCCATAAATTCGACTCTTCATATGTCTCTCCTCGATATTCTCCCCCATCCAGTGTATCCAGCGCCTCTGCTACCCCCAGAGCTTTGTGGAGAGGATACTGAGGTTTAGGGACTTGAAAGATACTCGTCTTTTCATGCAACAATGTAGAGAGAGGATGGATGGGCTTGATTTGGTTGTTATCGAGGAAGTTCTTGCCAGGCAGCGGGGTCCTACCACCCCAAGTGTGGGGAGGTTCTTGGGGGTCACCAGAAACTCTTGAGGAGGCTACCACGAGCTTCCACGTGGAGGGCCCTGGGAGGCTACCACTTGGAAAGCCCCAGGAGGAGTGCAGTAGAGGAAGCTCTTGTGGAGGCTACCATAGGAGCTTCCACTGTGGAGTTGGATACTTCCAATGGGGAAGCCCATGTGGAGTTAACCGTAGGTGAAGTTCTTGTGGAGGCCGCCACTACACATGACGATGCTCCCACAGCAAGACATTGGCGTGTGTGGCGAGATAAGGAAGAGGAAAGGCTGTTAGTTCCCCTTCACACACAGGAAGTCACGAGCAAGAATAAGTGATGTGGTGGCCTCCACTCAAGATGAGAAGCCGGCAGCAGAGGTATTAAGTTACTTTCTTTTAACTTTGAGATAATAGAAATAGATTTCACTAAATATTTTTATAGGTTCACAAAGATAAGCTAGTAAAGGTCGATTACCCACAGATTGCTATCGTTGTGGTGGAGGAGCATCAATCGGAGGTATGAAAAATACTCAATAGATCGATCCTTAATTCATAGTGAATCTAGCTCTTCATCACTAACTTTCATCATCAGTAATTTCATTGCAGCCATCAGAGGAACTTCATGTTGTTGAGTTCTCGTCCAGAGCTATTTTGCCTAAGCCGATGCTCGATCTTATTGACACATCATGCTCCGATTCGAGGACAAGTAAGTCAATCCTTCGGCTCTTCATACATAAAATAACTTTATTCGTTTAATTAAGATCACTTTAAAATATTTATCACTTGCGGGGTGATACGGATTGACGGTTGGGAATATCATCATTGCGAGCGGTCGATGAGTTCTTGAGATCAATATCTCGGATGCACATTGATGCCTTCGCGTTCTTGGTAGAAGTATTCGCTCTGTCCGGGGTTGTATGTCCCTATTTGTACATTTCATGCTTGCATTGGGTATATTATCCCACAGGAATGTTGGGTATTACGATTCAATTCTTGTTTATTTAGATAAAATCTATAATCTATAATCGTTCTCTTCTTTTCTGCGAGTTATGCAGTGCGGCTAAAGGCAAGCAAAATGTTTATCCGGATGTCATAGACGGTGTGTAGGGCGAGTTAATCTTGCCGGTTATAGATAATCGACGGACACTCGGTTGGCATATTAAGTTAGGGCTGTATTTTTTACGACTCATTACCCAACCCATAAGAGCACTCTTCCGAGATTGTAAGAACAGTTTTCAAATTTGGTTCCTCTTAACTATTTTTTTTGGCCAACTTATTGAGATTATGTTCTGGCTATTTAGATCAAATTACTTGTTAAAGATCTTTGGAATCTTTTGCGGCGATCAAAATGGCCAATCGAAATGGTGAGTGGGATACCGGTCAAGAAAATAGTGTCGGACGGAATGTTTATCACCAAATACATGGAGGCGAATCGAAACCTCCGGTGGGTAGACCACCAGATTGGCCAAAGAAGATGAATATATTTATGGTAGTTCTACGGTATATTTTGTTTGGGGCTGAAAATCCAAATTGAGAATAATAGGATTTAGTTTGATATAGGATTTTGTATAATGCATTGGTTTGGTGGCTTGAAGACTTAGTTTTGTTGAAGTGAATGGATCTTTTATGGATCAGGATGATATTTTACTCGCTTTTTAACTTCTTTTCTCTCATTTCATATAGTTTGATTTGATATTTTACTCTAGGATGATATTTTACTCGTGTCATCTTTTATCTTATGGATTTGGTTTTTTGGGGCTATATTCTTGAAAGAAATCGCATTTAAAATTATTTTTTTATGATATGATCATTTTGTTATGAAAGTTAAATGAAATTAATCTGGCGAACATAAAATAAATCTGATGAATGCATAAAATTAATGCATTAAATAAATTAGGGATTCTGCCATTTTATTTGGGGTTAATGGTATGGTCGGATTGTAATTCGTTCGTTGTGTGTGTCAGTAGTTGGTTGCGCTGAGTTATTATTAGAGGCTTTTCATGTAGTTTCTGCGGGGATTTAGGGTTTTATTTGGGGTGATTATCTTTTTTTTTTTAATTGTAAAATTATGGTTGGTGTAAGTAAATTTTGATTGTAAAATCATGATATTTTAATAGTTTTAATTTTAACTCATATGTATTAAAATATGATTATGATTGTTGTTATATTTTTTATTATGAAAATAAAGCGGTTAAAAAAATTAACTCATATGTATTCTTAGTATGCATGCTCGAGTGAAATGAAATTCAATATTAAAACTTATCGGCATGTACATTTATTTAAATGAAACAAAAATAAAATAAGTTAATCTATTATAAAAAATAGTATTTTTTTTGTCTCATTGCAATATGAAAAATTTAATTATCTTATAACTATAATGAAACTTATCCGAAAGAGATAACTTATAATATTTAATTATATAATAATTATTTTAATTCTTGAATAGTGATACAAGATTAAGAGGCTTTTTTAAATTTGCCACCATATTATGAGATTAAATTTGCCGACTTATCTTAATAAAAAATTAATTCTAGATATCCTTTCTTATAGATATCTTCTAGATAGTTCATAAATGATTCGTAAAGAGGAATGCAGAGATACATATGTAAAAAAAATGCCAATCAGCGAATGCAAATTATTAACAGATCTCAAGCATAATAAAAGGAAAAAAAAAAAGTCTTACCTACTCGAAAGAGGTATGCAGAATGCAGATGCAAAAAATACCAAAATAAATCAAAATTGGAATGCTTCTACTAAACATAATATCGAGAAATAGGTAAAATAAAGCTGGAAAAAAAAGTAAATGATCTGTACCCTCAAAGAGGTGCAGTCAAAATGCGAAATCATCAAGCCATCATGTTTTGTTTCCAGGAATAACATAACATAATCTGAGAAATAAAGCTGGAAAAAAATCCACTAAATGCTTTACCTCCGAAGAGGAATAGATGCAAAAAAAATATCGAAATCATGCTGCCAAGAATCAACATGTCTCAATAAGCAAAATAAATCGAAAAAAAAGGCCATAATGATGTACTCTCGGAGGAATGCAGAATCTGAATCTCATACCGAGAAATCATCAACCTCAAATACTTCCATTGGAATGCCACAAATATAAAATCTCGAAAGCAGACAAAATAACCCCCATCCAAGCGACTCAGATTACTTCCATTGGAATGCTAAATATAATCTCAAGAAGAATGCAAGATAAAGAGAAAAAAGTATGCCCTAAATGATATACCCTCTGAGTGCAGAAACGAATCATCCAAATAGCCATCAAATTATTTCCATTATTTAGAATGTAATGAACATAATCAAAAGAAGTAGGTAAAATAAACTAGAAAAATTAAAAAGTACGTACCTCAGGAGGAGCAGAGAGATCTGTAAAAAATACCGAAATCATCCAAGCATATCAAATTACTTTCATTGGGTGCCACAAACATAATCTCGAAACAATCAACTGAAAAAAATAGCCCTCCAGAAGTACAGAGTGCAATCTTGAAAAATACCCAAAATCATCCAAGCGACCATCAAATTACTTCATTGGAATGCCTAAATATAATCTCGAAAGCGGTCAAAATAAAGCGAAAAGAAGTGTAATGCGTACCCTCGAAAGAGTACTGATGAATACCCCCAATAAACCATCAGCAAACTTTCAAATGCTTGGGAATGCCATAACATAAATAAAGCTGGAAAGGACATAAATGATCTCCGCCGGAGGAGAATGAGAACAAATACCCAGAAACCATCCAAAGCGACTTTCAAATTACGGAATGAATGAATATTATCTACAGAATCGGGCAAAATAAACTAAGCAATATATAGGAGAATTACGGATGCAAAACATATTTATTTACCGTATATTTATTCATGATTCTGAAGTCCTCGGAGATTAACTCAATCACTATTGCTAAGAAATCCGTGAGAAATCTCTACTAAACATCTGTATCTGTTAAGTAAAGAGAGTCATCTTAGAAAGATTGTACAGAGATTCGAAAAAAAACAGATAAAAAAATATTTTCCCATATGCATAAAAATTCGACTAAATTATGTTGGTGATTGATTGTGGAGCTTGAGTTAAATTTCTACATGTAGAACATCGTATTAGTTGATGATTTCTTACAATATCGATGTGTGATATTCTATACGTACCTTTGAAAAATACTCTAGCATAACAGAGAAAAGTTATACAACTTATGACGAAACAAATTCAACTATCTTGTACTTTGGTTTTGACAAAAAAAAGTAGAAGGGTTTGAAGATTAACAATATTTAAAATACTAAAATACTCATAAATAGAAAATTACTCTTGGCTTTCTTAGATCTCTCCCAATATATCCCAGCCTTGAGTTGGAAACACCCTTTGGACATTGCTTAATTGGATCCTTTAAGATGTCTTTTCCTTGTGTTGTGGTTGTCTTTTCTTCTTCTTTTCGCTGGAGAAGAATTCTCACTTATTATAGAGTCGACATCGTCATATAGTTTTTTTAGGGATCAGCATATAGTCTAGACTCTTATTGCCCTGTATACGGCTTATTTGATATGCATATCGACTTATGTGGTTCAGAAAATAATGCGATAGTATTTCCATCCGTGCTTTGCCACATCTCTTAATTTTTGTATGCACTATTAATGTAAATATCCCTCTTTGCTCTAGACCATCGCATGAGAAGATACAAGGAATCTTTATCTTCGACTAAGAACATCGAGCACAAAGTAATCCCATCATTTCAAATTTTTTGCAAGTACAAGTTACTTAGTCTATCGAAATGCAGTTCATATTTTGGATGCATTTTTATTATTCTAAGTTTCTCACCAAATACTCCATGTGTCATCGACTTAGTTCTTGATGGCCTCCATGCAAAATTCCTCCTCAAACATAGTGCAAACCTTTCTTGTATAACATAGCGACTTATTTTAGAATTGAATGGTTTTAACATGAGAACAATCGATGGTACACTTGAAGTCTTCATCATGTTCTGTGTCATGTCTCCATAACCTTTTTAAGAAAACAATCGTGAGTGAACTTATTGGTTTAGATATTGTGACATTGTTCATGGACTCACTAGTTGTGACAAATGCCCATGCACGAATGAGTCCTTCTTTGAATGTAGTGGACCACTTGGATCTAATCTTATAAAGCTGGGCATGATCATGCATGCTTCTTAGCATGGTAGACTAAGCTTCTTTAAACTCTTCCTCTGAGTCACACTTACTCATGTATGTATAAAATAGCCTTGTACTCTCTTATTACTATTAAAGCAATGAACCTTGGAAGGAGCATTCTTTGAAATATGTCATTGGCACTGACCTATGATGAGGCGCGCAATTTTGATAGCTCTCCCTTGATCGGTGAATATTATATAGGATGTACACTCATGAGAAGAAATGTTTGGAATAGCCATGAGAATGACTCAATTATCTCTTACGATAAAAAAAGGCTACTCCAAATAATACATTTTGCCGGTGATGATTCACTCCAATAAGAGGCACAAACAAGATTATATTTATTGAGTCAATAGCTTGTATCAAATATTATCACATCCCCAAAACAATCATATTCTATTACATCATGCCATTGCTCCAAAAAAATCTTACTAAGCAATCCAGACTCATCAACTTGTACATCCCAAACCATCCCATCCTTGCTTTTTCCTTAAACAACGGTATTAATGCATTCTGTCGCATTCGCAATCCTCGATATTTTCTCTTTCTGAATAAAATTGAAAGCATCTCTTTGTGAACTCAATATTCTTCCTCGGTTAGATAGTTGAATAATGCATCGTTGCTCTAATTTGACCTCTGTTATTGTCTTCAACACGGACGCCTCATCATCCATCGTGTGATCCGAGAAGATTTTGACTGCCAAGAATGATTATGACTTTTTTGTATTTTTTAATCGTCCAATTCCCCTCCAAATCAGAGAGAATCTAATCATGGCTGGATCAACTCTCGAAATTTTGTTAAGTCATTTAGGCTGGCGGACTTCTTCGACCGTTTGCATATAGAAAATCTTTTGATTTCAATTTCTTTGAGTTTGACCCTAGTATGGTCCTTAGAACCAAGCCAATTTGATGTGCATAGTCATATGATGGTGCATCCTCGTTTCATTACGAATAGTGGTGAGGAGTTTTCCTAGGGTCATTAGACATCACAACTTCATCCTTACATTGTGCATTCATCGGCCAAATAGATACAAAATATATGTAACAAAATCTAGCAAAAAATCACCGAAATTATCCAAACATCAAATTGCTTCCATTGGAATATAATGAACATAATCAAAAAAGTAGGCAAAATAAATTGGAAAAAAAAGTCTCTGAATGCTCACGCAGAGGAATGCAGAGCATGATATAAAATAACAGAAATCATCCAAGCAACCATCAAATTGCTTCCATTGGAATGCCTAAATATAAACTCGATAAAGCAGGCATAGAAAAAAAAGGTAAATGATCTACTAGAGAGAGGTACATAGGAAATCTGATATAAAATACCCCGAAACCATCCGACTTCCATTACAAACATACCACAGAACAGGAAAAAGGTCATAAATGATATACTCTCAGAGAGGTATAGAGAGATGAAAAAAATCCCATAGAAATCATCAAACGACCTCCAAATGCTTCCATTGGAATGTAATGAACATAAGAACAAGTAAAATAAATGGAAAAAATTTTCAAAATGCCTCAGAGAATGGAGAATAATCTTAGAAAATAACAATTGCTTCCATTGGAATGCTTAAATATAATCTCAAGAAGAATGCAAAAGGCAAAAAAGTAGGCCACTAAATGATCAGTACCCTTGAGGTGAGAGTACAAATAAAATAACCCCATTACCCAAACGACCATCAAATTATTTTGGAATGTAATGAACATAATCAAAAAAGTAGGCAAAATAAAGCGAAAAAAAAAATACAAATTCTGTACCTCCAGAGAGGTACAGAGTACAGTCAAAAAAATACCGAGAAATCATCAAATTGCTTATTCAATTGCTTCCATTAGAATAATCATAATATCAAAAAGATAAAATAAATTGGAAAAGAAGTCTCATGCTCTACTCCAGAGAGAAATCAGCAAAAATATCAAAATCATCCAAGCGACCATCAAATTGCTTCATTTGGGTGCCATAAATATAATCTCAATAGACAAAATAAGCGAAAAAGAATCCAAATGTTTGTACCTCCAAAGAGGTACTGAATGCATATTCAAATCATCAAGCAACCATCAAATTGCTTTGGAATGCTCTAAATATAATCTCGAAAAAATAAAGCGAAAAAGAAGTCCTGCTCGTCTAGAAGAGTGAGTCTGATCAGTAAAAAATTCAACAAAAGAAATTCTAATGGAATAATGAACATATTCTCTTGAATGACGGAATATCACTAACTAGAAAATTAGAAAAAATTCTGATGAATTTTTTATAATACATTTAAATTGGTGGTTATTTTCTTATCTTCATTCTTTGTAAAAGAAAATGAGATTTTTTATTTCTCGAGATCATTTTGCGAAAAACTAACCCTAAACCCTAAATCGTACATATATTTCTTTTAAATTCCTCCGCATTCCAACAAAGGTACCGGGCGGGAAGCGTTAATGGTTATCGTCGAATCTTATTTGAGTTCATTCTTGGTTAAGTACTAAAATGGGAAAAAAATATTGGACTCGTCGATTGGATTGGAGCCCGCAAAGCTAAATGGGACTCACGTAATATTTTCTCTGATATTTGAGGGTGGGCAATGAATTTATAAAACTTTCTATAATAAAAAAAGTTATCTCCCCTTTGAACTCTCATCTCTCCCATTCTCCCTCCAAGAAGCCGCAAGCTCACAGGTTCTTCAATCATAAACTTGCTAGCACTTTTATTTTGTTCTGAATTTTAATTTCAAATATCAACCTCTTTGTTTCATTCTTTTTGCATAAATATATAAACTTTTCTTGATTTTAATTTCATTATACTGCTCTTAGTTAATATTTTGAGCTAAATTATTGAAGTTATGGGTGCTCCAAATTATGTAAATGTAATATGTATATTTTTTTTTTATTGGTCTAATAATTCTTTATTTGATTTAGAAGATATATTTTTCTTAACTTCAAATTTGTCTGTATGAAAAGTGCAATCAAATAATTTTTTTTTATTTTGTATGAAAATTGGAAATCTTCCGACCAAAAAATAGTGTTATTTCATATTCCTCAAAAATTAATAAATTAGCCAAACTGTTTGTTTACCTTTTTTTTTATGGCAGTTTTGTTTGGATTTGTAGACTTATTTATTTCAACTATATTATCATATAAAAAAAGAGCTGATGAATAATTCTCATATCTTTAAAAAATCTTATCTTTATTTTTTGAATTGACAGTGAATTATAAGTTTGATGTATATGATTTTCAGTATCATATCTCACTAATAATTTTTAAGACTAATATATTATGTTCTCACTATTAAATAGTTTCTATTCTTATTGCATTTTTATAATATAAATATATGATTATTGCGTGCTAGAAAAGAAAAGTTTGTAAATAGACTTAAACTTTATTCGGAATCCAGGCGCTGCAGATGTTTGAAAAATTAATAAGAAACTCATTATGTGGAAAAATCTCGAAAAATCACCGGTAAAATCTTCACTATGTATCATTTCCGATAATTTACAATTATATATATAGAAGAAGGGACAATGGGAATCAAAATCGAACGCAATATAGTCATGGTTAGGTTGTGATACTAGTGGTAGTGATGGTGAGCAATGAGGGTGAATCAGCAGTGGTCAGTGATGATGATGAGCGAAGATGGAGTAGTGGCGGCAGCATGATATAATCGGATAATGTGATAATAATGAATAATATGATAATGGCACCAATGTAGCCGGCGAGTAAGCAAAAGCGGCGCCAGCGAATCAGCGGCAGTGCGCCAGCCAGCAGATATCAGCATGCTTGCAGCCAGCGAATGCATGAGATAGCGGCGATGGTTAGCGGCGATAAGCAGCCGCGAGGCTGGTTGATGCAGCGTGCAAGCAGTGGCGTATGACGATCAGCAAACAATCGCGAGATTGAGCAACCGGTCAGCCTTGCGGTGGTAATAGGAGTGGTGGGAAGCGTCAGTGGTGACACGATTATGCTTGGAGGATTTTCAAGTTTTAGATCACTCTCTCCTCTTTCTCCTCATGTAGAATGAGGTGCTATTTATAGATTAGAAAAAGCATTTATTAATACATTCTAAACCAATGGATGGACTGATGATTAATCTCATCGATGTTTTGTATTTGAATGCTCAAATGAAATCGAGAATCAAAGATCTTGTTATTTCGCGTTAAGGCTGATTTGATTATATATATTTAGAACTATTTAGGAATTTAATTGATATCCCAAAGTCTCCGATGATATTTTAAGTCTTGATCTGATTAGTTGACTTATCGACTTGTTTTAACATCAAGATTCATGCTTCTACTTGTAGTATTTTTAGTATCATATCAATGATAATATGATATAATGACATAATACTTCAAAAAATTAAATCTTTGAATCATTTTTTTGAATAAAATTGCTTTTTTTAGACATTTATGATTTATTTATACAGTGAAGTGAATGTGTTGAAATATGCTGAAATATGATATAATATCATTCTAACTCTGTTTTTTTTTTTTTTTTTTTTTTGGTCTTTGAAACTATTAATGAGTTATTTCGTTGCAATCAATAAATTAAAATCTTTATATGTAATAATTTTGTAACTCTCCTTACTCTTTCATTTATTTTTTTTACCTGATTATTCATAAATATTTTTTGTAAGCATTTACATTCCTATGATTTGTAATGTTTCACGTAAATATTTTTGAATTGAGAATCTAGGCATTTATTTAATAATGTTTCATTGTTGATTTATAAATTTGTCTTCAGGCAATCTTAGAAGATTGGAGCATTCAAAATTTTTTTCACTGGAATGTTTTTTATCTTCAATTAATGCATGCGAATAATTTTTTATTTCAAAAAAATAGTTGAAAGTGTGCATCCATTTTTAAAAATACTTTTAATTTAAAAGATAGTTGATGATGTGCTTGAATCTTTTATAGATTGAAAAGCTTATAATCATAGATTGTAATACAAAATTCTCTTTTGAACTATTTGATAATCATTTTAATTTTAAAAATTATTTTTTGTCCATCCTCAAAATAGAGGTAGAGTCCGCCCTTGCACACCGGTGGTGGATTCACTCACGTGAGAGGCGAAAGTTGACTTTGTTTAGGAGTTTCGACGAAGAGAAGGAGACTGCGATGGGGCTTTCGGTTGGAGCGGCGGAGGCGTGGTGTGTTCGACCTAGGTTGTGGTCGATGATGATGAAATGAATGACCAGGGCAAATGGTGAGGGCAAGTTATTTTGAATTTCAATATTTTAACTTTGAAAGACATATATACATATGATTTAATTTTTATGTATTTAAATATATAATATCTAAATTTTTTTATTTATTTAACATATCTTAATTATATTTATTAATCTTAAAGGTATTTTTAAATAAATATAAAAATTTTAGTTAAACACCTGTAAATGCATTCCAGAATCCATGTGTCCGCTTTAGGACACATTAAACCATAACTCTATATAATTCAACCTGTAGAAATAGAATCCTTTAGATCGCCACACGTTGAACAAGGCTCGAGGTAACTAAGCTACAAATACAGCACTGCTTCTTCACCTCCTTAATCTACACTTATCCCGGTCTCTCTTATTGCTAACAAAGAATCATTCAGTTTCTTCCATCTCTGAAGAGTCTCATTTTCTGTCATTCTCATTGTCCTCGATTATCTCTTTCCTTCAATTTCTTATGTGTACCTACATGATAGCTAAAGGAAGAAAAGAGTAGGTAATTGTAGTAGCATTTCGATGCTTGTAAATAAAAATTTCTAGCTATGATGAGTGTTCAGTTTATACAAACCAGTTCTGATGATCTATTTCAAATGGTTGTTCTTCCATCAATTTCTGATGACTTTTTTTTTAGTATAGTTTCTCTTTTGATTTGTTGACAGCATCTAAGTAACAAGTATGGGGAGAGGGAAGATTGAGATCAAGAGGAATCAAACAACTACCAATAGGCAGGTGATCTTCTCCAAGAGGAAGGGATGACTTCTCAAAAAGGCTAATGAGCTTGCTATTCTCACCGATGTGCAGATCTGCCTCATTATTTTCTCTGCCAGTGGAAGGCTCTCTCTCTCTCTCTCTCTCTTCATGAGTTAGCTTCTTATAGTTCTCTTCATTGATTAAGATTATTTGTTATTTTCCTCCTAATATTGCCTTTAAATAATTAGAGAACTTTGTTCGTTCTATTAGTTTAAGAATTATGAATATAAATAAATTTTACTGCACAAAACAAGGTGAGCAATATTAGGATTTTTGCTTTTGTTACAAAGATTAAGTTTTTTTTATGAGTAAATATTCTCATGATACTAAAGTTTATAAGAAATACATAATAGAATACTACAAGAAAAAATAATTTGTGAGGAAAATTTTAGGTTACATCCAGCTTTTGCCAGGCCTCCGATGGGCTACCATAGGAACAACAGTGTTAGTTACTCCCAAGTCCCAACAACCTCTAATTAAGACTAAAAAACGTGCAGATGGATTTTGGAGAGGATGGTAATTCCTGTTTTCAGTTTTGTTTTTTGTTTGTTGATGCTAATAAATTCAAATTAGTTTGCTCTATAATCTTGGTTTTTGTGCTTTGTAGTAGTGCTGTTGTTTGGTGAATATGTGGGTCTTAGAGTGGAAGAAGACTGGACTATGTCAAGATAACTAAGAATAAGTGCAAGAGTATTGATTCTTATTATAAGATTGGGATTAAATAGATGCATTTTTAGCATCCGTGTGCATTGTTTTTGTTTTAGATTTAGTTTGTATTTGTGCGGTTGTAATTATTTGTTATTGTTCAAAGATTGTAAATTGTTGAAATATCTGATTGGCAGGACTAATTGATACAATTATTATCCATGATGGCATATGGTGTTTCTTGTGAAATTAGGGAAATGTTAGCAGCTTTTTTTCAATTTTAGGGAGTATTTGAGACAATTTTATAATTACTTTGCTTTTCATAAAGAAGTCAGAAACAACTATGTTTGACTATTTTTTAGAAAATTTTGTAGTGAAAATTTACTTTTGAGAATCAGAACTATTAGAGTGTGTACTATCAGAAAATTGATGTTTGAATTTTTCAAAAAAAAAAAAGAAAATATTTATAACACTCAAAATATTACTTTTCTCACAGCAGCTTTACAATTAACTTTTTAAAAAGCTATAGCTGTCCTAAACATACTCTTAATCAGAACATATGTTTAGTTTCTAGATTTTTGTGATTGTTAAAGAGGTTTATTAACTTATACTACTAAAAGATGTTCGATTATGATTTTTATCTAGTTTAAATCACATAAAAGTCAGATTAAGCTTTAAGCCTGACCAAAGCTCATTTTGATATCACTCTAGTCAAGCAAGTTTTAATTAAGTTGACTAAAAGATGAACTAGATGAATGTTGGACTTAATCTAAGTGTTTATCTACTACAATGACTAAATAAATTAAAATTAAAATTAATTTAAAATTCAAAAGAATAATTTTAATCATAACAAACTTCTCTTTTCAAAAGAAAATTAAATTTAAGCATTTTTCATAGAATTATCTTTTTATAACAATTATTCATATCTTGTTTTATCTTTTCATAATCAAAAGTGTTAGTTTAAAATAACTTCAATTATATAATCACAACTAACTTCTCATAGACCTTCAGATACCTTCTTACTCTTTCCTACACTGACTATGATATGATCAGGTAAGCACCCCACCTACCACAACTGCATTGTAATTAAAAAATAACCAATAATACACTCTTAGTGTCCTCTAAGCAATTTAATTGCAATCCATAAGACAAAAAAACTCATATTTCACATTAGTAAATATAAAGTAAACAAGTGATTGATAAGATAAGAGGCAGTGATCATCTTACAAGTACAGAAAAAGGTGAAAAGGCTTCCTCGAATCTACTCGTCATGTTTAATCTTCCAATTATGGGCAGTCCTTGGGGCGCTAGCAATGCCATCATAGTACCAAGGTTGTAGCTTCTTTTTGTTCCAGGCCTTAATGAAACTTGAGAAAAGATCACGAGCTGCTTCAGATGAGAGGTCGGAGAAATATATTCCTCTCTCTTCTTTCAGCCATGTTGAGAATTCATTGTTTTTGGAAAAGTAGTCTTCTTCAGACAGTTCCTTGAACCCTTCCTGTAACATGGAAGAAATAAAACCTGAAGGTCAATAGTACATACATCAACTGGAGCATAATTAAGAACTCGTTGGCAGAAAAAAAAACGATTATTCACATAATCATGTATTTTATTGCATACAACCATCATGTTTATCTACACAATAATGTGCTTAAAAGGGATAAATAATTATTTGATTGTTTGAGATATGAACGAAACTAAGTATAATGCATAGAATGATGAATGGCGGCCTTGAACTCATGTTTGATGATATTTACTTTGGTTTAGCTTCCCCTGTTAGACTTCAGGGATATCAGTCTGTTCAATGATGCTTTCAAAATCTTTATCAAGACTATCTCCAATAGGCTTAAGAGTATCATGCCAAAACATATGATGCTTCCAAAATATTTATTAAGACTATCTCTCTTCCTTAGTAATTGTGATATTGGTACTACATGTTATATGTTGATTTGGAAATCGATTGCTTCTCTTAAAGTTTATTTATTTGCATGGATAATTTAACCTCATAACTTAACAAGGAAGTCCTCCTTCAAGTTGAATTTGGTGGTTCTAAGAACTACTACAACTGCAATCTGCAATCTAAACTATCACATATCTTCCTCAAATGCAACTTAATTCAATACCTACCTTTGGGAAAGACTTCCAAATGTTCAACGGCCGTACTACTCAATATATGCATCTCTTCATTATTTACATCAACGGTCAAGTTCTTCATTCCAGAAGGCATTACCCAGAAGGGGATATTTATATATAGATTCAAAACATAAAAAAAAACCTTATATAAGCTCCTTGAAAAAATCTGAAACTGACTAAAAGGTCTCAATTAGAGTAGAACAAGTGTGATTTTCAATTGTTTATAAAATTAATGAATTAATAATATGCTTATCTACTTTGTCATTTAGGAAAGCTTAAGGAGCACATAGAGGACCTCCAACCTGATCCAGCATCAGGCATATTCTAAACTAAGCAAGCTTAAACAGGCAAGTCAAAAGATATGTTCTAACCAATAAACATATGAGCAGGGTCATGATATAAAGAGGAACTTAACTGTCCAATTCGAGATATATTTCCATCTGCTCAAAAAGTTCAAAGAATAAGCTATGATTCTCTTTAGTTCATAAACTTAGGGATAAAAAAAGCCATGCGCATTGATAAGCTCCTATAAAAAAAATGTGCACATTTGAATTTTCACTGGTTTAGCAAGTCTAAAGATAACCAATTGATCCTCAATTCAATAAGCTAAATGGATGAACTGCTCAAGTCATTACAGCTAAACAAGCATAATGACAACACTGATTCGTGGATTCAACCTGCTATGATAGTAAAGTTTACATAGGCAGACATGTTGGCTTAATAAGTGTAAGAATTGTGCCAAGACTTCCCAGCTCACACATGATTAAAGACGATATCAACAATGTTAAGAAGTGTCTTCAATGCTAAATAAATGTAAATACGCTATATTTATAGCCCAACCTACTATATTCTGACAATAACATCTTGTATATTTGAATGTTGGACCTCTTATCTTCCTTCGAGCATCAATGTATTCGACAAACCATAATGTTAGAACACAAGCATACACAAATATGCACACTAGTCTAACATGGTTTATGGCAATGTCGACAATGCAATAAAGCGCATTCAATATCAAATTCATGAAAACATCCAACATCAATCGCTTATCCTCTTGTGATTTTCTCTTTTACCTTTCACACACAATTTACATGGATCTCCATCATAAGCTTTGGACTGTTCATCTACTCTCGATCTCACTCCATATCAATCTCTCTTTCACCGCCCTAGCTAGCCTTGACAATCCCATCTTTAATGAAACCCACTAATAAAGAGAGAGATATTAGTACCAGTATGTGAAAAAGAATGAGAAGAAGAATAAAAGAGAGGTCATTAGCCATCCAAATGACAAAAAACATAACTCCTCCTTAGTACAACAACACTAGCAAAGTATAAAAATGAATTCAACCAATAGACTCAATCTTTTATATATAAAGATGAGTAACAAGATCTATAACACAAATATCCAAATAAATTCAACTATATGCAAATCACAAACCAGATTCTCTATAGGTAAACAAGCAGAGTTAAAGTCCAAAACAACAAAATATAATCACTCAAATACTACGATGACTGCCATGTTGACAAAAAATTTCAATAAGAGGAAATATTATTATCAAAACATCATAAATCTTAATGCAAACTATTTTCAATTTAAATTTTGATAAAATATGAAAATTCAAAAAAATTAAGAGAAATCTATCACCTAAAGCTTAAAGCAATATATCATCCACCTCCATCATAGTTAATTGAGATTAATAAATTTAAGCTTAACCTATATTTGCAAAGAGCAAATGTCATCTCAAAAGTAACTATGATCACCCACAAAAATCTCATGCAAATAAAAACGAGATGTGAGCCCTCTAACTCTGTGGTTTTGACATAAAATTATGTCACAAAAAAATAGTTATGATTGGGCTCTTTGACCAGGTGATTCATTGCAAATTACACCATTAAATTATGATCATAACCAAATCCTACAAATTCTCTAATAGCCTAAATCCTCTAAGTGGCAAATTATAATGTGCACATAATGCAAAACCCTTTATTAGTTAAAATCAAGTTAAAATTTATCCTCTTAGACAAATAACTACCTTAGATTTATAAGGTTTTCATGGATGACATAATTTATGATTGTTGATAAAGATTCTTTGATCGTATTGAGTTGACTACCTACTCTAGCTAAATAGACAAAGGTCCATGATAACCTAAGATGATGAAATCATGAGATATTGTTTTGGTTCGTCAACATTTCCCCCAACATTTATTCTAATCTAAAGTAAATATTAAATTAAAATGGTTGTTAGTACATGTTAAATATTTAACACCTAACCACTAGCCTTGATGAAAAGCTCTCTCTCATTATTGAAAAGTGTGATTATCCATAGAGGTTTGCACTTATGGGAAACCTAAAATTAAATCATAAAGTCCTCGTAAAATGATAGTGAAATCTTTAAGTAGTGTCTCATCTAAAAATCTTATCTATCATTTAAAATTTTTAACTCGAACAAAATCTCAAAAAAGAGTCAAGCATGAATTTTTAGAGCCCACACTATGTTTCTCATAAAGTCACTAGATATGTAGCCATACACTCAACCTTTTCTTAAGTTTCATACAATCCTCATCGATGTCTAGCCGTCAAAATCACTACAACAACCAAATGAGAATAACAAGCTAATTCTATTTCAACTGAGATGACATCGTGCATTAATAAACTCATTTATTCCTTTCTTTCTATATATACTACTGAATAGCTCCACTTATGTAGTTGTCTTTCCACATGGCATTGTCCACATAACAAAAATAAAATTAGCGAATAAATATAACATAAATAAACCATAAAATCTATACTTGCTTGCTATGATTCAAAATTTTGTTTATCGAGAAACAAACATTTCAATAAAAGAATTCAAAATCAAACCTAGAGGCTTGCAAGATTCATACCAAATGGATTCAAACATAAATCTTGATTTAAAATTGATCAACCAAAACTTTCAAACAAATATCACAACTAAGAAAATTTTAGCTGCGAACAAATTTCCAACATGAAAATCACAATTGCTTCAAGTTTTAATAACTAAAATTTTTAAATATAGGTCGAAATTGAGAAAATCTCAACAATAGAAAATCTTACAAATAGTAATCAATTGACCTATGATGGTAAATATTCCAAGTAATAGATCAAAACAAGAGTATTAGCAATTACAAGTTCTCTAAAACCAAAAACAAAAGTCAAGGGTATTAATTTAAAGGAATTATTTCAACACAAAAAAATACTACATTAAGAGAACTTAATCCTAAATACATTAAGATATTTAATCAAGATTGAGAGAACTTTGCAATGGTGAATTCTTCAAATCATTGAATCAAAAAGCATAGGATTATGGAGTTAAGCAAAAATTGTGAGGCATAGTTCAATACTTTAGGAAGAGTTGGACAAAGATCAAAATGATATGCCTCACAATAGAATCATGATATACATATATTTCACAATGGGTAGGAAAGACGGATTTAAAAATATTCAATTGCAAAATAATTTTAACTTTGCAAAGAACACCATCTTACAAATACATTGTAAATAGATGATGAACCGTCATTCGTTGTAAAATTAAGGCCTTTACGATGGATTATAATAAGCACAATTCTATTACAAATTAGTGATGGACTAGTTCTAGCGTTAAAAAAAAATCATAATATTGTTGTTGCACAATACTAAAAAGATGATCTCATTCATATCTAATTTTATAGTTAAAAAATCAAGTCAAACAAGAACTCAACTAGTTAACAGTCTTACACTCATATTTGGTTGACAATTCTTCATGTTCAACTCATATAGTAAGTAAGAGATGAGCATATATATATATATATATATATATATATATATATGTATTTGTGTGTGTGCAAACACACGCATTGAGTTGGTGCATGCATGAGTGTGTGTAGTTCATTTTCCATTCATGTATTTTTCTATTAAAAATCTTTGAATATACTTAACAATTATGAGTAACATGTATTTTAAAATTTATAGAACTTGAAAATGTTGTGATATAGTAAGTAAGAGATGAGCATATATATATATATATATATATATATATATATATATATATATACATGCATGCATGGTCATCAGTTGTAGTTCATTTTCCATTCATGTATTTTGCTATTAAAAATCTTTGAATATACTTAACAATTATGAGTAACATGTATTTTAAAATTTATAGAACTTGAAAATGTTGTGATATAAGAATATCAAAACCTTTTGCATGCAATCAAAGGTCATCAATCCAACAAAATATTTGATTGATGGTTTTCGACTTGACTTATTATTTTGTTTACCTCGCATTTTGCTCAATAAAAAATGACCTAAACATGAATAGTATTTTTCAATTCATTAACAAACTTGAGCTTGTTTGAGTATGGTTCAAAAATTAGTGAATCAAGCCAAGCAAGACAATAGCTTGTTCATGATCAACTTCATTTGCACCCTTATTCCTCACATCCCATAATTTGATATGAATTTGATTATCACCTATTTTAATTTAGGTTTGATTTGCTTCATTAAAGTAATTTGATAGTTTTCTTGCTTGTTCAGCTAGACATGCTTTATATAAGAGGTTGTAGACATACTCTGTAATTAAGACAATTAATAAAAAAATCAATTCTTTCACCTCCTTCCTAATGCCTTAAAACTCTTCATTTGGATTCCTTGCAATATCAAGGTGCTTCCTCTTAGGCCAGTCTCCTAATAAGAGTTCCTACTGTTGCTTCAAGTAAAATACATGGCCACTAGTTCTCCAAATTATGCCTTCAGTTTTGTATACTATACAGAGTGACCATCTCAGAGTTCTACTAAGGTTTTTTTTTTCTTCTGTTTGATCTACTTCATCTTTCAGTTTTCAGCATCATATTATTTTGTGATGTAACAAACATTAACTAAAAGAAAAAAAAAAAACAGGTTAGAAGACAGCAGCTTAGCACAGTCATAGCAAAATACACAATCAAATGCTCAACCATTATTATCTAACTTGAAGCTATGCGAATTATCATTTTGTAAGGACGGACAAGAGAATTTGTGTTACTTGTACATGAAGTAAAACCAAGCACCTTCGAAAGAAGAACTAATATGAATAATAGGTAGCTCACCTTGCCTGCTGGCTTCTTTCTGTGCCCGTGCCTCTCCCTCTTTTTTCCCTCTAGAAAAGTCAAAAGCATAAGTGGCATTTTTTAGGTATTACTTGAGAACTTCAACAAATAAAATTGAAGTTGAACTGAAAGAATGAAAGTACCATTCCGAATTAAGATAAATAGCTTAATTCACAGACAACTATAGAATAACTAAAAAGGGTGAGAAAAATACGAACTGAGAACACTAGACAAATAAAGCCAACCTTTTCCACCTGGGCTATCTGAATGCTCGCGAGATCTGTCTCTTTTCCTCTTTTTTCTCTCCTTATCGCCCTCTTTTCTTGTTTTCTTCTCTTTCTCATCGTCTCTCTTCTTAAGTTTCCTGGCCTTATCCTTGTCATCTGAAAGAAAAAAGAAAATAGATGGGAGATTTCGAACAGCAAAAAAAAACAGAATAGACATATTTTTTGCTGCCCTTTTCTCAGTTACCTTCGAGCGAAGGTGAAAGGGAAGATCGCCGCCTTCTAAACTTCCTCTCGCTACCCATTTCCTTCGCCGAAAACAATTCAATAAGATATCCTCGTCACGAAGTATCGGTTTGAGATTTTCATGACTAACAAAAGAAGAAAGGGGGATTTACATACATAGCACCTAAAATTTAAGAATTTACATATGCAGCACCAAAAGTTAATATTTACTAAAAATGCACGAGTAACTTTCGAAAGTGCTCAAAAATTGATCTCCGTCCATTTTGTAACGCTCTCTGTTACCCCCGATCACCTCTTCTCTACTCCATATCGCAAAATAAACATGTGGAACTTCTTTAGGACTGCTCCATTGAAGTGAACTGCATCTGCACATCTTTCTCAACTAATCTCACGTCGCATTTTAGCAAACTATATGCCCGCCCTACTCCATTTATGCAAACTATCATCCCCTGACTTACTCGCACAATAACACAACAAACAAACCTACTTGTACTGCTCATTCAATCTAACTGTATCCACACATTTTCCCCAACTAATCTCACATCACATCACATCAACCATCCTGATTTGTACTCTCATCAGTTCTCCATGATTTGTTTTTACATATATTTGCTTGTTTATATCTTCCGATGGAAAGCAATGATTCTTAGTTAATTACATTTGAATGTAGATATATTATTTTTCGGTATATGCCAGAAGATTTTCTATATCTACATATTTATTTTTGATAAGTAAAATGAAGATTTGAATAAGAAGGATTTTCCTATACCCAATTCAAGACTTCCTTCTCCTTCGTAAGAATTTGTAAGAATTTCAAGAAAAAATCTAAATAACATGCTTTCTATGTTTTTATAAAGGATCTTTCTCATAGCTCTATTGCAATTTGACAGAAATTAAATTCAGCTTAAAAAAAATCTCAATACTATAAGAGGGATTAAACCTTACAGCAATTTAACAGAGTCGAGTTTGGTGACTGGTAGTGGGGATTTTGGGAACCGATGGTGGGCAATTCGGCGACCAACAGTGAGCAATTCTAACCGTAAATTTCCTCCATTCGCAGCTGATTCTCACACTTATCTAAAACTACGACTTGCATTGAAAAACATGAGTACAACTCATTAGCTCCCATGTAATTTTTGGGAGAGAGGCTGCCGAAATAGAAGAAGCCTCAAATCTGAAGTGAAAAATAATGGTGGGGAGCAGAAGTTCCATCACCGACCACAATATTATTTGTGAGAGATGGAGAAGATGATATGGCTTCGTGAGGATACATAACGGCGAGAGTTAACGGAATGGATGGAGGTCTATATTTCAGCACTTACTGAAGTTTCTTGTGTGATTTCAGTAAATATTAACTTTGAGGTGTTACATATATAAATTCTTAAGTTTTAGATGCTATGTATGTAAATCCCCCAAGAAGAAATAGACTAAACCCTATGTATTCCAATTTGAAAACAGCTTTCTCCTGTTTTGTTTTAAGAATTTTTTTTCTTTTTAACTCTTATGAGTAATCCAAAAAAATTGTGTAATAAAATATTTATTTAAATTTGATTGTAAGGCTTTTATAGCATTAAAATTTATTTTAAAATAGGCTAAATATATGTATTATCTCAAAATAAATCTCATGAAAATAAAGTTCATCATTATCAAAATTGAATCGATCATCTTAACCTAATTCTTTTCCTAATTAATAATTTTCCAATCACTTTTAAGCATGCATTCATAACATTAAACTCTAAAGCAACTACACTATTAGTGCTTGCGCGAGAGCAATGAGCTATTGTCACAGCCTACAATGACTTCAAGATAGCTTAGAGATAAGACGTTAGTAAAATAGTTAGACAATACGACATATTGATGTAGATGTCATTGAAAATGGATATAAATTGAGAGGCATAGATGTTGAGAGTTTTGTTATGAACATTCCAATTAGTGCCTTCATTCAAGCATACGATGGAGAGCTTTTGCTACTTAGATGAAAGATTTCAATTATTTTTTTTAATGAGAGATGAACTTAAGAATTGCTTGATCACTTGTTTAATAAAATGAGGGTATCTTATATTAAGAACTTAGAGCGCATGATAAAGAAATATGGAGTGAGACATAATAATTTAAGAACAAGTGGGTCTACTTGAAGAAGTGAAAGTTATAGAATATCCAATGTTCAATTAGAATAGGTTGAGATCAAGAAAAAGTACAATAGATGTGTCTGATAATTAGTATAAAAAGAGACTAGAGGTTATATTTTAAGACTTATTATTTATTACTCTATAATATATTAATTGAATAATCTATGCTATTTTACATTCCCTTAGATTGAATTTAGGTTATTCCAACTATGAAAATTTAAAAATAGTCATAAAATGAAAGAAAAACTTGATAATATATTTATTAATGTTGTGGTTAAGTGTAACATGCTTGATTTCTAATCAAGGGTAACCACCAATCAATGTTAATGACCTTTGGCATTTTAAATTAGAATTGATTAATTTAGTTAATAAATATGATTTTGTCAAGTCCAACTGTAGTAAGATATAAAACACATCACTTTAATCAATTAAATAGAAGAAGGTAATGTGTGAGGCAAGTTTTTTAAGAGCAAATATATCACAATTGTCAATTGGTGTGAGAATGAAATTTTATAACTAGGCCAACTGCATGCAATGTTATATGTAATGAAGGATATGAAGTAACTTGCAAAATTTAATTATGAGATCAACAACTATATGATGTCATCCTTTTGGTACTACAACTTATTGACTCTCATAATTGATTAGTGTGCACTAAGAATTTCAAATAATCTACGTGGATTTACATACACAGTACTTAAAACTTAAGGATTTACATATTTAATACTGAAACTTGAAAATTTACAAATCTAGCACCCTATTAAAAAAGTTTGGTTTTATAACAAACACACATCGAACTTTCTATTAATCGTATTACTGTAAGACGAAGCTCACCACACACATCAAATTTTTCCACCAATCTCACCGTTGTAAGATGAAGCTTGGTACTTGTCTCTTTTGTTCGCCCTAATCGCATGAAGTTATTGCCAAACAAACAATAAAAATGGCAACATTAAATCTTACAAATTTTAAATCCTATTTCTCCTCTGTCACCTGACTAATATCAAAAATGTCAACATGAAATTTTAAATCCCATTTCTCTTTTGTCGCTTGCCAAATGGTAAAAATGGCAAGTTTTAATCCTATAGAAATTAAATCATATTGGCTAGTGGATTTATCGATTTACACAAACCAGAGCACACAAAGGAGTGTGGGAGGAAAGACGAGGGTTACCTTGCCTAGATCTACAAATTCGGAGTGTGTGTAAAATGGGAATGCATCTACAACATCAGTAAGGACTATAAGTAGGCAATTCAATGATGATATTAGGGATTTTAATGATAAGGGTGTTATTTTTGTTTATATTTAGTTATTTTGGGTGCGATTTTTGTAAATTTTAAAATTTAGATGCTAAACATGTAAATTCTTACGTTTTAAGTGCTATGTATGTAAATCCTTCATAGATATATGGTTCTTGAGAGTTTTCATAATTTAAATAAGTTTAGTTTGATCTATAGAGTCAAATAGGCTTGGCTAAGTGTCTCCACTCGCCCAAGCAAAGGTAAGTAGGCTCAAGGCTAGCTTGCACCGTTCATGATTGATCTATTATATTAGAATTGTATGAAGTTTTTCACATACACAAATAAAAGGGGATTATCTGAGGTGCATGAGTTTTTTTGCTTAGAAAATAAAGAAAACTTAAAGGGAACAACCTTATTAAAACAATCCACTAAATAAGTTAATGCTTACACTAGCCTACCCTTTCCCTAATCAAAGAATGTAGAATTATAAAGTCTAGTATACTATTTATCCTCAATGAGAATAAAGAAAAAATGTTTGAAAAATACTAAAGGGCAATGAGCTAACGAAGACTAATGGCTGACGTTAGTCAAGCCATAATGGTCATTAGTGTTTATTGATAATATTAGATGGTTATCATGAGACAATTAACGTCAGCATCATCTTTTAGAATGGGATAACAAATTTGTGTAAGAACATTTCATAAAAAAGGATGCCCAATGTATGAGTCTCTCTATCGAATTTATGGTGACACTACTACAACTGGTAGTCTTCAACATCCATCAACCAAAGTTCCTTCAGATACTGAAGAAGAAGAAGAGACTAAGTGAAGTGAAACAAAATCTATAGATGAATCTGTGAATAAAGGGAAATATGATGATGTTGCATTTAAGAGAAAGTTATCTTCAAAACGTGTTAAGAAGACAAATATTTTAGATGTTATTGCTAATACATTACACGTGTTGAGTAAAAGTTCTAAAAAGAATGTTGATATTATGGAAAAGAGAATGAGCATGTCATCTGGATCTTTATTTGAATCAACAGAGTCATTATTGATTGAATGTATGAATTTTTTTAACTCGATTGAAGATCTAGATGATGTGAAGCTACTCAAAGGCTTTGCAAAAGTTTCAAGATGATCCAACATGGATGAAAATGTTTCTTCATATGCCAATATACAGAAGGAGGGGTTGGATTCTTACTTTAAAATAATTGAATATTATGAAGTTATGTAGTATTAATTAGTTAACATTTAAATTTGTTTTGATGTTTTATCATTTGAACAACAATATGATGAAATTAGTATGATATAGCTCTATGGTGTGCTTAATTTCTTTGTCATTTTGGCTTCTTTGATTGATTATAATTGTTAATTATAACAAAATAATTGAATATTATGATTGTTACTTACAATAGTAATTTCTTCCACATTATTTATGAATATTTCCATTAAAATTATTTTTTTGCTATTTATTTCAGTTTCAAAAATGAGTTCGAATTCAGATTTTGAAAGTGATTCAAATGAGAAATTTCATTTAGCAATTGCCCTTATTTGTGTTGATGATTACAATAAGCATTATTTAACCAAAGAACCTTGTAGAACTTCAAGTCTTCAAGGTCATGAGTATATCAATGAAATACTTCAAAGCCATCCAGCTCGGTGTTATGAAAATTTTATAGAATGGAACCTTTATTTTTATCTTATGTTCTATTATGAAGAGTAAAGGTCTAATGAAAGACTCAAAATGGTTGACTGTTGAGGAGCAACTTGCGATATTTTTGCTAATTTTATCACAGAATGAGCGCTTACGAGTTGTGATTGAACGATTTCAACATTCATTAGAAACAATCTCACATCATTTAAAAAAAACTTTGAAAGCAATTTGTCATTTAGGAGCTTAAATAATTGTTCCTCCATCATTTGATGTTATTCCACCGAGATTAGATATAATCCAAAGTATTATCCTTTTTTTAAGGTAAGTGGTAATTTAATTTTTTTAATATATTTATTTTAAGCAATATAATATACTTAATCATAAATTATATAAATAGGATTGCATTGACGTAATTGATGGAACACATATGGCCGCACATGTGCCTAAAGATGATCAAATTCCATATCGAGAAAAATGTAAGGAGCCAACTCAAAATATAATGTGTGTATGTGGCTTTGATATAAAAGTTTACTTATGCACTATCTGGTTGGGAGGGGACAGCAAATGATGTTAGAATTTTTTTTAAAATGTATTTCAAATCCCCAGTTAAACTTTCCTATGCCACTAGAAGGTATGCTAACTTTTATGTTTTATTAATAATTAGTTTTAAATTATTGAATGATAATTTTATTTTTATTAACTAACATTTTTTTTTAAATAGGAAAATATTATTTAGTTGATTCTGGTTATGCCAACATGTCAGGTTTCTTGTCATCATATAGAGGATTAAGATATCATCTTCGTGATTATCGTGAGGGTGCACAACCTCAAAGACAAGAAGAGCTTTTTAATTATATATATTTTTCTTTAAGAAATATTATTGAGCGATGTTTTGGAGTTTTAAAAGCTAGATTTTCAATTTTAAAAAAATGTCTCCTTATGATTTACTCACACAACGTTATATTGTAACTGTTTGTTGTGCAATGCATAATTTTATAAGATCACAATCTAGATCAGATAGATTATTTGAGATGTATGAAAATGAAAATTTTATTGTTGATATAGAAGGAAGGTCTACTTCAACTGGTGTATCGCACAATACTATTGAAGTCAATATTACTCAATCTCAATTGCAGTATATGACTCTCTTTCGTGATCATATTGCAAGAGAACTATGGAGTCATGCACATAATTAAATTTAATTAATAATTTATCTTATTTTATTTATGTAGATGTTGACATTTCTCAAATTATAATAATAATATAATATGAGACTTTTTTATATTGATTTTATGAAAGATTGTATTTTTATTTTCTAATTTAATTAATGATTATTCTATTTAATTGTATTATTGAATATATTAATTTATTGAAGATTGGTTTAAATTTTGTGGTAATAGTGAATTTTTTTGCTCAATCTTATTTTAGAATGTAATTATCAACCTTATCATTCTATTTTTCCAATTAAAATTTTTGAAAAATGATAAAACCAAAAATGTTTTTTGTTTTCTATTTTTAAAAATAAAAAATTTATAAGAATACCAAACATGTTTTTATTTTTTGCTAAAACAAAAACAAAACAAAAACAAAAAAACTAAAAATGAAAACTAAAAACAAAAAATAGAAAGTGATCCCAAAAGGCCCCTAAACAAACATAAAAATAAAAACAAAAAATAGAAAACAAAATTGATCCCAATCAACCCCTAAGTTAATTCCATTAATTATATTTATCAACTAGGCTCAATATATTGTGAATCTTATGCTTAGGCACACATCTTTAATTAAAAAATTAAGTGTCTATTTGATTAGAAGTATTATTAGTGCAAAATAGAAAATACATGTGTTTTGATTTTGTTAATATTTGACTTAAAGTAAACCAAGTATAAGCCATATGTGTAAGAGATTCCAAATACTCTAAAACATCTTATTTTGATGGATTGAAATTCACCCATATTTATGAACTCCAAATGACAAATATAAGGAAAAGCTCACAACTAATGTTCATATTTGCTTCGTTTGTGAATGCTACATATTTTTGTTTTCTTCCTCATCCAACTCGACCCTAGGTTAATGGGCATAGTTTGCGAGAACTACCCATTATCATCAATTATATTTTTATGCATTTGAAATGTATTATAATAAATAAATATAATTTTTAATGTCTTTATTTTGCTATAAATAAAATAATTCATATATTTCTAAAATAAATGCATTTTAATTATTATATATTTCTAAAATGCACGCCTTTTAAAAATTTATGATCAAATATCCCAAAGTAATGAGGAATACTATAATGTCTATCAATATCAACAATCCATCATAGGTTATTATATAGATGTATTAATTTATAAATCAAGTTTGAATTTAAAATTTTAATTCATTTAATTGTTCAAATCAAGTTTGAGTTGATTGATGAACCTAATTAATCAAATTTGTTATATACTTGAAATTGACTTAAAACACATATCCAAATTAGTACCTTAAATCATAAACGGGTCAGTAGAGTTGACGACAGGTCAATATTTTTGACTAGTTTAATAAACAATTTAGATTTGAGTAATATTAAATTTGAGTCAAATTCAGATTGATCTATCGATCCAAACTGACACTCATAATATTATAATTTAAATTTGGTACCCCTAATCATCAAGTTGAGTTTTAATTGATGATCCTTAATTAGTTTATGTTGTATTACACCTTTTTTTTATTATGCCATGAAAAATTTATTATCTTCATTTCTACCATCTCATTCCAATATTGTATTATATTATGCGGGACTACAATTTCTCTTAAATTAATCATTTATAATTTAAAAGTTTAAAGATTGATACTAAAGGCACTAAAATATTCAATTTTATAGAGTATTTATTTATGTATTTAACTCACTGAAAAAAATTATGTTTGAAATAATTCATTCTCAAAATGAAACATAATGATAGCATTATTTTCAATAAAAAGTATTTCAAACAAGATTTTAAAAACTTCCCAAAAGAAATTTTTGGTTAGGAGAAAGAGAGGTTTTTTTTTTTTTTTTTCCGATTCAGTAAAACCCCTATAACCCTCCATGCTGCAGACACACACGGCGTCCCTACTACCGAACATCTTCGGAGAGAGATGTATCTCTCTTTCACCCCGGTTACCTTCTCCCACCGAAGCTTAATATCCTTCGTAAGGCCCTTTTTACTCCTTTCTTCCTTTCGCTTTGCACGTTTCATTAGCTGCAATTGATTGTATCCTGCGGATTCATCCATAGAGGGACCGACAAACCAAATGGGGTCGCAAATCAGCCCGGAACCTTTCTGCTGGCCGAAGATTTTGCATTAAAGCAGGACCTAAGAGGGTATTTTTTGATAACGATTGCAGAAGATCGCTGCAAGCTGGGATTGATAAACTCGCAGATGCCGTCTCTGTTACTTTGGGACCCAAAGGTATACAATTTCTACTCTCATGTCAGCAAACTCTTTTTTTTTTGTTTCCATTAATGAGTGATGAAATTTAAATTATTTAAAATCATATCAGGTCATCTTTTTCGGTTTTGGAATTTTTGGTTGTATGAGAAAATATTTCTTTTTACTGGCATTTCGTCATAAATTACCAAAATGTTGAATACGAACTGGATTTGCTTTTGTTTTGCCTTATTAAACGTTGCACAGGGTCAACATATTGATTTTTTATCACGTTCTTGCATTCCTTTTATCTTATTTAAACTTTTTCCTTTTCATTTCTATGTTCTGTAAGCTAGGCTGTCCACAGCCACAACCCTCAACAGTCCTCCTTTCTTTGGGGGGATGATAATTTTTTTCTCGTGGACTGGAAGGTATTTGGGGCACGAAACTGCTGCCCTTGTGAACTTACTTGATGTTCCAAGTTGATAATTGTGGCTATTGCAATGCTAAAATTTATCTTAATGTGTCAAGGGTAGCCATTGGTTCCCTCGTCTCATTATCTGTGGCTAGGGATGGCCAGCTACTGCACTCGGTTGCATTGAGAGAGTGGGCTGACCTTCCATCATCTCTAGCGCCGCACTCTTCTCATTATCTATGGCCATGACAGCCAGCTGTTGCTCTCGGTTGCATAGAGAGGGTGGCCTGACCTTCCATCATTTCTAGCACCACGCTGAGCTATGTATCCATGGGATCATTGTTGCAATCACCAAAGTGGACTTGTGGTTGTGTGTGTGTGTGTGTGTGTGGATCAAAGTTGAACTATGTTGGAACATATGCTAATTTCTTCTTCTTTTCAAACTTATCCTAACCAAATGCTCATGTGCTTATGATTCCTCAATTTTTATTTGTTCATGGTAAGTTGCGCGTGAGCCATTGAACATATTTTCCGTGAATCTTTTTGAACAAATATCCATGTTACCTTAGATTTACCCTTTTCCTTTTCGAACACTAATAAATTTGTGATGCAAAGTGAGCTTCTACTTTGACCAGCATACTGATGCAGATTTCTGCATAACATACGGAGTGACATGAAAGAGAGAAAGGGTTACATTTAGTGTTTGCTTAGGTTCTCAAGTTGGAATGCTGATATCATTGCTCAACAATGTAGTAGGAACACCAAAATTTTTACTAACGGCTCTGATATTTGTTAAAGCCACACTAGCTTATCGTGTAAATTAGAACATGGAAAAATAAACAATCCCGTGGTTGGATATGCACTTCTTGGAGTCTTAGTGAACTATACAAAGCATGTTTTCTATGTGAAATTTTACGATCAGAACCTATTTGAAATTTATTATTGATTGTCATGTAATGTATGAACCAAAGGAGATCAAGGATGAAATTTTTTTATTTAGATACAGAAGCATAAGGGAAAAATTGGCAATTACACTTTAGAAAATTTACTTTTGATTATGAGCATTTTGGATGTCCCCATGATACTCAATAAGTTCCTATTTAATGCATTGTTTAGGAGCTTCATGTTCATTAGATTTAACATAAGAAGTTCCACAATTTGATGTCCACTATCAAAAATAAAATATGACAAAATTCTCCATATACTTGTGTGCATGGTTGGCAGATATATTACTTATGTTTCTTCTTAAACATGGTTGGCAGATATAATTATTACGTATCAGTGAAGTTTATTGATTCTAATATGCAGGCCGTAATGTGGTTCTTGATGAAAAGGAAGTACCTAAAGTTATCAATGATGGGGTCACCATTGCTAGGGCTATCGAACTATCTGATGCATGTGAAAATACTGGTGCAATGCTAATCCAAGAGGTATTGTTTGCTCCATGTTTTTGCCTTGAGTTTTATATAATTTATGGTGTATGAACAGTTTCATTGTTCCTTTTCTTGTGCAAACCCTAGTCAGGTCGCATGCAAGACTAATGATTCTGCTGGCGATGGGACCACCACTGCAATTATTTTGGCTCGAGAAATTTTTAAATTAGGCTCATTAGCAATTTCCTGTGGTGCTAACCCAATTTCTTTGAAAAAAGGAATTGATAAAGCTGTTAGTGAAGTGGTACAAATATTGAGGAGTAGGTCCATTCCGATTAGGGGGAAAGAGGATGTAAAAGGTATTTTGTCACCTTTGTAGAATGAGCAAGTATAAATTATAGCTGTTAAGGAATTCTCTCACAAGTCATCATATTCTTGCAGCTGTTGCATCTATCTCTGCTAGCAACGATGACTTCATTGGTAGCCTAATTGCAGAGGCTATTGAACAGATTGGGCGTGATGGTGTTATTTTGATTGAATCATCTTCATGTTTTGATACTGTCATTGAAATTCAAGAAGGAATGAAGGTAGTTGACAAAATCAGATTAGCTTGCTTTGTTACTTGCCATCACTACTTTATATCTTTTGTATAGGTGGACAAGGGTTATTTGTCTCCACACTTTATCACAAATCATGATAAATCACTCGCGGAACTTCAGAATGCTAAAATTCTTGTAACTGATCAAAAAGTTACAAATGTCAAGGATATTATCCCATTGTTAGAAAAAGCCACTCAATTAAGCGTTCCGTTGTTGATTATTGCTGAGGACATCTCAAGTGAAGTTTTAGCTACTTTAGTTCTTAATAAGCTGAGGGGAATAATAAATGTGGCTGCTATCAAGTGTCCTGGATTCGGTGATGGAAAGAAAGCTCTTCTGCAAGACATTGCACTTATGACAGGTAAGCTTGCTTGATTCTTTTTTAGAAAAAATTATTTCTTTCTAGATCTTTTTCGAATTTTTTTCCAAGGAATCCAAATTTGTAGATTAGTATGCGTCGACTGGATGGTTTATTTGAAGTTTTCATTGTCTTTTTTTGTTTAATGTTCAAGGATGGCCATAGACTTCTACTCCGTTGAGTAATGCGGGACTGGTTCTAGATGTTGGAGCCAACTAATCTTTTTCCAATTATTTAGAGATATTTTGAATCTTTCAAGAAAAGTGTTACGTTTGGATAACTTAGAAAATAATTGAGTGGCCATTATCTTTAGCTTCATTTTGAAATTGTGTTTTATTTTTGCAAAGAAATGCTTTCCATCCCTTTTAAAATTTTGAAATCCTTAGATGAGGTACTTTCTCTCCCTTTCTAAATTTTTAATCTAAATGAGAGAACTCCATTTCAAAATGGAGCCTTCCCGTGCCCCATTTAAAATTTCATTTTATCTCTTCTCACTTTGTAGTATATGGATGGTTGTGGTTGGTCATTACAAGAATGATGATACTTGTTGTTTATCTAATTAATCTTTTTTACAATTTACTGTTCTTAGATCTGTGGGAGCTGCCTGCCTCTCCAAATCTTATTTCATTCTATACTTTTTTGGCCCTGACACTGAAATGTTGAAAACAGGTGCAGAGTTTCTTGCTCGTGAAATGGGCTCGACTCTTGAGGGTGTCACTTGACCAGCTTGGCATTGCACAAAAGGTAACCATAAGCGTCAATTCGACAACTATTGTTGCAGATCCAATAATGAGGGCTGAAATTCAAGCAAGAATCTCTCAAATAAAGAAAGATTTGGCTGACATGGATAATTCATACCAGGCAAGGAAACTTTCTGAAAGGATTGCCAAACTCTCCAAAGGTTTAGCAGTCATCAAGGTATTATATTTATATTCTTGTATGTTTTAAATTATTTCTTCATTGGAAAACCAAGATGATTTATGTTTTGCAATGGTTAAAAAACTTAGCTTGTTGTCCTATTAATTTTCAGAAGAGATGCTACATGGAAAGCCTTCATTGTATAACACAATAATCCTCTAGCTTAATATGCTTTAAACTCAATCTTTTTTCAGTAGATGAATGCATACTTTTGCCATGCTTTTTAGGTCATTGATGTCTGCTGGAAAGTACTTGTTTGAAAATAGAATTGTGTATGCTTTTATTCTTTTAATTGAGGATATATTCTACTCTATTACTTGCGCATGATATTCATCCTATTTGCTTATATATAAGCTGCCTTTTCTATTAAGAAATGGTATATAACATTTTCCCTTACGTGCTTGTTTTCTTAATTTGCCATTTACTTCCTTTTCCATGCTACCTGCAATAATCTGACACTTCTTGTCTGCCTTTCTTGTTCTTCTCATATCTACGATCTAATATCTACTTATTCCTAATTTGGCTTTCGGTACAATTATTATCACAATGTCATAGCATCTTTACCTCCTATTCTTGAGCCAAAACTTTTCCTCATCATTACCACCAGGAAATTTAATTAAATCAATTATTTTATCTTGTTGAGGGTTTTCTTGTTCTTTGTTGGGCTTCATGGTAAACTTCAACATTTTGATGCATCTCCTCTATATGGAAGGTATTTGATTATGCTTCTCTTTCTTGGCTACTTAATAGTATTAAAACTTTTATTGCATCAATCATCATGTTTCAAGATATTGCAAAGAAAAATTGTCTTCCTTTGTTATACTTATTTCTAGGAAAATGATATTTATCATGTCGAGGCAATGTATTTTAGAATATGTTTTCTTCAACAACCTAATTGGTCTCTTTAGGAATATTACAATACCTTATGGTGGAAATGGGTGAACTTTTCCAATATAGGCTCTTCATTACATTGCATATACGATTCTTTGAAAAAGTCAAATATCTCTTAGGGCATTATCATTCTAGCATGCTCAATCTCAGATGATGGCCGACCTTACCAATTTCAACATTGCCACCACTATGTCTCGAATTTTTGGCAACTAAGCTCTTGCCTCCTTCCCAACTAGTTTGATCAATTTTTCCTTTCTACAAGGCATCATGGTAGTTGTAGTCATGGTGGTGAGACTCATGGTAGTCATGATGATTGAGTGGCAAAGAATTTTCTTCTTATTTTCATTGCATTCTCATTAATCATGGGCTGAGTTTGTTTAACCCTCTTTTACTCAGCATGCTTCTAACTTTCTCTTATGACTATTGATGCTTCCACCTTGAGCACTTTTTCTAGATGGTGATATCATCTCGGGAAGATTATGACCATTATGTGTAGCACTACCAGTCATCTAATTTTTGCTTCTTATACTATTTCTCCATCCAGTTTTGATGTAATACTTCTAATATTAGATCCTTGACTTGATTGTCTCTCTTCATATATGATAAGTGATCACTGCTTTTTTTTCTCTTAATTTATCCTTTGCCGCTTGTCCTTGTTTTTGATTGCTCTTTTACTCCTATGTTTGGAAAAGGTTCTCTCTTTTTCTAACTACTTGTCTCTTCCAAATATATAATATATTAAATTTCTTCTAAATTTACTCTCAATTCACAACTTACTTGTACTTAAAATTGACAAGAAACTTTTATCTATTTAATTGTGTATTTAATGATTTTGGTACAAAGAAGATGATTGATGCAAGTGTCAAAGTTGGTGAAAGCTTCTACCAAACTCATATAATCCCGTATGCCTTCTCTCCCACCATCACTCCATATTAGTGTCATTGTTATTTGGATCATCATGTACCTCAAACTCTTTAGGATTTCATTTCTACTTTCTCTTTACTCTCTAAATTTAAATTTAATACTGTTGACCTATAACTATGTGCCACTTGGAATTAAATAAATATGGTGGAAATTAAAATCCCCTAATTGCGATCGGTCGATTAAATTCAATTCAATTTGAAAATTACTTCATAATCGTCAATATCAAAATTAATTAAATGAAAATATCGAA
This sequence comes from Cymbidium sinense, assembly GCA_021442155.1. Taxonomy (NCBI): domain Eukaryota; kingdom Viridiplantae; phylum Streptophyta; class Magnoliopsida; order Asparagales; family Orchidaceae; genus Cymbidium; species Cymbidium sinense. Next base: position 78,250,444 of record CM038220.1, read on the forward strand.
TCAATTAATGATCGATCAAATAATTAAAATCAATTTTAATGAAATTGCGATATCAAAGTCGAAAAGTCGACTTTTCTCAAGCACTCCATCAAGAAATTGATCGTATGTTCGTTACCGAAATCTAAATTGATCTTCTAGAGTTTATTATTAGGATGATTCATCAAAATTTATGTGATTAGGGCTAATTCCTAATTATTTAAGGTTTCTAGCCAATCTTAACCTTATCCTGCCTAACCTCGCCCACTCGGCGGTGAAATGACCATGCAGTTCTATTGGTGCGGTGAATGATAAAGGCGAAGGGGATACTCACGACACTCCTCTCACGCTCAGACGACATTTTCCTCTCTCTGAAGGTCTGATTTCCCCTCTCAGATCCCCTCTCTCGTTCTGCTCTCTCTTAGTGCGATTCTCCCTCTTCTTGCCTCTGGCCGAACCCACCACTCCTTCTCCCCCTCGGCCGAGCTCCCTGCGGCTTCCTTGCTCCTCTCTCTTCACAGTAGCAAACAAAGGACTCGATCCTTCCTAATTCCTCTTCCAACCGAACCCCAGTGTTGTTTCGTTTCAATCTTAAGTTATATTTTGTTATGTGGGTTTCTCTTGAAGGAAATGCAGATTTCCTCTTCCATTTGTGTTTTATGGTTGGATTTATTTTGGTTTGCAATAGCATGAAATTAAGGTGATTGGATTTATGCTACAAGCTTTTCATTGTTTTCTCCTTCTAAGGTTGAGCGAGGAGCTCATTCTCTTTGCTTGGTTCCTCCTTTCCTTTTTCCGTCTGCTCCTCTCCACTGGGCCTTAACTGAGGCTTTCTCCTCCTCTGGTGTGATATGTTGGATTCGCTATAAGCTTTCACTTTGCTGAAATTAAGGTTGAGCCGAGGAGCTCATTCCCTTTTGTTCCTCTTTTCCTCTCGTCGTCCCCCTCGTTGGATGAACCGAGGATAGAGTACTGCGCTTGAAATGACTTGGCATATATTTGAATATCTTGGCTCTTTGGTCAATGTTCCTTCTGTTTAGCTCATTTGGAATTGCACTTTGTCAGATGATTGTATTTTTTTTACAACATCTAACAATCTAGAGCTTCCATATAAGTCTTAAGCTTGTTTTTTTTTGTTTGTTATCCTGTTTCTCCTTCATTTTGCCTTTCCTACAGAGGAGAGGTTCTATTGGCAATCTTTCCTAGTAAAGCTAGAGCTGAAAATCTCAAAGGAGCTATCACACTTACAAATCCATGTTTTGCAAAATCTGAAACTCTTTTTATATGATATCAAAGTTAATATGTTTGCTGTCCATGAGTATTTTGAGGTTGGAATCATGCAAGATACATTGTTCTATACCTTTTTCTTGCTCTTGTTATGAGAGTAAGTTGTGATAATGAAATCCTAGTTTCATTAGCTTATATGATGTCATCTTTGAAAGCTTACTTTGGTCATTGATATGTAATGCTTGTTTCTTTCTCTTGATTTGGGAAGAAGGAAAAGAGAGCAAGGATATTTGTATTACTCATGGGTTTAATCCTATATTGATGTTGGCTGAAAAACGATAAAAGTGGGGTTGTGATTCCCAGATTTTTCTCATTTCTATTTAGCTTTTCTCTATCATTTGGCAATGTCTAGGGAATGTAGTAGCTAAATCATGTTATCATGCAAGCAAATATTTTTGTTCAGATTTATATCTACTAAATGGAGTTAGTTGTTTCATCCTATGATTTGCAAATCAAATATTACTTTCAAACAACTATCATGAGGCAAAACATGATTTATATTTGTCTCCTTTGGATTCTTAAGCAAAAGAGATGAAATATCTAAAGATTGTTGCACATTTTTTTAGTACTAGTTCTTAATGGTATTTCTCTTTTATATTCAAAATGAGAAGAATGGAAATGCTTATATGTGAGTAAAAGCTTATGTTCTGACTTTTATTTGAATGTTTCAAATGCAAAATTCAATTGAAATAGTGATGAAAATGATGCTTATACAGATCTATGTCTTATTTAAGTATGTATGCAAATATATACATATGCAACAGTTTCTAAATATACTTTGTGATAAACCGTTCACATTGTTCATCGAAACTTGTGATAGTACTTCACGTTGTTCCGGCGTGGTAGGAAATATGCTTCTATAAGTACGTTCACATTGTTCCCGCGGTAAACTTGTGAAATGCGCATTGCGTTGTTCCGGCGTGTGAAATATCTTTCTATAAGTACTGTTCATTGTTCCAATACGGGAAACTTGTAATAAGTGCGCGTTGCGTTGTTCCGGCGTGGCAGAAAATATCTTTCTTATAAGTGCGTTCACATTGTTCCAACGCGGCGGAAACTGTAATAAGTACGTTCCGTTGTTCGTGGCGGAAAATATACTTATAAGTATCCGTTCACATTGTTCCGCGGGGGATAAAATGCATTCACGTTGTTCCAGCGTGGCGAGAAAATGCACGATAAGTTCACACATTGTTCAATGGCGGGAAACTTGTGATAATACTACGCGTTGTTCCGGCGTGGCGGGCGTTATGATAAGTGCTCACGTTGTTCCGGCGTGTAAATCTTTGTGTTATCGGCCATGCACGCTTTTCTTGGCGTGGTGGGCAATAAATCTTCGGTCGAGGTGTCTCGACACTACCATGCACGCTTTCTTGGCGTGGTGGGAAGCTCGGCGACCTATCGGGATGGCCGAGAGGTTGCCAAAATTTTCTTTAAAAAAAGGAGATAGAAAGAAATGATGAAATGTTTAGGTTAACATATATTGACTTAAAATCTTCTATTATAATATCTTATCTTCAATCTCTATATAATGAAAGTATCATTTGTAGAAATTATAAAAGTGGTTAATATAAATCTTATGTGTTAAATTTCTATATCACGTATTTTTTGTTTGACCATTATGACACGTGTATTGTGTGATGCTCACCTTAGATTATTTAACTGACTGCGGTGAAATATACATTGACATATGTTCAAACATAGTTACCTCCCCTCCTTTATTTGTCATTCCCATCATGATTTACATACATCCATGAGACATAGTAAAAAAAAAAAAAATAGGGAAGACACATGAAATTAAACTTGCAAGTGTAATATGCCATCTACTATAAAAAAAAATAAGACATCAAATAAAATAAAAAAAGAGTCATTTAAAGAACCTCCAGTATATGTGGCCTGACTTAACGCTTATCAAGATTGAAAGAACTTAAACTTGTGGTATAAGGGAGAAAGGAGAGTAGGATGTGTATTTTGTGAAAGGAAATCCCTCTTATTTATAGGCTTCCCCAGCCTCTCTCTTCTTATTCTTATGGCGTCGACATGTGGTCATAAGTAAGTTGTCTGAAATCATCTAATTTAATGCCATTTGTCATGCGTCTCATTATGGACGCACATGCATCATCTTTATCACTTCTTTTGAAAGGAAAAATAAACTCTTATATCTTCTTAATAAATTTAATGGATATTTGTCACACTTATGAACTGCGTGTGAAGGATGTGGATTTTTTAACACTTCTTCTCTTAAATGACATACACTCTATCTTTGTCTTCTCCTTCCTTGTTAAGAGAAAAAATATGGGTGATTGATCATATGGCTTCAAAAAAATGATTTATTTATTCTCTTCTTTGTTGATTTATTACGTAGAGAGGATTTTTACAAATGTCTATATCTATTTTAGATCCTTTACTTCGATTGATTGATACCTCCAAATAGATTATTTTAATCCATTTTGATTGTGTCATAAAATGGGAGTTTTAGCCAAAATAATATGATAAATATTTCCAATGAAAAGGCTAAGTCTATATTTGATCATTACCTTACATTTGATCAAATAGAACATAATTTATTTCACTTTTATCTGATTTGTGACATAAAAGGATTTTTTAGCCTAATATCATATCATATTTCCAATGAAAAAAGATAGTCATGTTTGGTGTCTTATTTAATCAAATAAACTTTCAACATAATTTATTTTCTATACGCGATTTGTGACATAAAGGGGTTTTGGCTCAAATAAGATGTTATACTTCGGTTTTTGGGCCTAGTTAGAAACTCAAAAAATCAAAAAAAATTGGCCTACATTTTAACTAGGCATTTAATGTCCATACAACATTTTAAAAACAGATACTGTATGTATGTTGAAATGTTCATTAGAAGACATGTAAGTAAGATAAATATAAAGAAGAATCTTATTAGTTTGGTCTTGGAGAATTAGGGTTAACAAAATCTAAAATCAAATTGACATAAACTCCAACTTACTTTGTCATTTCGAAAAGATATTAGTATGCGTGTTGGACTAATTACTAAGTCAAATATAAAGAGATATACTCCGGTTTTGTCTTGAGTTAAGTTAACAAAACTTAAAATCAAAATTTGACGTACTTCACATTAGGCATGTCATGTATGCGATTTTAATATTCATATGCATGTTGAAGTAATTATTAAGTAAATACAAAAGAACGAATCTTCTTCTTGGTTTGAGTCTTGGTCAGTTAACAAAAATTTGATATTATAAAATTTTCAAATTAATAATATCGAAATAATACGTCATATAATACAGATATGATCGACATACTTAAAATCAAACCGAAGAAAAGTCCCGAGCGATCCTCTATGTTCAAACTAGAGTGGGAGGTTTTGAAGGATTATACTTCTTGACAATGAATTAAGACGTCATCGTGAAAATCGGGGCAGTACAGGTCGATTGATATTAACCTAAAATCGAGAAGGGTAATTATAATTAACATTTTAATGATAAATGATCATATATTTAAATCTAAAATCAATCATAAAATGATCAAAATTCAAATAAAATAGCAAAATATAAATAAAAAAAATGAAATTAATTATTTAAATTAAAACTAAAATAATAAATAAAATAAATCCACCCCTCCGCAACTGTTTGTCTTAGGGTGACAAATTAAGAAAATTTTTTCTTCACATGAAAGCGTGTAAATTAAATACATAACTACCTTCACACTCAAATATTCCTAAAGCCGTGGGGCATTGGCGTGTCCTCTGTGCGTGATTTTCTTGATATGGCACCATAAATGGCGGTTCACGAAACGGCCGGTGGTTGTGGTGATATGACACCCATTAATTCGGTCACTGTAGTATGTTCAACGGCTTTCTTTCTTTGAGGTTGAAATGTAGAATGTATTTGGTTGGCAAAAAAGCCTATGTTAGCTAAGGTTGACTTATATTTGTCCCCCACTCCACCTCTACAAGGACACCTTGGGCGAACTATATACGAGGATCCTTCGGTCGGGTTGATTCTCCTCATTAGCGGACCAGGACGGGACCCGGGGCGGCGGAATCATGGGATCTAGATCGGCGTCATCGTTCACCCAAAAGTTTTAAGTTAAAATAATAAATTTGAAGTTAAACTCCTCACGATTATATACTCGTTCTTTAACGATTCATTGTAGCGAATAAGTGCTCTCTCGGTATTGAGAGGGGTAATTAACTATAGGGCTTTTATAGAAACCTAGAACCGATATAAAAGTTCTTATCAAATGAAGCGAAATCTCACAGGTAGTGTCTTATCTACTATTCATCGCAAATTATCCTTAACAACTCTTTTCTTTAAGAGGGTGTAATTTTCGATCCCACAAATACTTGTGAAATTAGTAAGCATCATTAGTGTCTTTTCCATTCTATATTGGAAGTCTTAATAATACCCCTTTTGAGCTTGTTCATGAAGCTATTAAGGTTCGAGTCTTGTTTTAATCACATGGTTTTTACATGTTACCTCTTCTTTGCTCAAATATCTCTTTGATGTTCTACATGTATTGCTCACCTCTTATTAGGAAATTAAAGTTCAACTTTTTATTATGATTAAGACTCATTGTATTGATATGCCTTCAAATTCATGTAATCTCAATTTCAATCTTTTTGTGCAGATAATGAAATTATTCACCATATCTAATGCCCCTATACATCTCATAAAATTGTTTGTTGCATGCAGGCACTATCATTTTTTCATCATAGTCTAGTCCTTGATATTCTATCGGCAATTATGGAGTGACGTTGTTTTGGATGAGTGCTATTTAATTAATTGGCTTTGTTAAACTATTCTTGATGTCACCCCTCCATCTTATATATTGGCTTGTCTCTTCAACTATTCTTAATGACAACCTTTCTTTTTAGGCCATTTATTACACCTTTTGGGTACACTATTATGATCCTACCTCTTGACACATTTTTATGTGCACATGTCACTTTTATGAATAGACTCATAACTGCATCCATCTTTTTAACTCTTCTTCTTCTTCTTCTTCTTCACTTGTCCCTCTTCCTCCTTTAGTTATTATATCTCTCCTACATCTCCTTCCCTAGCATACAAATATTGACCTCATCCATCATTTATCATAAGATCCATAACACCTTCAACCACATTGTTCCAAATGAGCGAGTGTCCCCATCCTGAGGAACCTTTTGATCTCCATATTGTCTTTGCCTCTTAGAAAGGTAAAATGCATTATACTGATCATCACATTCAGTCTTACATTCTTTGACCATCTTTCTTCTGGCTTTCAGCATTTTGCAGTGTCCTTGTTATCTATTTCTATTACCAGGGCATGCCAGGAGACACTGTAGGGTATCTAATGGAAACAAGCTATGAATACCGAGTTGTTTTTCTTGCTTAATTGATAGACATGAGATCTTATGATACTTTCTGTTGGCATCAAACAAATCATTTGTTGATATTTCTACACCATCAATTTTATCCAGATGGCTCCATTAATAGATACAAGACCATCTTGTTGGCAAATGATTCAATCAAATTTATGAGATAAATTATTTTGACGCATTCCCTCTTGTTGCATGTTTTAATTCTATGTGAATCCTTCTATCACTATTAATCGAATACAGCCTTTACTTTTAAATGGATGTCAGTAATGTCATCCTCTATGATGGCCTCACTAAAGTGTGTACATGGAGCAATTTCCAGTTGCTCAAGGGAGACCAAAATATATAAATTCAATAATGCCATATAAACAATCATTTAGCTTGCTTCAATAAATTTTGCAAAGTTCTTGCTAAATTTGCCTTCGTAATAGTTCAACATATCACTCTCTTCACTTGAATAATTCATTTTATTTTGCTATCTTTGTAATTTATGTTGATGGCATCATTATTATTTAGAGTGATCAAAATGGGGTCATCGAAGCATAGCACTATCTTGAGAAGTCTTTTTTGTCTAAAGATTTAAGTCAACCCAAATTCTTGAGCTTTCAGTTTGCCTGGAGCAAAGTAGTGTAATTATTTCAATGGGAGTGCAACTTGCCGTTTCAGTGGAGATTTGGCAAAATGGACTGGTATTTTTGAAGAAACTATTCTATAGGCTGTAAATCTGTTGATATTCCTATTGATACTTAAAAAAATTTTAGGTAAAGAGAGGATGCTTCTTGTTATTGACAGTTGGTCAGAGATCAATTGATCTTGGCGGTACTAGACTAGATATATCATTTGATGTTAGAGTTATAAGTTAACACATGCAAACTTCTAAGCTTGAACATAAGGAAGTTGTTGTTTGTCTAAAATACATTGATAACTCATCAAGGAAAGATCTTCTAGATACAAAGAGATTCACATCTAGGTATTGTATCTATGTGAGAGGCAATTTAATTACATGGAAGAACAAGAAATAAGTTGTGCAAAGATGAAGCATTGACATAATATACAAGCCTTGCACACTCTACGTGCGAAATGATATCTGTTATGACCCTCTTTAGGGCATTTGATTTTTTGATTTCTCAAAATGTGCTCTTAAATTATGACAATCGTGTTGCCATCTAGATTGCTATTAATCTTGTGTTTGTAAGAGAATCAAATACATTGAGGTTGATTGCTAGTTTATTCAAGAAACAATACTAGCAAAAAAATTTTGTTGCACTTTATGTTCCTTGCTCATAACAACTAATGGATGCTCTTAAGAAGACCCCTCGGTCCACCCCAATTTTTCAAGCTGTACAACAAACTAGAGCTAATAGATATATTTGCTCTTGCTCTAGAGAAGCTATTGAAAAGTTCTTTTTGAATATAGTATTATTAGAAATTTATTTCTGTATATTTTTTCCACTCTTAATTTAGGATATCTTCTGCATTGTTACTTGCCTGTTATATTCACCCTATTTATTTATATTTGTGCACCTTTCTCTATCGATGTAAAATACAGAATGTTTTCTATCTCTTAGTTTCTTAAGTTGATGAATACGTGTTTTTTTTCCATGTTTTATAGTTATTTACTGTCAATTCTGAAGAAATGCAGCTGTTTTGTTAGGTAGGAGCAGCCACTGAGGCAGAACTTGAAGACAGGAAACTCAGAATTGAGGATGCCAAGGGTGCTACTTTTGCTGCCATTGATGAAGGTATAACACCTGGGGGTGGAGCAACATATGTTCAGTTATCAAAGCACATTTCCAATATCACTGACCTTCTTCAAGATCCAGATGAAAAAATTGGAGCTAATATAGTTGGAAAAGTATGGCATTACTTTATATCATGGTCATTGTGCTACTTAATTCTCCCTTTCTAGGTGTTAATGTGACATCTCATAATATTAAAAGCACTTGACGTACAGCAGAAAATAAACCTTGAATTAAAAAATGACCTTGTTCACTAGTGCTGGGACTGGAAGAGGTTAATGTATGCACTCTTACTCTGCATTTATAGAGAGCTTGGTTAAAATTTGAGGTCTACAAAATACACCAGAGGCAACTATACCATTGCATTGGGCCCCTTTTTTTTTAAATAAAACCTGAATAACACAAAAAAAGGATCTGTAATAATGAAAGGCTTGTCTGATTATATTATTAGATTTAAAATGTTTTGTTTTTTGGGATATTTGTATCAGGCATTTCGGTTAATTAATAAAATTCTTGGATGGAACATTCAGGCACTTCTTGTACCAGCATCATCTATCGCTAACAATGCAGGGGTTGATGGTTCTGTTGTGGTAGAGAAGCTTCTTGCCAGTGATTGGGGAATAGGTTACAATGCAATGAACAATAAATTTGAAGATTTTTTTGATTCTGGTGTTATAGATCCCTGTAGAGTTTCGAGATGCGCTCTTCAAAATGCTGCCTCCATTGCTGGGATTCTTCTCACAACCCAAGCTGCAGTGGTTGAGAAAATAAAGAAGCCCAAGCCTGCCGTTCCTCTTGTTCCTGGTATTACACCATAGCTTTTATGTATTGATATCCAAATTGGAAACATCAAGGATTTTCTCAAAATATGGCTTCATGAAGAACTATTGGATAGCCATAAGTAGAAAGTATGCATTCAGCTGGAATTCAAGTGAGCTACCGATTTCCAGATTCAGATACAAGTTTGTCACGGTTAGCATTTAGACCATTTATCTTTACATGAGAACAGTAGGTTGCATTTTTTCTAACATCCTGTATAACCATTGTTATAGCTTTCATATCTTTATTTGTTGTTCCGTTAGTCTTTGTTTTATGTTCATTTTGTAGAGACTGATTTTGTAACCTTGAATCTTTTGTACCTTGTAAAAATTTTCTCTTGCAATGTGCATCCTCTCTAAGTGAAGTTTATCATGCCATTATTACTATGATTTAAGAAAAAAATAATAACATATTACCATAAAAGTTGTGTGCATCAGATCTATGTGGATACAGATTTGGATGCATATGGCAAACGACTGTTCTGTTATGAAATGAATGTGATACTAAATTTCAGGTACGATTGATTTACAGTACATAATCTAAAATTCATGCACTGTCTTTCTTCTAGCCTGTTCTCTGATTTTCTTAAGGTTTTGAAGAATAGACTGGACATTGAACCGAAAATTGTAGTCTTAGTTGGGTATGCCCTAACTAAAAAACCTCACTATGATATTTTATTTGAAGAGTTCAAAAAAATCTTTAAGTGTATGGTAGTCTCAATCTCATTACTCTTAATGAATGTATTTAAGTTTTAATCCTGAAGGATTATGCCTATATCTGAATGGGTGGTCCCTTTTTCCTTCTCCAAATGCCCTTCATTTATATGAAATGATGCGTTGATTCTTTCCAAACCAAGGTTTATTTCTTCAATTCATGTTCAAATTTGTCATCATGATTGTGATTCTTTCGATCTTGCTATGTATAATTTGAGTGGCCACAAATTCAGACATTTTTTTTGTTTTTGTGTTCAAATTATCAATGCTTCTCTTCTTTATAATGAAATCGATGATAACTCAGATGAAAAAAAAAAAAACATTCAAGTTATCTATGATTGTTAGCTGAAACGATATGGTTGTGGATATTTTCTATAAAACAACTATTGCCCACTCTCAAGCACCAAATGCCCCACTCTTCTCAAGCTCTAAGAGGCCAAAACAATAATCATTGAAGGATAAATTAGAGACAAAAAACTTCCCAAATTTCCAATCCCCAATCCTTCCCTCTTTATTAAAGCCTCATCAAACCCTACCAAACAGCCTAAAGCCTATGATGACCCCACCCTCAACCCAAAACAATGGAACCCCAAGTTTCAAAAAAATCTTTATAGTTTACCAACACCAAGTTAAAATCTTCCATCAAGCTTTCCCTTTACTCCTTCCACCTTCATCCCCAGCATTTAGAACTTCTTAACCTACCCTGAAACCCTAATCTCTTTCGAGATGATCTTTGGAAACTTTAACGGGAAAGTTTTTGAAACTCTCATCTCCACATCTCCTCTAATAATTAATCTAATCCTTACTGTTTGGAACATTGGGGTATTTCATGAAACTAATGGGGTGCTTGATTGTTGAAGTCTTATATGTCTCCTTCATGCTAAAGTCATCTTGGTATAAAGTAATAACCCAAGGTCTCCCTAAAGCCACATTATATGATCTTCAACAAAGTAGATAACTACAATGATTTTTATGGTGTGATCATTGTTGAATCTGTATCAAATAGGATGCTTCTAGGATTCAATTTAACTCTATTCTTTTCCATGAGCAACTTATCCATGGCAAGTTGACTATGGGAGGCAATAATTATTTCTTTCTTATAGTTTTTTTGTAGCTATCAAGTGTCAACTCCAAAACTAAGGAAAACTTTTTAGAACACACAGAGAAGTATCTGAGCTAATATTTTGATCATGGCTGGTCATGAGTGGCTTTAACTCCATTTGTCTTTGGATGATAAGGCTGCTTGAAACATTATATCTCCTTGTAACCTAATTGAATTTAATGTCCACTTTATGATTATTCTCTCAAAACTTATAAAATTTTCATTTCCTTTATTTAAGATTGTCAGTTAAGATGAATGGTAAACATAATCATAAGCTCTGTTGACTTCACATGCATGTGCCACAAGTCAAGTTGAGCTCGTTAATTAGAAATGACGCTAATGAATGTACTCGGCGGTGCTGAAAATCATCAAACGACCCTTGAACGGACTTCATCCGCGTCCAAAACGTCGAAATTAATTAGAATATACATGTTGCATAATTCGACGCCAACCGATCAAGAAGGAAATTCGTCGATGCGCTTACACGCATATCGAGGTCGGGAAGCCTCGTTGTTGCCCAAAGGACATTTGTTCATGAAATTGATAGCGGCGAACGTCGGTTATCAAATGAGGATTCTTCTCCGGACGAATGCACGAATGTCGGCGGTAGATAATGACGGCCCGATTAAAGTTGAAATTAACTTCGATTCGACGTCGACTTGAACCAAACGCTTCCTCGCGAAAGCAATTTGTACATCCAGGAGCGTCGAAATAACCTAAAATTAATATATATATATATATATATATATATATATATATATATATATATATATATATATATATATATATATATATATATATAATAAGTATTAAAATTTCAAATTAGAGTTAGTAAGTTAAATGAAATAAATAAGCCTATATATATATAATAAAGACCTAACCCTAAGGACTCCTATTCATTCTATTGGCAGCCGCAATTTGCACGTCTCTGCTATAGCCGAACGAGCCTCCTCCCCGATGAGAAAATATTATGTGAGTCCAGACGTTGCGTGACTCCAATCTGGCGACGTGTTGGGTGGTTTTCCGTTTTAGCGCTTAACGGCAGTATGTCGGGCGACGGCGACGCGTTTATCTTCGCGGTTTGCCTGCTCAAAGGAGAAGAAAAAAATGAGGCGTCGTTCGACATTCCTCCGTGCATGACGGTTTAGGGCTTTTTCTCTTCGATCGTGAGCGTCCGTGGTCATTTCGATGATTTAGCAAATCTTGCGAATAACTTCCATTGTAGGTGACTACATGAGGTATTTACACGTATTCGAACTTTAATGAATTTAGAGTTTTCTCGTTTTCCTCACCATCCGTTATGTGAACATTTTAGAACATTTGAGTTCTTTAAATGAACGATGTATTTTAGTAGTTTTGGAGATGTTTTGCATGTGTACTCTCTCTGTCTTGTTAAGATTTGCGTTATTTTCAAATTTTGAACGATTAGCCTTGTGAAATGTTTAATATATCACATGGTAGGATGTTTGGTTATATTTCAAGATGAATTCTGTGGTCTGATTAGGGATGATAGTATGTTCAGTCGATCACATTAAAATTTATTTGTAGGTTAATTTTTGGTTGTTTGCTTCAGTTTTGCATGTGTACTCTTTGTACTCTTAAAAGAGTCTCTTTGTACTCTTAAAAGAGTACATCCTATTTTGGCATTTTTTAAAAAATACTTCTGTCCCTGCTTGGATACAAAATGCTCAATACATGGCTTATGAAACAGATTGAAGGCTCATTGCTTGATTTATAGGAATTTTTTACATATGTACTCTCTGTACTCTCATGAGAGTACATAGCATTTTGATCATTTTTTTTCAGTTTCTTTAGTCTGTTTGGAGAAAATATGTTCATTACAATCCATTAGGAACAATTTGGAGATTGATTGGTTGATTTTTTAATATTATTTTGCATATGTACTCTCTGTACTCTCTTGAGAGTAAAGACAATTTTGATCATTTTTTTCAGTTTCTTTGGCCTGTTTGTTCAAATAATGTTCATTACATTCCAGTGGAAGCAATTTGGTGGCTGTTTGGATGATTTTGAGAGATTTTTGCATCTGTACTCTCTGTACTATCATGAGAGTACAAATAATTTTTTTTAATATTTTTACAGTTTATTTTGCCTGGATAGAGAGAATATGGTCATTACATTCTATTAGAAACAATTTTGTGGCTATTTTTTCAGTTTCTTTGGCTTGGTTGTTGAGATTATGTTCATTACATTCCATTGGAAGCAATTTGGATGGATGTTTGGATAGTTTACTGGGATTTGATCTACTCTGTACTCTCATGAGATTACATAACATTTAGTTATTTTGCACTCTTTTACTCTCTCTTGACGTCATCTGATTTTTGGCCATTTTTTCCAATTTCTTTTTAATTGTTGATTATGTTAATTACATTCCATTAGAAGCAATTTGGTTGTTGTTTGGATGATTTGAGATTTTTTGCATATTTTCATGTACTCATGAAAATGAGATGATTTTCTCAATATTTATTTTAGATGGAGAATATGATCATTACATTCCATTAGAAGCAATTTTGTGGCTATTTTTTTCAATTTTTTTGGCCTGGTTGTTGAGATTATGTTCATTACATTCCATTGGAAGCAATTTGGAGGGATGTTTGGATGGTTTCTAGGAGATTTCTGCATCTGTAGTCTCATGAGAAATAGCATTTTTTTTTGGTTCTTTGGCTTGGAAATATGTTCATTACAATCCATTAAGAACAATTTGGAGGTTGTTTGGTTGGTATTTTAATGTTATTTTGCATCTGTATTTTCTATACTCTCTTGAGAGTACAGACGATTTTGATCTTTTTTTTTCCAGTTTCTTTGGTCTGGTTGTTCATATTATGTTCATTACATTCCAATGGAAGCAATTTGGTATTTGGATGATTTAGGGATTTTTGTATCTCTCGTACTCATGAGAGTACTGATGATTCTCAATATTTTATAGTTTATTTTGCCTGGATGGAGAGAATATGGTCATTATATTCCATTAGAAGCAATTTTGTGACTGTTTTTTCTAGTTTCTTTGGCCTAGTTATTGAGATTATGTTCATTACATTCCATTGAAAATAATTTGGAAGGATATTTAGATGGTTTAAGAATTTCATCGCTCTATACTCTCATGAGAGTACACATTTTTCACTTTCTTGGAAATATGTTCATTACAATCCATTAGGAACAATTTGGAGGTTTGGTTGGTTTTAGTGTTATTTTGCATCATACTCTCTTGAGAACAACGATTTCATTTTTGATTCTTTGGCTGTTGTTGATTATGTTCATTACATTCTAGTGGAAGCAATTTGGTAATGTTTGGATGGTTTTAGATTTTTTGCATATGTATTCTCATACTCTCAGAAATGCAGTGATTTTCTCAATATTTTATAATTTATTTTGCTTGGATGGAGAATATGGTCATTACATTCCATTAGAAGCAATTTTGTGGTATTTTTTCTTTTTCTTTCTTTTGGTTGTTGAGATTATGTTCATTACATTCCATTAGAAATAATTTGGAGGGATGTTTGGATGATTTCTGGGAGATTTCTGCATCTATACTCTCATGAGAGTATATAATATTTTGTCATTTTTTTTTTTTTCTGGCGTTGAGGAATATATTCATTCTGATCCATTAGGAACAATTTTGGAGGCTGTTTGGTTGATTTTTTAGTGTTATTTTGCATCTGTACTCTTTATACTCTCTTGAGAGTACATACGATTTTGGCCAATTTTTTTCAATTTTTTTGGCTTGTTTGGAGGAAATATGTTCATTACATTACATTGGAGGTAATTTGGAGGGATGTTTGGATGATTTATGGGAGATTTTTGTATCTGTACTCTCTGTACTCATGAGAGTCTGAAATCTTTCATTTTTTCCTCTTTCTTTTGGCTATTTGGAAATATATTCATTCTCGATCAGTGAACTATTTAGAGGTTGTTTGGTTAGTTTTTTTAGTGTTATTTTCATGTACTCTCATACTCTCTTGAGAAACGGAGGATTTGTCATTTTTTTTTTGTTTCTTTCTTTGTTTGGAGGAAATATGTTCATTCTTATGAACAATTTGGAGGTGATTGGTTAGTTTTGTAGTGTTATTTTGTCATTTGTCTCAGTACTCTCTTGAGTACAAATGATTTTAATTTTTTTGATTCGATGTATGTTTGAGGAAATATGTTCATTACATTCCATTGGAAGCAATTTGGTGATGTTTGGATGATTTGGAGATTTTCGTACTCTCTATACTCTGAGAGTACATGTATTTTGGTCATTTTTTATTTCTTTGGCATGTTGGAAATATGTTCATTCATAATTAGGAATAATTTGGAGGCTATTTGGTTGGTTTTAGTGTTATTTTGCATCTACTCTGTTTGGATAATTTAATTCTGATTATGCTCTACTCTCATGGAGAGTACATATCATTTTAGTCATTTTTTTTTGATTTCTTTGGTATGTTTGGAAATATGTTCATTACAATTCATGAATAATTTGGAGGCTTTGGTTAATTTTTTAGTATGATTTTGCATCTCCTTTGGTTGATTTTTTAGTGTTATTTTCAGTACTCTCTGTACTCTCTTGAAAGTACAAACGATTTAGGCTATTTTTTTCCAGTTTCTTTGGCCTGTTTGGAGGAAATATGTTCATTATAAATCAATTGGGAATAATTTGGAGGCTGATTGGTTATTTCTTATGGGTGATTTGCATCTGTACTCTCATTATCTGACTTTTCATTTTGAAGTTTACTATGAATGGAAAAAGGATAACTTCAAGATGTAGGCCTACCACCATTAGAACGGTGTTGATAATATTGCAACGATTTGATGAAATCATGACATTTTAAAGAGGCTTCATCGCATCGATTCATTAGACTGCGAATTCAACAAGACTCAATAGCCATTACCTCAAATCCTCTTCTTTGGGAGATAGAAAACAAGCTTTCTTTGGGTGCGTGCATTCCTTTCACCCCGAAGAATTGTAGGGATGCCAAACAGAGGAGAAGGTCTTATGAAATCCCCTGTCAGATTCGGTGGACTATAAGACTATGCTTGAGCATCTGATATACTTTATTGCACAGTTGTCTGATTGTATACACATATTATCAAATCTTTTTTGTATATCACAATTATAGGGTGACATCGAATTGATTGCTCTGTAGATAACATAGATATATTTCTTGAATATAAGCTGGCGAGAGGCCATTTGGGCCTTCATAGTTTCACAATTTGATGATATTACATCAAAGATTCATACCCAGAAGACACCCGGGTACATGAGTAGCTTTGTCACTCTTCTTATAGTATGTTCTATATCTTCGGTTATGTATTATTTGATACATTGAAGTTAACTTATATAAATATTAATTATAGATCTGGGTCGCTGAGCACATAAGCATCATGAGGCCGCCATCTCCATTTGCAAAGCCGTATCTTTGTGATGGCCAAAATAAAGTTTCAGATGAAGTCTTCTTGGTTTAGGAGGACATGACATATAATAATATCACTTAGTTCATATAAGAATGTATTTATTTATCTTTGTAGTAATCACATTTTCTTATCGGTTTAACACATATGCCTTTCATTGAGGACATATTAGAAGAGGAGACGGCTCCTTGAATCATTTTCCTTTGCCCAACATACATACATGTTGAGCGATCCCATTATAAGTCCAGGTTCAGTTGAATCTCCATATGTCTCTCCTCGATATTCTCCCCATCTAGTGTATCTAGCATGCCCTTCTTACTACCCCACAAGGCTTTGGTGGAGAGGATACTTGCGGTTTATGGACTTGAAAGATATAATATCTTCTTTCAAACAATGATAGAGAATGGATGAGATTGATTGGGTTCTTGTCGAGGAGGTTCTTCTGAGGCGTGAGGGTCCTATCCCTACGTGGGGAAGCTCTGTGGAGGTCACCATAGGAACTCTTGAGGATCGATCAGGGGCAACACCTAATGGAGGCTACCAGAGGAGCTTCCCCTGTGGAGGTTAGCACAGGGGAGTCTCCTATGGAGGCAACTACAGCTGTTGCCCATGTGGATACTTTCACTTGGGAAGCTGTTGCCCTTGTGGATACTTCCACTTGGGAAGCCGCTGGGGTAGCCTCCACTAGGGAAGCCCCTGTTGAGTCCACCATAGGGGAAACTATTGTGGAGACCTCCATCATGAAGATGCTCAAGCTTTAATGTCAGATTGAGCATGGTGTGAAGGCTCGACGGATAAGAAAAGAAAATTGGTCTTACACACACACTTACGAAGTCAGCAAGAATAAGTGATGTGGTGGCCTCACTCAAGATGAGAAGCCTGAGGTATTAAGTTGCTTTCTTTTAAATTTGAGATAATAGAAATAGATTTCACTAAATTTTTTATAGGTTCACAAGATGATCAATAAAGGTCGATGATGAGGAGCTATCGTTGTGGTGGAGGAGCATCGGTCGGTATGCATCATCTCAGATCGATCATTAATTCATAGTGAATCTTGCTCTTCTTCACTAACTTTTGGTTGTCATTTCGTTGCGCCTAGAGGCACATCATTTTGTTGACTTCTCATCCGGAGGATTCAGCCGATGCTCCATCTTATTGACACGTCGTGCTCCCGATTCAAGGACAAGTAAGTCAATCTTTAATCAACTCCTTCATACATAAAATAACCTATTCATTTAATTAAGCTTCTTTATATTTCACTTGTAGTGATGATTTCGCGGTGGGAATATCATTATTGCGAGGCGGTCGATGAGTTCGGCAGTATCTCTCGGATGCCGTCGATGCCGCTTCTCTTGGATAGTACTTCGCTCTCAGGATGTATGTCCCTATTTGTACATCTCATGCTTGTCTTTGGTAAGTTATCACATATATGCGTTATGATTCAACTTGTTTGTATAGATGGAAACTACAATTTATAAAGCGTTCTTCTTTTCTTACAGTATAAAATATACACAAGGAAAGCAAAATGTTCATCCAGATGTCAGCAGGTGTGTGTTAAGGCTACTCTTACTTTCAATTATATATAATCGATCGGACACTCTTGTTTGGGCATATTAAGCTAGGGGCTTGGTATTTTTATGACTCATTATCAAAATCAACCCATAAGGTCATTCTTCCTGAGATTGTAACAGTTGTTTTCAATTTGGTTTTCGTAAACTTTTTTTTTTGACCCCCTTATTGACTATACTTCTTGCTTTTCAGATCAAATTACTTGTTGAAGATCTTTGTGAGCGATCTCATAAAATGGCTAATCGAAATGGTGAGTGGGTTTACCCAAGATCGAATAACGGTGTGGGATGTTTGTCTGTAAGTACATGGATGCAGCAAAGAATTAGAAAATCTCCACTTAACGGTGACCACCAAGATTGGTAGAAGAAGGCAATTACTTTAGGGGAGTTCACTATCTTTTGTTTGAGAATGAAAAAAAAGCAAAGTACATTTAAAGTTTGATAAGTAGGAAGTAATTGTACATGATATTTCTTTTATTTTTTTTTTATATGGCGTTTGGATCTTTTATTATTAGAGAACACTGGAATTTGGTTGAATTTGGAATGTTTTACTAGGATGTGCTTCATCTGTACTCTCTGTACTCTCCTGGAGTATATAGAGTATTTCATCTATTTTTATTCAATTTTTCTTGGTAGTTTTGGATGCTCATGGGTTACTTTTTTATGAGTTTTTGAGCAGTTTTGTATGTGAACTCTCTCTATACTCTTTGTACTCTATGCACTCTCTGTACTCTCTATATTCTCTGTACTCTCTGTACTCTCTGTACTCTCTATACTTTATGTACTTTTTGTATCCTCTGTACTTTTTGTTCTATTTTTACTCTATTATATTATAGGTAGTTTGAAGGCTGACTATAATAATATTTGAGGTGTTCTGTAGCTTAACTCTTTGTATTCTCCTCATAGTATTGATTATTTGTTTATTTTTTTCATTTCCACTTTTACTTTGTAGGACGGAGAGGAATTGTTCACTATAACCTTAAAGCAAGTTGAATGCTCATGGGTTGCTTTTTTTATGAGTTTTCCGGCTTTGCATGAACCTCTCTATACTCTCTGTACTCTCTGTACTTTTTGTATCTTCTGTACTTCTTGTACTCATTATACTCTATTCTATTGTAGGTAGTTTGAAGACTGACTATAATAATATTTGAGGTGTTCTGTAGCTTAACTCTTTGTATTCTCCTCATAGTATATATTATTTGCTTATTTTTTTCCATTTTCACTTTTGCTTTGCAGAATGGAGAGGAATTGTTCACTATAACCTTAAAGTAATTTGGATGCTCCCAGGTTGCTTTTTTATGAGTTTTCTGAGCAGTTTTGCATGTGAACCCTCTCTATACTCTCTGTACTCCCAGTACTCTCTAGATTCTCTATATACTCTTCTCTACTCATGGGTAGTTGATATAATATTGTTTATGATTTTATGATGATTTCTTTACTTGTTTGGAGAAAATAAGCTTAATTTTGATATTCAAATTATATCATATTTTAAATTGATCAAGCGAAAAAAAAAAGTTAAAATTTACATTTTCTAAAATTTATATTATACTCAGTCACATTCAGAATGCCTCAATATGAAAGTATGTAGGAAAAGCAATATGAACTACTTAGCATGTGAACGTAATATAAGTGGGTATGATTATTAAACTTAACTCTTTAACAAAGGAAATTATGATCTTTAAAATGTGGTAGAATTTTGTGAATGCATAAAATTACTTTTCATATGCTTCTTAAAACCTACTTTCTCTAAACATGTATAAAATAGACAAATAAATGTCGATGATGCGACTACGCGTCTTATTTAGAAATTTAAATTTTGAAGGTCTGAGCAAATTTTATATTTTAAGATGATGAAATATTTTCAAATAATGTAATAGCGAAAATATCATTTGAATTAAATTAATATTATTGATAATTTATAAATAATTACTAAACTAATATCATTAGTATTAATATCATCTTCATTACAAAATTTTTTTTTTTCTTTGACTTATACTAAACTTGTTGATAGGAACATATGAGCTTATCAAAAATTGTAATGCATGCAATAAAAATTATTTCATAAAATGTAGAGTATTTTATAGAGTATATATCAAACTATGTAATGCTTGCAATGAAAATCAGCTCATCCTCGTAAGCAAGGTAGACTCATCAATCGAATTGATAAAATATGAGAAATTTTATTGCCACGTCTAAGGATTACAAAGTACTTAATAGGGGTAAACTCATGCACTCGCTTTAAGAGCAACAAACAATGTAGTGAGGAAAAAAATCAAGCAGAAAATAATTGACCCATATTAAAGTCCATTTGGACCTTCCTGGTTTCAAGGAAGTTAT
Organism: Cymbidium sinense; assembly: GCA_021442155.1. Lineage (NCBI taxonomy): Eukaryota > Viridiplantae > Streptophyta > Magnoliopsida > Asparagales > Orchidaceae > Cymbidium > Cymbidium sinense. The sequence goes on from CM038220.1 coordinate 78,270,741, forward strand.
GTACCTTCTATACTCTCTGTACTCTCTATACTCTCCTGCAAATACAGAGCATTTTGGGCATTTTTTTCCACTTTCTTTGGCCTGTTTGGATGATGTAAGTTCTTGGGCTGGAGAGTACTTATTCATCAAGTAAATGGTACTCCACTAGGCGTAGAGGCGAATCAGAAATTACTAAACAATACAATAAACTCAAATATGAGATAGACTAAGTGTATTGATCAAATGTTTGATTATGACATAGATGGTTTCTTCAAAAATTGATCAATATTAATAAACCCTAAATAAAAATTGAAATATGAGATTATTATGTCAGTAACCATTAAGTTGAAGATGCTTTGAAATATTGACTTAAATAGAATATGAGTATATATAATGCATGATTAGTAAATCTTAGAATCAAATATCATAGTAAATTAATTCATTTTCAAGATAAATAGATAAATTTTATAATAATAGTCGTTTAAGAATAAAGATGCTACAAAGAAGAAAGTCATCATAACGAAGAAATGATTGCAGATGGCGTAGAATAAAGTCATCTATCTTTGCAACTCACGAGCTTCCGAATCCATAGGTGAGACTGCTGGTGTGCCTGTTAAGTAAAAGAAAGTCATCTTAGAGACTCTAAAGCATTGCAGAAATGATTGCGCAGTCGAAGAACACATAATTAAATGATATCATGCATTGAAATATTTTCCTGTAATAATATCTATCATCAACTTAGTGTACCCTTCCATGATTGATTGTTGAGCTCAGTTGAATTCTAAGGTAGAATCATTATCGGTTAATGATTTTTTTATAGCATCGATGTGTCTTTTTTATGCGTACCTCTAAAAAAATACTCAGCATAATAGAAAGGTGTTACAATGGTGAAACACATTCTGACTATCGGTTTGTACTTTGGTTTACGTAACAACAAAATAGGATGGTTTGAAGATTAGCAATATTTTAAATATTAAAAATTAAGTGGCAAATAGAGAATTACTCTTGGCTTTCTTGGATCTCTCTCAATATCCCGCATGCGTTGGATATACCTTTGGGCGTTGCTTAACTGGATCCTTTAAGATGTCTTTTCCCTTATGCGCTGTGGTTGACTTATTCTTCTTTCTTCACCGGTGGAAGAGAATTCCACTTATTATAGTCGACATCGTGTATAGTTTTAAGGATTGAAGCATATAGTCCCTATTATTATCTGTGCCGCGATCTTATTTGATATGCATATCGCTAATGTGGTTCGAAAATAATGCTAGCATTTCATCATTGCATTCCACATCTCTTAATTTTTTATATACCTATAAATTTAAATATCCTCTTTGCTCGGTAGACCGCATGAGAAGATACTTATCAGGAATCACTTTCATCTTCTTGACTAAGAACTTTGATACAATGGGCACAAAGTAATCCCATAATTTCAAATTTCTTACAAGTACAAGTTACATCTAGGGTAGTCCCATTGAAATGGGCAGTCCATATTTTGGATGAATTTTTATTCTCTAAGTTTCTCACCAAATACTCCATGGGTCATCCATACGATTCTTAATAGCCTCCCAAGCAAAAATTCTTCCTCAAACATATATAAAGCTTTCTTGTATAAAATATATAGGTTTATTTTAGAATTGGACTAGTTTAACAAGATCGATGACTGGATACACTTGAAGTCTTATCATGTTCATTCCGGCGTCATGTCTCACCTTCTCCAGAAATAATCGTGAAGAACTTGTTGGTTTAGAGATTTCGTGACATACGTTGTTCATTGACTCACTACGTTGCGTTGACAAGATGCCCATGCAGAGTCTTTTGAATCTTGTAATCTTAATTTTATAAAGCTCACATCATGATCATGCAAATTGCCTTCTTCTAGCAAAGCTTCTTTAAACTCTTCCTTTGAGTCACATTTGCTCATGCATGCATAAATAGCCTTGTACTCTCTTATTACTATTAAAGTAGTGAACCTTGGAAGGAGCTTTCTTTGAAATATGCCATTAACCTATGATGACATCGGTAATATTTTCGATAGCTCAGCCATCTTGATCGATGAATATTATTGTAGGATATCACTCAACCAGAAGAAATGTCCATGAGAATGACTTACTCTCTTAGATAAAAGGCTACTCAAATAACACATTTTGCTAGTGATGATTCACTCAACAAGAGGCACAAAGATTATATTTATTGAGTCGTTAGCTTGTATCAAAATTATCATATCAAAATATTCATATTCTATCATAGACATGCCATTGCTCCAAAAAAACTTACTAAGCAATCTAACTCATCAACTTGTGCATCCCATGCAAACATCCGTCATTGCTTGCCTTTCCTTGAATGTATTGCATTCGTATTAGATTCGTAATCATCGATCTTTTCTCTTTCTGAATAAAATTGAAAATATCTCTTTTTGTGAATCAAATATTCTCTACGCCACCAACTTCCTCACTTAGATAACTGAATGCATCAGTTGCTCTAATTCCGGCCTCTGTCATTGTCTTCAACACAGAAGCCTTTTCGTGTTAATGCATGAGGATGAAGAGGCCAACTTTGAATGATTATGACTTTTCATATATTTTTAACCATCCAGTTCCCTCCAAGTCAATCTAATCGACAAGTGTCCTTATAGTTTTTAGAATTTTGCTAAGCCGTTTAGGCGGCAGATTTCTTAGACACCTTTTGCACATAAAAAATCTTTTGATTTCAATTTCTTGGAGTTTGGCCTAGTATGGTCCTTCCAACAAGCGGTTTGATGTTCATCAGTTTCATTACGAGCAGTGGTGCCAAGGAGTCTCCCTAAATTTGGGTCATTAGACATCACGACTTTGTCATCGCTTTATTGACCATTCACCTACGTAGCTCTACATAAATGTCGTGTAAAATAGCTCCACAAATAAATATATTCCCTCAGCAGAGGCCAAAGAAAGTGAAATAAATGAGCTAAATACCGAGAGTACAGAGAGTATAGATGCAAAAATTCCCCAGAAATTATCCAAACAGCCACCAAATTGCTTCCACTGGAATGTAATGAACATAATCTGAACAACTAGGCCAAATAAATTGGAAAAAAATATTCACAAAATCATCTATACTCTCAAGAGAGTACAAATAATATAGATGTAAAATAACACTAAAAAAACCAACCAAACAACCTCCAAATTGTTCCTGATGGATTGTAATGAACATATTTCCTCCAAACAGACCAAAGAAATAGGAAAAAAAAAATAACCAAAATGCTCAGATTCTCTGAGAGTAAAATGCAGATGTAAAATCTCTCAAAAATTATCCAAACGTCATCAAATTGAATGTAATGAACATAATCACGACCAAAGAAATTGGAAAAAAATATCCAAAATCATCTCGAGAGACATAAATCTGAATGCAAAATAACACTAAAAATCAACTAACGACCTCCAAATTATTCCGATGGATTGTAATGAACATATTTCCTCCAAAGTCAAAGAAAAAGGAAAAAAATGACCAAATGTTATGTACTCATAAGAATGCGAAAGTAGAGAGTAGAGAGAATGTATCAAAATAATACTAAAGAAGCAACCAAACCTCTAAATTGTTCTAATGGATTTGTAATGAAGATATTTCCTCAAACATTCTCATGAAAAAAATGCCCAAAATATTTTATCTTTGTACTCTCGTAAAATCTGAGAGAGTACACACAAAACTCTCACAACCTAAGCAAAGTTCTTCAATGGAATGTAATGAACATATTCTCTCAGACAGGCGAACTCATGAAAAATAATATAAATTGGTACTCTCATGAGATTACAGTATACCCATACAAGCAGATCCTCAAATAAGTAAAATCCTCTTACAAAGAACTCCAAACGGTAGAAATATACACTAAATAAAAGAATTTCAAGGAATAACACTAACAAACCAAAAAAAAAATTACATTATACAACGGTTGACAAAAATTATCGATGAAACAATATTATATCAAGTTACCCATGAGTTTAGAAGAGTCTGAGTACATAGTATATAAAATCTGAGAAGAGTATAGAGAGTATAGAGTACAAAGAGTACAAAATACAGAGAGATCTTCTTGCTCGAGGCTTCTTTTGTTTGTATTTTTTACCTTCAAGATGCTCTTTAAGGGCTTTCTCTGGAAGTCTTGATAACATTCATACATGCCATAAGACCTCCTCCCATCTATTTGACATCCCTATTATCGCAACTTCTGAGGTGAAAGGAATGCACTGCCCACCTAGAAAGAAAGTCTGCTTCTCTATGTCCAAGTAATACAGGATTGAGGTAATAGCAATTGAGTCTTGTTGAATTTCGTGGAGTGTAATGAATTGATGCAGATGAAGCCTTTGTAAAATGTCAATGGCTTCATTACTAAAGAGTGCTGTAGTATTATCAAACACCGTTAGAGCGGTGGTAGGACTGCATCGCGAAGTTATCATTTTCCCATACATGATAAATTTCAAAATGAAAAGTCAGTAAATGATAGTACAAATGTAAATCAACCAGAAAAATCAACCAAGTCACCCTACAAAATTGCTACTAATGGATTGTAATGAATATATTTCCTACAAACAGGCCAAATAAACTGCAAAAATATTGACAAAATCATCTCAGATTCTCATGAGAGTACAGAGTACGATGCAAAAAATCCTATAAATCATCCAAACAACCAAATTGCTTCCAACGAATATCAATCTAATCTCAACAACCAAAGCCAAAGAAATTGGAAAAATGACTTGTATGTGTACTCAGAGTACGAGAGAGATAGAGTACATATGTAATGAAAATAATCTCAACAACCAACCAAGAAACGGAGAAAATGTCCAAATTATATGTACTCAAGAGAGTACATGCAAAATAACACTAAAAAAATAACCAAACAAGCCTCCAAATTATTGATGGATTGTAATGAACATATTTCCTCCAAACCAAAAGAAAATTATTTCTAATGGAATGTAATGACCATATTCTCCATCCAAGCAAAATAAATTGCAAAATATTCAAAAATCATCTATTCTCAGAATATGAGAAAGATGCAAAATCTCAAAACAAGCAAAGTCCTCTTACAAAGAACTCCAAACAGTGTATGAAATATATACTAAATAAAAGAATTTCAAGGAATAACACTAACAAATCGTAAAAAAATTATACATATATAACGGTTGAGAAAAATTATCGATGAATTTTTATTTAATACATCCTCAGCTATTTCCTCAAGGCCATAACTTCCAAATTCGTTCTCCATCTTCATCTTTCTTAAAAAAATAAGATTTTCTTTCTCTCTCTGAGTTTGCAAGAAAAAATACACCCTAAACTCTAAATCTAGATTTTATTTCTTTTAAATTCCTCCACATGATTAACGACGCTTCTTCTCCCATTTGTTGAACGAGTGGTAGTCGCCAGATAAACGGCGTCGTCTGCTCAGGCTAGCGTTAAAACGAGAAAACCAGGACACGCGTTAGGATTGAGTCCGACGTAGAATTTATGTAATATTTTCTCCTCCCCGATACTTCCCAGCCGCACGAAACCAAAGGAAGCTCCCTCTTCCCGCACGCAAGACCCCCCTTCTCTTCTCATTCACGAGCCTACCCCGTTCGATAACCTTCCCGCAGCCAAGGCTTCTGTCCCCTCTCGTCCTCTCGTCCTCTCATGAGCACCACAACCAACCAATCTTCTCAAATACACTCGTGTTTGGGACGAGCGTGATTTACTCCCCATTAATTCTATCGGCCCTTTTCTAGTATGTGGTGCCTATCTTTTCTAGCGATTCTTGCTGTTCAGACCTTGTTCACATATGTTGATTTGCATTGCTTTCTTTCATGGTTTATTGAATCTGTTTATTTGGAAATTTGCATGCTTTAGGGAAGTGATTTATTGGGTACTTAAATGGCATTTTCTTGCTCGAGTATTAGGTTGTGTGTGTCGTCGCCGCTGTGTGATTCTCTTGTACGGGTGAGTATCAGTAAATGCAATGGCAAATTTCTTTTTTTTATTGATGCCAGAGGATTTGGGGTATGGACAAGGCCAAGTAGTCATTGCTTTCAAGTTTTGAAAAAGGAAAAATTTTCTCTTCCTTGCTTTCTTGGCTTAACTTTTTCTTCAAAGAAATAAAGGATGCAAGCTAGTTGCAAGAAGTGAATTGTCCGGTGTGCACTCAAGTGAGTTGAGAATTTCCATCGTAGATAGATTTTCCTTTTAGAAGGAAAATGGTGCACTTGATTAGAATCTCAGAGGCTTGATCATGGAAATGGAGATGGAGGTCACATAAGTGGAAATGGTAAATTTCCACTGGAGGTGGTGATAAAATGACCATGGAAAGGATGGCGATGAAGGAGAGTCAATCTCAAACTTAATAAGAGTAAAAGGTCAAACTTTCTCCTTAAATCGGCCGATTTGACGCGACGAGCAACCACGCTCTTTGTAGCACGGCGGGGAAAACTCGTAGGCGACATTCGCGACGCGACGGAGAAATTTACATGATTGCTTTTGTGCAGGTAACCTATACACGCTCTTTGTAGCGTGGTAGAAAAAATGAAGACTTAAACCACTATCATCAACTCTTATGCAAAAGTATAAAATCAATCTTGAATGCTCTAAAATCCAGACGAGATTTGACGCAAGGAACCCGTCTCTTTGGACGACGGGAAAACTCGTGGACATTCGAAGGGGAAAATTTTCCGATTTTTTTTTTGTATACTCTTTGTAGCGTGGTAGGAAAAATGAAGACTTAGGCCGTTTATATCACTCATAATGCTTTGTAGCGCGTGAGCAGTGACTCAGCTATGGGGATGATGTGAGTGCCAAAATTTTCAAATTTTTGGAACTTAAATTTAAAATTAATTAGATATTAAATTAATTATGAAACATTAAGTCTTAAAATAAAATAAATTCCCAAAGATTGAATTCAAATGAGCTCAACGAATATTAATATCATATAATAATGAGCTAAGTGAGAATGATGAAAATAAATATATGAGACATGAGATTAGTAGATAGGAATTGAGCCGCAAGGAATAAAATAGCTCTCTCATGAGCTAGAGAATGACTTGTTAATAAACACAAATAACATTTGTAATGAAATTGATTTTTACATATAAGTAAAAATATCATTTGATAACTCGCCCATGAGCTATAATGAGATGTAAAGGTTAGCTGATGATCAAAGAATAGATTTGAATGAACATATGACTTATGTTAAATCATACATTGAAATAATCATGAGCTCAAATCAAATGCAAATAAGACTTGATGTTCACACAATATTTATAACAAGCATGCATTAAGCTTGAAATCCAACTTTCAAATGGGAATGAGTTCAAATCAAACTTTAAAGTGAACCTACATAATGATTGATACTTCGCTCATCGACAGAAAAAAAATTGCTTAATAGCTATAACATTAACAAGGCTTTTTATTGAATATTGAAATTATAATATCTAATGAAGCTAGCCTTCTGTTGAACTCGATAACTCATCACTGAGTTTTGTAAGACTCACAAGGGACTTGATGACTTGCTTATTAGATAAGGACATGGTGAAATTCTTATAACTTCTATTGAACATTTCAAATAGGGAAAGTTGAGAGCTAAATGTAGATGAAATGGTGTGTTGTTTAAATCACAATATGAACTAAAATTTCAGTCGCCACTGAAGCTACAACTCATCTATACTAACAGACAGAAGGCATCAGCTTAAGTTACAAATAAACCTCATATACTTAATGAGATGTTTGTTAAGCTCAAATTGGATATCCTCAAAATTCATATTAATATCTGAATGAATTTATATTTTATATGCAATGCATCATAAGAAAAAAACTTATGATTGAATTCAAATATTTCAAAACTGATATCAACTTATTGGTATCAAAGTATATGTAAGTGCTTTAGAGATAATAAATTCTTTGAAAACATATGTAAGCACTTGAATTGAATAACTCGCATGGGCCCTGACTCTATGTTGAATGCTTAAATTCAAGTGTTTGAGGATGTTGTGCGGGTTGATCCCCGGTTGGGTCTTAGGACCGGGTCCGGGTTAACAAAACTTAAAAATCAAATAATATTATTATAATATCTTCAACATAATAAAACATCTGATAAGTTAATTCTGTCATATGACAGTAGATCTGATACTCTATTATGAAATTAATAGAGTCGACAGGATCTAAAATACCTAAACAACAAATCACATCGATGATAGTTGTGTTTAACGAAAATTTTAATCAGAGAGGATACTTCAATCAAAATATGATTATAATTTCAAAGCAAATTAACTTAGATTGAATCTTAATCTAAATGCAAAATTTGAAATATCATCGAGCTATAAATGTCTAAGTGACATTCAATATTAAAAACTTAAAGCTAAAAAATCTAATTCACCTTCAGCAATTGTTTGTCGAAGGTGATAAATTAAGAAAACACTAGCTCACAAAGGTGCCAAAGTCAAATCAAGTATACAACTATGGTTGCTCTCAAACAATTTCATGCTGGCGACATGTCTGTCCTCTCGACCGTGGTTTGAGCTACATGATACATTTAATACCGAGTCCTCGATGGTTGTCGCCAAATGACCCCATTATATCTATGGCCGTAGCCCGTATGCTCCCCAATAGCTTTGCCTTTTGAGTTGTGAACCATGTATACTTGATTGGAAAAAATCATATGTTAGTAAGACTTAAGCTTGTCTTCTTAGATAAACACTACGTCGGTATAAGGATTTCTTGGATGACATAACCCATGTGTTCGGGATCCTTCGTTTGGGTCGACTATCTCCTCTGACTAAGTAGACTATGAACCACGACAACTCAGGATGACAGAACCATGAGATCTAGATCGGGTGTGTCATCGTTCCCCCAACCATCCTCTTTAAGTTAAATATAATGAATTTCATAAATCTGAATTCTAAAACTCCACATGCTGCTATTATATGCTATGCATTAAGTGACCTAAGGACTAGCCTTAATCAAAGTTCTCTCGGCATTGAGAGGGTAATTAATTATAGGTGCTTCGAAACTGGAACCATCTAAAGTCCTCACCAAATGGGAGCGAAATCTCTGGGTAGTGTCTTATTTACTATTCCATCCGTCTTCTGAAAATTTTACCGATACTTTTAATCACTCTCTTCAACGAGAGGTCGGTGGTGAATTTTCGGAGCCCACAGATTTCTGGCGACTCTGCTAGGGAATGGTTTCTCTTTCCATCTTTGGCTAGTTGAATCAAAGTTATAATAGCAGTGGAGTATAGTAAAATGAAAACTTAAAGTTATTTATAAAGTTAAATTTGTTGAAACTCAAAATTATTTTTATAATGAACATAATTCTGAAGTTTTGAAAATATTTTTTTTAATCATAACTTGTTTTCATATTTTATCGTATTTGTTCTATTATATCTCTGCATCATGAAAGTGTGGGATGATATATCAATTATTGATTACTAATTCTCATCTTTCATTTAGCATTATGGATCTTCAGAACACACCATTCACTGTGCAGCTAGGCCGCAGAGGCAACATCCGTCTGACTAATGCTGTCATCAACATCGGGGATACTGGAGCTACTATACAATTTGGTAGCATTGATTTCCCAATGATCGTTGCTCTAACTACTGCTAGGCCTACACAATACAATCATGCACAACTTGCATATCAGCCTGTGCAGCAAGCCAAATTTACCAAAACTCTTGTCGCTACTGCTGTTGAGGTCCCTCAAAAGAGAGTCTCTGTATTTGAAAGGTTGGGCACACCGAAGCTTCAACTATGAAGAGAATGATGATTGGGAAAACAAGTTCAGTAGTGCATCCGAACGCTACTTCTCTGCCGACTTGCCCTTTCAAAGGCCAACATGATGTCAAGTTTCCTTATATGGAGGAAAGCTAACTAGAAGATAAAGGAAGAAGGAGAAGAATGCCACCAAGACTCTCACTGCCCTCTGTTACACAACCAAACTGAAGCGAGTATTCCTACTCACAACAAATTTAAAAATCTCTAGTGGGTGAAAAAGAACAGCTCTACTGGTGATATTAAGCAGTCATTCTGGGAGCAACAGTACCAAGCTCCAACCCCATAAAAGGAGGTATCATGAGACTCTATCCTCTAGAGTGCACAAGGTGCTAAAAGTTGTAAAAGAACAAGGCCTTATAAAGAAGAGATATCAAATGTCAATTATTAGAGCCAATGCTCCCGCTACCACCAAACAAAGTAAGAACTTAGAGCATTACAAACAAGCCTAAGGGTGAACATTGTGTGACACGAACCACGTGTTTAGAATCCCGAAAGGTCAGAAGGAAAATAAGTTTGGAGGCCTCAAGAAGAAGCCGCCGAAAGGCAAAAGGGCGTGACATCCGGTTGATATCCGAGATCTGATGACAAGGCCCAACAGGAATGGGTTCCTAAAAAGAATGTTATAATTAATGAGGCTCGTGGTGGTCGACACCCTGGAGAATCCTCCAAGGAATCCCATCACCAACCTAAACGATCTTCCTTGATTTTGATCGTAGCCCTCCGATTGAGGAGACTTTTGTCCCACATTCTGAGCCTGAAATCAGATGGAAACGTCGATCAGAGATAAGGTTGCAAGAAGAAGAGGAAGATGAAGAAGATATCATGGGGGTAGATGTGGTGTATATGGTACAACACGGAGAACCACGTATGCCGCATCGATCTAGGCCATGGCACCTCCTATCCACATCGAACCACACTAGTCAATTGGGAGAAGAACCTTTTAGTTCCTCCTTAAGTGATAAGCAAGAAGATGAACCAGAAAAAGAAGATAACATGCTATTCGCCAATTTTGCTACACTTGCTCAGGTGTAGAGGCAAATGCAGCTGCAGATGAAGGCTAAAGTTAAAGAGATCTCTCAACTGAATTCGAAGATGAATTAGATGATGACGCAGATGAATCTCATGATGCAAATGATGCAGAGGAACACTGCCGCATTCCCGACACTAGTTTCTCCTATTATTCATCAAACAACCAACATCATCAATCCACCAAAGACAACCTCCGGAGCACAAAAGTGCTCATAATGGTAGAAACGAAGTCAATCTATTGACTCCACCCATTCTCCAAAATAATATCCGAAAAGTGACTGCATAACTTGAAACTATTATAAGTGAAAGATTAAAGTCATAAATGCAGTGGATAAAATGGTGAACAGAGGTCCATATCCTGTAGAATATGTGTGTCATCCTAAAGGTTACGGTCGAAATTCCATCATTCATTTGATGGCAACGAACCCGTGTACTTAGCATAATTCAAAGAAACTTGTGGTAATACTGGGGGTAATGACGCATTGTTGTTCCGCTAGTTCGTTAGCAGCTTAACTTCAACTACTTTCGAGTGGTACGCAGAGTTGTCAAATGACTCAGTTAAGACATTCGCCAAAATGGAGGCAATGTTTATCAAAAGATTTATTAGTGCAGTTAGAAAGACTACAATACAACTACCTGAGGAGAGAAAGAAGGACAGTACTAAATACATAACTTCGCATACATGAGCATGAAGAAAGCAAATGGAAGAGGAACATATAATTCAACTGCTAATGGACAACATTGATGATAAAATGACATCTTATTTATGCATGGTTTCTATCAACACATTTCAAGAACTACTGGATCGGGTGGAAAAATTTGAAAAGTTGAATCTTTCTAAAATTGAAAGCCATTCAGGCAGAACAAAGAAAGAGAAGTTCTCAGAATCAAGGGGGAGTGAATCTCACACTGCTTCATATGATTCAAATAGAGGAAGGAGGGCAACTTACAATGTAGATAAGGAGAAACAACCTATTTATTTTGAAGAGAAAGTTAAGTAACCCTTCAATTCTCAACCGTTAGTTCTTGGAGGCAATGATAAACCCGAACTTTCAGTAGCGACCAAGGCAATCATTAGGAGATGATGATCGAATGCTTCCATCTCTTAAGGAGATGATGAACAAGGAATATTCATTCAAAATGGAAAGTGTGGCCAAACTATTTCGGCAAGCACTCAAGGCAGGGTAGGAGTTGCCATAATGTAAATACCTTAAGAGTGACGACCGACAACCCAATTACGCTCATATCATCTGCAGTTAGCCATCCTATAGAAGATTGTTATGTATTCAAGGACTAGAAAGAAAATAGAGAGGTGAATTTACGCTATCCAATGTTCTTATTCAATCGGGCAAGGTTACATCCTCTTCCGTCCCCAAAAGATAAAGCAAAAGAGAAGACAGTTGAGGATGACAAGAGATCTCTCAAAGAAAATTATGAAGATCAAGCAAGTGGAGATCATCAAGATTGGAACCAAGGGAAGGGTCTACATCAAAAGGTTCTACTCTGCAGAAGCAATCTAAGGTGGTTGGTGTTTCCCGACCTGAGAAACAGCCTATGTAGTTCGTTAAAAACTCAAAAGGTCAGTCAAACAAAAGAAGATAAATAAGAAATCTACTACCCAAAAGATTATTAATAACGGAAGAATATCAACAAAGAAGAAAACCGCTTTATCGATTTCATGTCAGGACTCTAAATCATTGAAATAAATGATCAAGGAGATGATGATGAAGATTCTCTGTCTAGAGAAGTCTGTCGGGTTATCTCAACATCTTTGGATACCTCTCGACAGAATCTACTTCTTCGAGATAATCTAAGAAGAAGAACCACCAATGATGTGACATTCAAGCCTTGCTTGATGGTGAAGCAAACAGAAGATAGCTCGGAAGAAGACTTGTGCTTTCCGGAGGAAGATGAGTCAGAGTCTTCAATATCACCATTGATGAAGGGCATAAAACTGGGAAGTGATTCTGAAGGCTTTATCCGATCCTCAGGCATAAACAATGGTTCTCAAGAGGAGATTTTAGAAGAATTGAGCGAAGAAAAGACATAAAAGTGGTGGTCCGCCATCACAAGAAAGGAACGCCAAATAAAGGCAATGACAAGAACATAGAAGTTAATGAAAATATCATTCCCAAAGATCCAAAGAAGAAGTTTAATATGGATAAAGGAATCAATTACATCTTATCACACTTGAGGATGATCCTTGCACAATTGAGTGTGTATGAGGCCCTCGAGTCGCAGATCTCCGAAACCTTAAGTGCTCTTAAGAATCAAGAAATATGAAGCATACTGCCGGTGTATGATTGAAGTATTACAATCTCAAGACCTTCTGATGATCACCTTTTCTGAGGAAGATGTTATGCTCGGGACAAACACAATTGCTCCGCTATATGTCTCCTATAGGTCATAATCAATCAATAATTGATCCGGGCTCATCCATTAATCTCATGAGTCTAAAACATTGAGGATTGTCCCTTGATGTTCAGCATCTAGGACGGGACAAATTAATGATCCACCGCTTCAATGAAAAAGGGCAAAAGACGCTATTTACCTTAGCGCTAAGATTCGGAGAACTTCACACATAAACCAAATTCCATGTCTTTGATGCTGACACCTCGTTCAAGGCCTTGTTGGGACGCTCCTGGTTACATGAGTACGGAATGGTCTCCTCTACTATGCACCAATGCATGAAATACATAAGAGGCGAGGAAGAACATAGAATTTCTGGCAACCTTCAACCATTTGCAGTCCATGAAGCTAAAATCTATGAAGATGAGAAATACTATTTGTTGAAGGAGCCCAAGCCTCAACAATCCAAAGCTTCTACCTCAAATGCTACAAAATAACACAAAAAAGTGAAGAAGGAAAAATGAAGAAAGAAGACGACGCCGACTCTTCCTAAAGCAGCTAGCACATCACATAAGTTGAAAAGGCTAGTCCCTTATCTGGGAAGTGATACAGAAGAAGATGATGATCCTTCTATCGGACCCAAGGGAGTAAACAAGTCTCTGGTGAAAGGAAAGGAAATTATGGAATACTCAAATTTTGAGTATGATTTTGAACCTACTTATGAAAGTGAAGTTCAATGTTTCTTCAAGAAGACTGACTGATATTAGAAGAATCATTAGTGATCGTGTCGGTTCCTTTTCAACACTTCAAATAAATCACTCCACTTGAAGTCCACATTATTGAAGAGTTAAAGACTTTCTATGTGCCTCCTTTGTCTGGAAGTAATGAGCATGTAATTTCATTTTACAAGTTTGAGGAGTGCTATCACCGTGATTCATTGGCTCATAATTTGATGAATATGATATGGTTCTCAAGAATGCCAAAATATTATCCTCCAAGGATTCGCAAGATGATGGGGTTGATATTGGAACAGACAAATGACAAGCCCACTTCTTTGACACCCTCTGGGGTCTAAAAAGTCCACATACCTCGCGAAAGTGTGATAATCATACATCTAAAGGTCTTGGATACATCCGACGTAAACACCGTCAAAGAAAAACATGTTATGCAAAGATTGACACTGAAATTGAAAATGAAGATGATCTTTAAGAGGTTTATCTGACTAATGATGAGGAGGTAGAAGCCACTGACGAGGATGGTGGACAAACAACTACCATGGATGAGTTAAAGGAAATCAACTTGGGAACAGGATGATCCTACCAACTTTCGCTTCTTCCCGATGAAAAGTTGAAGAAATAAAAGCTCGCTATATGAATTCAAGGCTTGGACATATTCAAATGCTAGCTTATCTCGAGGTGGTAGTTTATAAACTTGCCATTAAATCGATGCAACACAAGCAAGTTCTAGGAATGATATTTGAGATTGAAGAACAGGTAATCGCATAAACTAAGAAGCTGATCGAAGTAGACTTTATCCGAGAAGAAAAGTATACAGATTGGATAACCAATGTTGTCCCAGTGAGAAAGAAGAATGATCAAATTCGTATCTGCATTGATTTTCGAGATTTGAACAAAGCATCCTCAAAAGATGATTTTTGCTTCTAGTATCAGAACTACTAGTTGACAATACTTCCAACTATGATATGTTCTCATTTATGGACGAGTCATCGGGATACAATCAAATCAAGATAGTCCCTAAAGACGAGAAGCACACATCATTTAGAGCCAATTGGTATACCGCTACAGCATGCCTTTTGGATTGAATATTGAGCTACATATCGTGAGGGCCATGACACATCTTGACGAGTTAATTCATCGAAAGTAGAATGATGACCTCGTCCAAGAGCATATCGAGAGATCATTTTGGTGACTTGAGGATGGTCTTGAAAGAAAAGGCGACGATCTCAAGATGAACCTCTCAAATGTGCATTTGGGATTTCAAAGTTTCTTGGCTATATGATACGACATAGAGAATTGAGATCACTCAATAAAATTGAAGCGATAGTGAATATGCCACAGAAGAATCTTCACAATTTCGCTTGCGGACATTTGCATTCATCCAACGCTTCATATCAAATCTGTCAACCATTTGCTAAATTGATGAAGAAGAATGCACTATTTAAATGTAGGGGTGCGCAATCGGTCGGTTTGGACGGATCGATTTTGAAATTTGTTAAACCGTTCGATTTTAAATCTAGAATCCGAAAAAATCGATTCGTTTAATCAATAACATAAACCGAACCGATCCAAACTGAATTTTTTTTTGATTTTCGATTTAGTTTAGAAAAAAACCAAAAATTGAAAATATAATTACTATAATAATTATTAATCAAAGAATTACATCAATTTATCAAATCATTTATTACAAAATCTAATAACTCTTTAATAAATAAAACCATTAATATACAAATTTATCATTGAAATTATTTTTTGAGAATAATTTTCTAAAAAAAAAATCGATTTTTTAGCTATTTTCGTTTAATCGGTTTAATATTAAGATAATACAAAATTGCGAATCGAAAATTGAATTTTACCAAATCCAAAAAAATTTATAAAATTGATTCAATTAAAAATTCGGTTTGATGGTTATTTTGATTTAACTCAAAAAATGCACACCCTTATTTAAATGGGATAATGAGTGTCAAGAATCATTCGACAACATCAAAAGATACCTGTTAAATCCACCAATCCAAAGCCAATCCCTGAAAGCTCATTTTATATAGAGAAGAATCCTCTGAGCATTGCTTGCAAAGACAAATGAAGAAGGCAAGGAAAATGCTATACTATCGTCGAAGATTAATAGAATGAGGCAAAGTACTCCGATCGAGAGCACCGCTTGCATGATCTTAGCTTCGACATTACATGTTGTCATATAACACTCATCTCCGATCAAGTTCTTGATGACTAGATTAGCGTGAGTCGTACACGAAATACTCTATTACGATATCACATATGTATCTCAAAAAACTGTTAAAGGCCAAATATTAGCAAATTTTTTCGCTGCGCATCCTATCCCAGCAGATTCAGCAGTCAATGATGATTTATCTGATGAATAAATTCTTCTTATTCATGAAAGAGAAAGGCTGCAGATTTGGGAAATGTATTTCGACGATGCATCATCTATTAAGTCTGCTCAACCTCTAAATCTACCAAAAGCAAGAGCTGGTGTCGGCCTCATCTTCATAACACCGGAAGGTGGCATAATGAGACGTTCATACAGGCTGACTAATCCAAGAACCAACAATGAAGCTGAATACGAAGCATTGGTGGCAGGTCTCGAAGAAGCTGTTGTTATCAACATTCAAAATTTAAGAATCTTTGGAGACTCTTAATTGGTAATCAACCAAGTGTTGGGTCTCTATAAGATTAACAAGCTTGAATTGGCATACTACCATAAGCGAGTGCTTGAGCTCATGAAACAAATTCCAAACATTAAACTAGCTCGAGTTTCTCAATTGAAGAATGGTAAAGCAGATTTCGCCAAGTTGACAAAAGAGATGGTGAGCACGGACGACGACGATGTGTTGATTGAAGTGTCAACTCGTTGAGTTCTGCAACTAGTAAACCCATACTCCCCATAGGTAGAGGGGACATCAAACTCAAGCTAGCAGGAAGCAATTCAAATTGTTCCTCACTCTCCCAAAGAACGACAAGTGCAAGAGATATAAAAACTCAAAAGTACTAACAAATCATGAAGCTTTCACGTGGAAGAGCGATGATTGGAGACAACCCTTCATCGATTATTTTAAGAAAAGTAAATTGTGCAATAGATCACTAGCCACACAAATTATAAAAAGAATCCTACGATATGCTTATGTCAATGAAACATTGTACCGTAAATCCTTTGAGAAAATGTGGCTGCGATGCTTAGGGAAGAATGAAGCCAACAGAGTAATGTTTGAAATTCATGAAGGATTTTGTGGCGCACCAGTCAGGTCCTAAAACGGCAACAAAAATTAAAAGAATGGGATACTATTGACCTTCAATGGTGAAAGACTGCATAAATTATGCCAGAAATGTCACGAATGCCAAGTCCATGGAGATCTCATTCATCAACTTCCGAATCCTCTACACCCAACAATAGCGTCCTGGCCGTTCAAAAGTTGGGGCATAGATATAATTGGACCGATTGATCCTCCATCATCGGGATATCGATTCATTCTAGCAACTCGACTACTTCTCCAAGTCAGGCCGCTCCATTTAAGGAAGTCACATCGAGTCACTTCTTCACTAATAATGTTGTCTATATGGGTGCCAATCAATCATAAATGGTCCAACTTTCAAGAGTGCGAAGATATACAGATTCGTTGATTGGCACAAAATCGATTGGCGGTATTCATCAATCTATAATCCAAGGGCCAATGGTTTAGCAGAGGCTTTTAATAAGACATTAGTAAAGCTGCTCAAAAAGATTCTCATGAAGAATAAAAGAGAGTAACACACTAAAATGATGAAAGCACTCTGAGCATACAGAACAACTTATAAAACACCAATCAAAGTCATTCCTTATGCTCTAACATTTGGAGTTAAAGTCACACCCTTAAGTCATCATCACTTTGAGTAGCTATCCAATTCAATCTTACTCAAGATGAGAATGCTCGCCTGCGAATGAAAGAGTTAGATGCGCTTGATGGAGTTAGACTCCAAGCTCAACAAAGTTTAGAAATTTACAGAGTGAGTATGTCTAAAGCATTTAATAGTTCAATACGTCCTCGAACATTCCAGAAAAAGTGAATTGGTATTGATAATGAGAAAATCAATCATCCCTCATCGAAGATTGATGGTAAATTTGAAGCTAACTGGGAAGGTCCTTACGTCATAGAGAAGGTGTACGAAGGAGGAGCCTACCAGCTTATTGTCAAGAATTGTCAACGATCGATGACCAATCAATGGTAGATATCTCAAGAAATATCACAAATGACTATGGATTAGTATATAAATACTTAAATGAATCTTGCACTAGTAAGACTTTCAAATACATATGTAATATCACTTGAAGATTCTCTAAAAAATGAGAACGCATTTTCAAGTTATCTGAAAGCCTCCCCGTTGGACATGGGGACATTTTTATATATTTAGCTAAGTTGACATCGCTTTAAGCGAGATCCTTAGATAAATGTATATAATAATAATGAGCTCCATTTATTTATATTTAAAAGTCAAACTCAGTAGTGTATTCCTCAATTAATCAATCCCAGGGGTATTTTTAGTTTTTATAAATCAAAGTCGTTCAATCATTCTCTGAAACAGAGAGCTTCTTGTATATGCATTCGGTTGAAGAGCTTTATGCGAGATCCTGAATATATCTATAACTCTATTGTTAAAGTTGTAGTCTTACAAGAATAAAAGAATGCTTCAATGCATGAAAAGACAATCCTAAATGTCAAAATTTTCCTCTAAGATTCATCAAATGTCGAAGATCAAGTCAGAAGAACTCCTAAATTTGAAAGCTTCAATCAATTAAGTTGGAAAACATCAACCTCCATATTTTCAAGTTTAAGATATGGGTTCTAAAGGTCGGACTCAACAAGCCCACATGTCGAAGTTGACGCTCTCCTCACTCAACAAGCGCAAGAAAAGGCCAGGTGAAAGAGCTCTCGCTCATCGGCCTAATGACAAGATCGCCATCCATCACAACTTAAGTCAAAACTCGGTAGATTCTAAAGGTCGACCAACAAGCCCACAAATGGTCGAGTTGCTAACACTCTCCTCACTCAACAAGCCGCAAAAAAAAGTCGTAGTGAAAGAGCCTCTGCTCGTCAATCCAATGATGATAGTTGTTCAATCTCAAACGAGATCCAGCTTAGTGACTACAAACAACCAAAATCCAAGAGATCGTTCTACTCGATCGATGGACCAAGATAATATGAGGAAACTCTCAATTTAGAACTGTCTCAAATCAATCAATATATTACCTACAAGGTGATATTTCAATCTCTTTTCAAATGATTTGATCAAGCACAAAGCACAGATCAAAGCCAATTCCTTATTAAGTCCAAAAGTAAGCACAGAGAGAAGCAATTCCATAGTTCACACAAAGGCAATGGTAACTAAAGGAATTTCATGATTATTCGTGCACACGATTTAGATTGATGACTCAATATTGGCCTAATATGAGTTGGAAGGCTGGGTCAATTGTATACATCGTTGAACGAGTCCGTCAAAGCAGCAAGCACAAAACTTAGGGCATACATACACTTCCTGACAAGTCAATATGGACAAATCGGGTCAATCCTTCATCAAGTCAGTCAAGCTTAAACCTAGGGCAGAAGGAATTTCAAATCTCAAAGCAAACAAACTAATTCCTTCATCAAACCGATCAAGCATGAAGCTATTGGAGGAAATTCAAGTTTACAATAACACAAGGAAAAGAGGTCTTCAGCAAGCCCATTGAAGTAGATAGTAGATGGAGAAGAGCTCTTATCACCGAACAAGTCGACCCTGATAAATCGGTCAACTCCGTCATCTAGCATATCCAAAAGAAAACATCATATTATTAACAAATCTTGTTAAAGCTCCATGAGCCACCGAAATCGAAGCTGAAGTGATCCAAGATCTATGACAAACCCAAAGGGTCAAGTTTTCAACAAACATGACTCGCTTCTATCGCAATCATATTTGTTAGGGCATTGTTGACCACCATGCGCACAAGTAAAGTCGAGCTACAAGGTGAATTGACGAGTCAGATGCAAATCGGAGTTAAAATGCACTCGACGCCAAAATCGAAACGATCTCGAATGGACGACTTCATCACGCCCGTAACGTCAAATTAATCATATACATGTTGCACATCGCCAAGAAGGGAAATTCGTGATGCACTAATAGATATCGAGGTCAGGAAGCCTCTACATTGCCCAAAGGACCTCCATTTGCGAAATTGATCACGCCGTAAGCGTCGAAATGTTGAAACCTATCAAATGAGATAGTTTGCGCCAATTGACGAGGAAATGTCGAGCGGTCGGATGTGACGTGTGATTGAGTTGAAATTGACTCCGATGTCGACTTGAACCAAACGCCTCCTTTTCTCCCTGTCATCCTCTCTCTCTCTCGACCTTTGTGCTAGCTCTCTCAAATACACTTGTGTTTGGACGGCGTGATTTAGCCCCCAATAATTATCGGTCCTCTTTTCTAGTAAGCATGTGCTTGAGTCGCCTATCTTTTCCAAATTCTTGTTGTTCATATCTTGTTCTCATCGTTGATTTGCTGCTTTCTTTCAT
Organism: Cymbidium sinense; assembly: GCA_021442155.1. Taxonomy (NCBI): domain Eukaryota; kingdom Viridiplantae; phylum Streptophyta; class Magnoliopsida; order Asparagales; family Orchidaceae; genus Cymbidium; species Cymbidium sinense. The sequence continues at coordinate 78,291,138 of CM038220.1, forward strand.
GGTTTATTGAATCTTTATCCGGAAATTTGCATGCTTTCCCAAGCGTTTTTTAGTATGTCAAGTGATTTATTGGGTACTTAAATGGCATTTTCTTGCTCGAGTATTAGGTTGTGTGTGTTGTCGTGTGTGATTCTCTTGTGGTGAGTATCAAGAAATGCATTTTTTTTATTTTTATTTTATTTTATTGATGAGGATTTGGGGTATGACAAACCCATAACTTATTTGGGTAGTTGTGAGCGCCCAAGACAATCATTAGGAGATAATGATCAAATGCATCCATCTCTTAAGAAGAAAATGAATAAAGAATACTCTTTCGAAAGAGAAAGTGTAGCTAAATTATTCCAATAAGCACTAAAGGCAGCGTTGGAGTTGCCAGAATGTAAAAGACCTGAAGAGTTATTACAAACTGGTAGGCCAAATTACTGTCCATATCATCGAGTAGTTAGCCAACCTATAGAAGATTGCTATGTATTCAAAGATTGGCTAGAATAAAAACAAGAGAGGTGAATTAACGCTATCTAATAGTGTTCTTATTCACCCAAAGAAAGAATCTGTAAGGGTGGTTACGTCCTTTTTCGTGCCCCCGCGAAAAGATAAAGCAAAAGAAAAGACAGTTGAGGATGACAAATGGGAGACTGCGGTCTCAAAGAAATCAGAAGATGTCAATTAATAAGGCATTCCGGTGTCGTGGAAATCACCGCTTGAACCGATCAAATTAAAGTAGGTCTACATCAAAAGTTTTACTCTTCAAAAGCAATTAAAGGTGATTGGTGTTCCTCGTCCTGAGAAACAACCTATTCAGAGTTCGCCAAAAACTCCCAAAAGCAGCCAAACATAAGAAGATAAATAAGAAATCTACTATTCAAAAGATTATTAATAATCTTGAAGAATATCAACGACTAGCAAGACAACCAATTAAACTTTCTGATTTCATGTTAGGATTCCAATTCATTGAAATAAATGATGAAGGAGATGATGACGAAAAATCTCTTTCTGGAGAAGCTTGTCGGGTTATCTCAGCATCCTTGGATACTCCCCGACGAAATCCATTTCTTCAAGATAATCCAAGAAGAAGAACCATTAATGATGTAGCATTCAAGCCTTGCTTGATGGTGAAGCAAACATATGATAGCTCAGAAGAAGACTTGTGCTTTTCGGAGGAAGATGAGTTAGAGTCTTCAATATCACCATTGATGAAGGGCATAAAATAGGAAGTGATCAAGGCTCTATTCGATCCTCGCATAAATAGTGGTTCACGAAGAGGAGACTTCTTTAGAGAATCGAGGAGGTAGCCCCGACAACTAAGAAGTGGCAAGATGCTGCCGTTATCACAGAAGAAAGGAACGCCAAATAAAGGCAATGGTAAGAACATAGAAGTTAATGAAAATATCATTCTCAAATATCTAAAGAAGATATCTAACATGGATAAAGGAATCAATTATAACATCCTGTCACACTTGAGAAAGTACCACACAGTGTATATGAGGCCCTTTTGATGTCAAGATCTTCAGAAACCTTAATTCGTGCTCTTAAGAATCCAAAGAAATATGAAGTGTACTTACGCGGCGATTGAATTATTACAATCTCAAGACCATCCGACAATCACCTTATCTGAGGAAGATCTTATGCTTGGAATATCAGAACACAATTGCCCGCTATACATCTCTACGGAGAGCGATGGTGTCATAATCAATCGAATTCTAATTGATCCAAGTTCATTTGTCAATTTCATGAGTCTGAAAAGGCATTGAAGGGATTGTCTCTCGACATTCAACATCTAGGACGAGACAAATTGATGATTCACGACTTCAATGAAAAAGGGCAAAAGACTCTGGAACTTTTACCTTGCCACTAAGATTCGGGGAGCTTTACACAGAAGCCAAATTCCATGTCATTGATGCTGGCACCTCGTTCAGGGTCTTGTTGGGGCGTCCCTGGCTACATGAGTATGGAATAGTTCCGTCTACTTTGTATCAATGCATGAAATACATAAGAGACGAGGAAGAACATAGAATTTCTGGCAAACTTCAATCATTTGCAATCCATGAAGCTAAAATCTATGAAGATGCGAAATACTATTTATTGAAGGAGCCCAAGCCTCAACAATCCAAAGCTTCTACCTCAAAGGTTGCAAAACAACACAAAGAAGTGAAGAAGGAAAAGGAAGAAAGAAGACGACGCCGACTCTTCCTAAAGTAGCTAGTGCATCACATAAGTTGAAAAGGCTAGTCCCTCATCTGGGCATGGGTCAAAAAAAGCTCGTTGTTTTATGAAGAGCTGTGTTCTATTATAAATTTCTAGGGTTTCGTTCATTAACTAAACAGAACACTATAAAACATTTCAAGCTCGATATATAAGAGCGAACATGAATAATCATTTATTCGATCGTGTCATGATTTATTCGAAATAAAAATTATATTATATTATTATTATTATTTATTACTATTATTATTATTATTATTGTTATTGTTATTATTATTGTTATTGTTATTGTTGTATATACATACCAACACAATTATTTATCACAAATACAAGCATAACTTGGTGGTTAGAACTTTTATTATGCAAAAGATTGAACAATCCTTCTATATATATATATATATTTATATATATATATATATATTTTTGAATTATTACATTTCGAGCCAATTTAACACAGTAACAAAACAATTTTCAAATGAGAACACGTGAAATTTTGAGCTATTTCAACATAGCAAATGTGCTTATTCCCTAAGGTAGCAATTCATAAACTTGTCATTAAACTAGATGCAACGCCTGTTAACCAAGCTCCTAGGCGATGAGATTGGAGATTGAAGAACAGGTAATTATAGAAACAAAGAAGCTGATCGAAGCAGGCTTTATACGAGAAGAAAAGTATGTAGATTGGATAGCCAACGTTGTTCCAATGAGAAAGAAGAACGGTCAAATCTGTGTCTACATTAACTTTCATGACCTAAATAAGGCATGCTCAAAAAATGACTTTCCGCTTCCAATATCAGAACTACTAGTAGACAATACTTCCAACTACGACATGTTCTCATTTATGGATGAATCATCGGGATACAATAAAATCAAGATGGCTCACGAATAAGGAACACACATCATTTAGGATGCCAATTGGTATATGCTACATAGTCATGCCTGTTGGATTGAAGAATACTGGAGCTACATATCAGAGGGCTATGACGCGTGCATCTTCAACGAGTTGATTCATCAGAAAGTAGAATGCTATGTGGATGACCTCGTTGTCAAGAGCATAGATCGAGAAGATCATTTTGATGACCTGAGGATGCTCTTCTAAAGAATTAGGCAATATGATCTCAAGATGAATCCTCTCAAATGTGCATTTGGGGTTTCGTCTAGAAAGTTCCTTGGCTACGTGGTACGACATAGAGGAATTAGATCGACCGTAATAAAATCGAAGCGATAGTGGATATGTCACCGCCGAAGAATCTTCGTTAGCTTCATTTCGTGCAAGGACATTTGGCATTCATCCGGCGCTTCATATCAAATATGTTGGGCAGATGTCAACCATTTGTTAAATTGATGAAGAAGAATGTACCATTTAAGTGGACGACGATTGTTAGAAGCATTCGATAGCATCAAGAGATACGCTAAATCCACAAATCCATACCAATCTCGGGAAAACCTCTCATTTTGTATACAACTGCACTAGAAGAATCTCTCAGAGCATTGCTTGCACAACACAATGAAGAAGGCAAAGAAAATGTGTTGTACTATATCAGTCGAAGATTGATAGGAGCTGAGGTAAAGTACTCTCCGATCGAGAAGCACTGTCTTGCATTGATCTTCGCTGCCTAGAAGCTTCGACATTATATGTTGTCACATAAGATAACACTCATCTCAAAGATCAATGTTGAAGTTCTTGATGACAAGACCGATTGATAGGTAGTGCCACGATGGCGTGCTCATTATAGTTCGATATTACATATGTATCTCAGAAAGTTGTTAAGGGGCAAATACTAACAGATTTTCTCGCCGTGCATTCTATCATAGCAGATTCAACAATCAATGATTAACTTGATGAACATATTCTCGCTTATTAATGAAAGAGAAAGGCTAGCGGGAAATGTATTTATTGCATCATCTATTAAGGCTCAACCTCAAACCTACAAAAGAAAGAGTCGGGCGTTGGCCTGTCTTCATAACCAATGTGGCATAATGAGACGTTCATACAGGTTGAAAGAGCCAAGAACCAACAATGAAGCTGAATACGAGGCATTGGTAGGTCTCGAAGAAGCTATTGTTATCGGCATCCAAAATTTAAGAATCTTTGGAGACTCAATTGGTAATCAACCAAGTGTCGGGTCTTTATAAGATTAACAAGTTTGAATTGGCATACTATCATAAAGTGATTGAACTCATGAAGCAAATTCCAAACATTAAACCAGAGTTTCTCAATCAAATAATAGTAAAGTGATTGCCCGTCTTAGCAAAAGAAATGACGACGGCCGATGTGTTGATTAAAGTGTCCACTCATTGGAACTAGTAAATCCATACCTCGCAGTAGAGGGACATCAAACTCAAGCTAGCAGAAGCAATTCAAATTGCTCATCACTCTCCAAAGAATGGCAAGTATAGCGATAAAAACTCAAAAGTACTACAAACAAATCAAAGCTTTTATAGTGGAATAGTCAGATGATTGGAGACAATCCTTCATCCACTATTTCAAGGAAAGCAAATTGTCGAGCAATAAATCACTAGCCACGCAAATTACAAAAAGAATCCTATGATATGCTTATGTCAATGACACATTGTATCATAGATCCTTAGAACAAATGTGGCTGCGATGCTTAGGGACGGATGAAACCAACAAAGTTATGTCCGAAATTCATGAAGGACTTTGCGGGGCGCATTGGTTAGGTCCTAAAATGGCAACAAAAATTAAGAGGATGAGATACTATTGACATTCAATGGTGAAAGACTGCATAGATCTTGTCAGGAGATGTCATGAATGTCAAGTTCATGGGAATCTCATTCATCAATCTTTGAACCCTCTACACCCAATAATAGCATTCATTAAAGTTGGGGCACATATATAATTGGATTGATGATCGTCCATCATCGGAAGGACATCAATTCATTTTATAGCAACTATACTTCTCCAAATGGCTAAAACTTGTTCAAAGAAGTCACTCTTGATTGAGTTGTTGACTTCACTAATAATGTTGTCTATAGATTTAGAATTATTTCATAAACCTTTCAAGAGTGTGAAGATATATAGATTCGCTGATCGACACAAAATCGATTGACGGTACTCATTAATCTACAATCTAAGGGTCAATGGTTTGGCAGAGGCTTTCAATAAAACTTTAGTGAAGTTGCTCAAAAAGATTCTCACGAAGAATAAAAAGATAGTGACACACTAAAATGATAGAAGCACTATGGGCATGAATAATTACAAAATGCACCAAAGCCACTTATGCTCTAACATTTGGAGTTGAAGCTATTCTACCACTAGAAGTTGAGTTGTCATCACTTCGAGTAGCTGTCCAATTCAATCTTACTCAAGATAAGAACACTTGCCTGTGAATGGAAGAGTTGGATGCACTTGACGGTGTTAGACTCCAAGCTTAACAAAGTTTAGAAATTTACCGAGTGAGGATGTTCAAAGCATTCAATAGTTCAGTACGTCCTCGAATATTCCGAAAAGGTGAATTGGTTCTGGAGCTGAGAAGGTCAATCATCCCTCATCGCAAGATCGGTGGTAAATTTGAAGCTAATTGGGAAGGTCCTTACGTCACAGAGAAGGTGTACGAAGGAGGAGCCTACTAGCTTATTGACAAGAATGGTCAACATCCGATGCTACCAATCAACGGTTGATATCTCAAGAAATATCACAACTGATTATGGATAAGTATATAAATACTTAAATGAATCTTGCACTAGTAAGGCTTTCATGTTAAATACATTTGTAATGTCACTTGAAGATTCTCTCGTAAAATGAGAATGCATTTCAAGTTATGTGAAAGCCTCATAGCATGCATTTTATTTATTTAGCTAAGTTTGACATCGTGCTTCCGAGATTCTTCGATAAATATACATAATAATGAGCTCCATTTATTTATATTAAAGAAGTTCAAACTCGTAATGTATTTTTGAACTAGCAATTCTCTTGTTAGATATGGAGTATTTTTTAGTTTTTAAATCAAAGTTTTCAATTCTTCCTTGTGAAACATGATATCTTCTTATATATGCATTCAGGTTGACATCGAAGCTTTATGCCAAGATCTCAATATATCTATTAGGGGTGTGCGTTTGGTTGATTTGGATGGATTTGATGATAAATTTTTAAAACTGATTGGTTTTGGATTCCCAAAAATATTAAACCAAACCGACAAAATAAAATGCAAAATCAAACAAATTGAATAATGATTTGGTTCGATTATTTTGGTTTGGTTTTGGATAAATCGAAGTCGCTATATTTAAAAATTATTTGCGTAATTTTTTATTGTATAATGAACAAGGCATAAGCAAAACAATATAAATATAATCAAAATACAATTAACTACTTTATGCACTAAAAAGTATTTAAAAGTAATTTTTACTTACCTGAACGATGTTTTGAACTTAAAAATTGATGAAGCTATATTACCATATTATGAGACCAATATATTTTAGAAAATTAGATAGTGGTCCTCCAAAAAAGTACCTACTAAGTATTCAAAAATAAATAAAATGAGTGTATAATAGATTATTATACATAAATTAATAATACATATAATTAATTTGGTTTATTTGATTCCATCCAAAATTTTATTTAACAAACCCATCCAAAATCAAAACCAAAGTTTTCATTAATTAAAACTAAAATCCAAATTACTAAGTTCAAAACAAATTACTCAAAAACTTTGGTTCAGTTTGATTTTTTGGTTAAAATCAAATAATGCACACCCCTAATATCTATAACTATTATTGTTAAAGTTGCATGTCTTACAAGAACAAGAAGAATCTGCTTCAATGCACGAAAAAAGTCTTTAATGTTAAAAGTTTTCTCCAAGATTCATCAAATATTGAAGATTAAGTCGAAGAACTCCCAATAAGCTTCAATCAACTAAGTTGGAAAACATCAACCCCTATGTCTTCAAGTTTATGAAATGGGTTCTAAAGGTAACTCAAGCCCATAGCGAAGTTGATGCTCTCCTCACTCAACAAGTCACAGGAAAATGCCGTAGTGAAAGAGCTCATGCTCGTCAGTCCAATGATGCTAACTGTTCAATTTCAAACTAGATCAAGCTTAGTGATTACAAGCAATCAAAATCCAAGAGATCTTTCCATTTGATCGACGGACTAAGACAATTTGAGAAAATTCTCAATTCAAAGCTGCCTCAAATCAAATTATATATTGCCCGCAATGTGATATTCTAATCTCTTTTCAAAGGATATGATCAAGCACAAAGCATAGATCAAAGCTAATTCCCTCATCAAGTCTGCAAAAGAAAAAAGGATAGGATCGATGAAACGATTCTAGTTCATACAAAAGCAATGGTTGAACTAAAGGAATTTCATGGTTATTCATCATAAAGTACACGGTTAGGACGATAACTCAACATTGACCTAATGTAGTGGAAGGTCATATGTATGCACCCTTCAACCATCAAACCAAAGCACAAGACTTGACGCATAAACTTCATGACAAGTCAATATAGACAAATTAGGTGAATCTTTCATCAAGTCACAAGATTAAAGCTAGGACAAGGAATTTCAAATCTCAAACAAGCGATTCCTCCATACAACCATCAAGCATGAAGCTAATGAGGAAATCCAAATCTGTGAAGACACAAAAGAAGGAGACTTTCAACCCATGAAGCTGTTTGATCGACACAAAGTAGATGGTGGAAGAAGCTCTTGGAACCCATAGAAGTTGAAAGTCAAGTGATCCAAGACGGATAGCCCAAAGGGTCAACCTATTTTTCAACAAACATGACTCGCTTCATGCGCGAATCATATTGGTTGGGGGGTATTTGTTGACCTCCATGCATGCGTCATAAGTCAAGTCGAGCTCACAAGGTGAATTTGATGAGTTTAATCATGCAAATCAGAGCTGAAATGCACTTGATGGTGTCAAAAATCAGTCGAAAAGACCTCCGACGACGAACGACTCGCCATCGATTCGAATGTCAAAATTGATCAATATGCATATTACACATTCGGCCGATCGATCGAATGGGTCGTCAAGCGACATGCATATCGAGATCGAAGTCGACGATTCTCGAAGCGATCTCGCAAAATTAATCACGTTAGTGACCAAACATCGAACTATCAAATAAACTTTGCAATTCCAGTATCGTGAATATCGAGCAATCGGATACAATAACATGCAAATCGAAGCTAAAATGCACTTGATGACACCGAAAATTAGTCGAAACGACTTCCAATTGATGAAAGGACTCCACCATCGAGTTCAGAACGTTGAGATTGATCCGAATATGCATCTTGCATAATTCATCCGACCATCAAGAAAGAGGAGCGGCGACGATATCGAGGTCAAAAGTCATGGCGACCAAAATGATTCCGTCAAATTGATTGTGTTAGTGACGTTGAATCTTATTAACGATCGTGTTTCAATTTGGACGCGAATATCGCCGAAGCGACGACGCGCAAATTTGAATTGTTGACCATTTGATGCCACTTGAACCAAACGGCTCGACGCTAAACATACAGCCGATCCTAATATCGAGTAACCTAATATATATATTATCTATGTAACGATGTCAACATGAAAATCTAAATTATGGCAACTAAAATAATAAAAAAAAAATCCTATAAATAACCCCCTTAAAACTCTAAACCTAATTTTTCTTATTCTCCCAAACCCCTCACGACATCTCATTCTCCAGAGAAGCTTTGTCTCTCTCTCTCTCTCCCTCCTCCTCTCGCTCGCTCTATACTGATGGAGGTTTCACAAACAACCCAACGACAATCAGAATCACCGCTCAGCACTGCTCAAGTAGTGTTCATCTCACACCGCTCACTGCCACTAAGATGCGCTAGCCCAGCTGGCGCCAGCGCCTCAGGCTTCCATGTGCATACTGCTCGCCCTCTGTGTGACCATAGTCGTACACGCCTTTCTTGGCGGGAAATCAGATTTGCTTGTTGGTGTGTAGACCGACACTCTCATGGCGTGGGAAATATATACTTGCTTGCCTGTGTATAATTACATGTACATGCCTTTCTTGGTGTGACGAGGAAATCTATTTCAACAGGTACCTTAGAGCCTCATACATGCTTTTCTTGGTATGGTGGGAAGATGCATTCAGGTCGTGGTTTATACCACCCATACACGCCTTTCTTGGCGTGATGGGCAGGCCCAACATACCCGAGATAGCCCCTATACGGGGACGACATCGGGATGTTGCCGAAATGCTATCAAACTTTACACCGACATGGGGGACCTACACAGCTTGACATAAAATTATGCCGCAATATAAAATTGTTATTTAAACTAACATTGTAGTGTATAGTATCTGCATACTTTTTGGCGCATGGAGAAATCTATTTCAAGAAGTTCCTTAACCATACATGCCTTTCTTGGCATGGTGGGAAGGCATCGAGGTGTGGTTTATACCACCCATACACGCTTCAGTAGCCCCATGGGGACTAATAGCCTGATGTCAAATGTCTAAACATCTACACCGATAGTAGCATAAACAAATTAATAAAAATCAACTAAAAATTATAATTGATGTTTAAACTAATATCAAGTAAAGTACCGCACACACTTTTCTTAGTGTGGGAAATTTGGTTTCATACTGTATTTCAGATACTCATACATATCTTTTTTGACATGGTGGGATGACGCATTTGGTCGTAGTGTTTACACCACCCATACATGCCTTTCTTGGCATGGTGGGTAGACCCAGCCCCTGTTATAGCCCCTTATGTGGGGATGACGTCGGGAGGTTGTCAAAATTTTATCTAAAAATTCTATATTTTGAATGAAATTCAGTCAAAATAAGTAATATTATACAAATTTAAGTTTAAATTAATGTTGAATCAAATACATCCAGATAGTCCACTATGTTGAATGCTTAAACTGTGTCGAGGAGTGTGAAGATCTAGTCGTTAACAAAAAAAATCAAAATCTTAAATCTAATGTATAATAAAACATATGAGAAGCTATATATATATCATATGAGACCGATCTCATTATTAAATTAATGTCGGATCTAAAACATTGGAACAATAAACCAACGATGATGTTAAATGAAAATTTATGATTTTAAAACAAATTAACTTGATTGAATATCAATCAAATAAAATATTTGATATAATCTATGAGATTAATATTAAAATTTAACTCTTCTGCAAATTTTTTTTTGTGGTAACAAATTAAGAAAACCCTCACAAAGGAGCTAGTCAAATCAAACATATGTTTACTCTCAAACAATCTCATGACAAAGGACGGGTCGTCCTCCATGCTGCATAAGATTCACATGATGCATTTACGAGTCCTCCAAGTGGTTGGTCAAATGACCCATTTATATCGGAATGACCGTATCAGATCCAATGGCTCTTTTGAGTTGTGAACTATAGTGATGCTTGATAGGGCAAAAGCCTCGCAAAAGGTGACTATCTCTTTAGACAAACACCACCCCAGGTCTACAAGGATTTCTTGGACGACGCAACCCATGTAAAGGATCCTTTGTTGTCAGACTACCTCCTCGACTGTAGACAGTGACCGCATGAAATGATCTAAAATCATGAGAGCGACATCGCTTCCCCAACCATTCGCTTTAAGCTACATATAATGAATTTCATAAATCTAAATTTCAAAACTCCATATGCTACTATTATAAGCTACATTAAGCACCTAACATATTTTAATCGAAAGTTCTCTCTAATGAGGTAATAAACTATGGTGCTTGTGTATAGAAAAAACTTGAAACCATATCTAAAGTCCTCACAATGATAAAATCTCTGTATAGTGTTTTTTTATCTACAATTTCATCAATCTTTCAAAATTTAACACTTTAAATCATTCATGAGAGATCTATGGTGAATTAAGTAATAATATATATATATATATATATATATATATATATATATATATATATATATATATATATATATATATATATATATATATATATATATATATATATATATATACATACATATATATATATATATGTGTGTATATATATATATGTATATGTGTATATATATATATGTATATGTGTATATATATATATGTATATGTATATATATATATATATATATATATATCTATATATATTTATTTTATTGCATGATCTTTATTTTCAATTCACAATCGATCTCTTTGATAATGTTAATATTACAAAATATTGTGTGAACAGTTAATGTGCTCAAATTCATGCGTCCATCAATCATGGGATCACAAAATCACAAAATAATGTTTGATGAAAATATTATTTGAATTATGTCACCTAATTTGGTAATATACGACCTTTTTTTTATGAATTTTTTGTGTGTGTGCCTATTTTAATGTTTTAAAGCATGAATCTAATTAAGGTTCTAAGATTTCTTTTAAAATAGGAGTTATTATGTGCATTCATTTAATTTATATATATATATATATATATATATATATATATATATATATATATATATATATATATATATATATATATATATATATATATATATATATATATATATATATATATAATTATTTTATTTTTAATTTTTAAATATTAAAATTTATAATAAAAATTTAATTCATATATTTTTAAAATTTTAAATAATTTATTTATTGTATGCGTAAATATATGAGTTAAAAAAAGTTATAAATATGTATAAATTTGATGAGTAATTTGTAAAAATCACTTTAAAATATCTATAAAAGACAAAGGCCATATTTTCCGCCATCCGATTTACCACCGTAAGCAGGAGAATCAAATGACTGAAAGCGACTGACCGGCGACTGCATAAATCTAGAATATTCGCATGCCACCCCAACGAGAAAATATTACCGGAGTTTATCGCTTTACGGAGGATTCTAATCCATGATCGACGCTCATGGCAGAATAATGGGGGGAAAGGATGGCATAGTGATGCGTGAGCCTCGCGAGCGTTGCTTCGTTGCTTTCAAGCGGAGAAGAAGAGGAGAGCAGCATATTTTTGCTCAAGCTTGATAAAGGGCTTGTGGTAGATCAGGGTATTTTTCCTTGAATGAATATTGCTACTGCTAGTATTGACATGATATAGTTTGTATTGTATTCTCTGGCATGATATGGTTAGACATTATTCAATGTGGAGTTGGAGGTTGTTTTGAATGGTAGAGATCTGTATTTCTCTTTGAGAGTAGGATCATTTATGACATTTTTTCACATTTTCTTTGGCCTGGTTCTTGAGTTTATATTCATTATATTCCAACGAAAGCAATTTGGAGACTATTTGGATGGTTTCTGGGGGGTATTTTGCATCAGATTCTTTGTACTCTCGAGTACGATCATTTAGGACCTACTTTTCATCTCTTTCTTCTCGAGATTATATTTAGGGCATTCCAATGGAAGCAATTTGCTTTGGATGGTTTCAGTATTTTTGCATCTGTTTCTCTCAGACCTCTCTCGAGTACTGATCATTTAGGCATACTTTTTTCGCTTTATCTTGCATTCTTGAGATTATATTTATATTCCAATGGAAGCAATTGGAGGTTTGGATGATTTTGGGTATTTAGATTCAGACTCTTTCTCGAGGTACGTAACATTTAGGCCTTTTTTAGTTTATTTTGCCTGTTTATTTAGATTATGTTTAGGGCATTTCAATGGAAGCAATTTGAAACCTGCTTGGATGGTTTTTGGGAGGTATTTGCATCACTCTCTTTCTCTTGAGCATGATCTTTATGACCTTTTTCCGGTTTATTTTATTTATTTATTGAGATTATATTTAGACATTCCAATGAAAGAAAATTGGTCGTTTGGTTTCTGGTATTTTACATCTTCACTCGTAATTCTCTCGAGGGTATATCATTTAGACTTTTTTCGCTTCTTTCTGAGATTATATTTAGGGCATTCCAATGGAAGCAATTTGAAGGTCGTTTGGATGATTGAGGGTATTTTGCATCAGACTCTCAGATCTCTCTCAGGGTACATCATTTATTACTTTTTCGCTTTATCTCATTCTTTCTTGAGATTATATTTAGGCATATTCAAGCAATTTGGAGGTCTGTTGGATTTGGTGTTTTTTATTGTACTCTGCACCTCTTGAGGGTACACATTTTGGCCTTTTTTTTGTTTATTTTGCCTATTTCTGAGATTATGTTTAGGGCATTCTAATGGAAAAATGCTTGGATGGTTTGGAGATATTTTGAATTTGTACTCTATCTCTCTGAGGGTACGAGCATTTAGGATTTCTTTTTATTTATTCTTCTTTAGATTATGTTCATTACATTCCAATGTAAGCAATTTGTTGGATGATTTGGTGATTTTTGCATTGTACTTTATACTCTCCAGAGTAAAGCATTTTTGGACTTATTTTTTCGTTTATTTTTCCCGCTTATTTATTATGTTCATTACATTCAATGGAAGCAATTTGGAGGTTAAGATGGTCTTTGGGAGTTTTTTTGCATCTCCTACTCTTGGCACGATCATTTATTTTTTCCATTTATTTTCCTGCTTATTGAGATTATATTTAGGGCATTCCAATGGAAGAAAATTTGAAAGTCGCTTGGATGGTTTCTGAGGGATATTTTGCATCCAGACTCTGTACCTCTCTGGGTACGATCATTTATGACATTTTTTCGCTTTTTGGCCTAATTATTGAGATTATATTTAGGGCATTCCAATGGAAGTAATTTGGAGGTTGTTTGGATAGTTTCTGGGGGTTTTTTTTTGCATATGTACAGTCTATTAGGAATAATTTGGAAGCTGTTCGCTTGATTTTGATGGGTGATTTGCATGTGTACTCATTACCTACTGATTTTTGTTTTTGAAGTTTATCATGTCCGGAAAGGATAACTTCGAGATGCCTACCATCAAAGAACAGTATAATATTACAAAGACGCTTTCATGAAGCCACCGACATTTTAAAGAGGCTTTATCTCGCATCAATTCATTAGACTCAATTAAGCAAGACTCGCTTGCCATTACATCGATCTGTCTTGGGACATAGAAAAGCAAGCTTTCTTGTTGGGTGCAAGCATTCCTTTTCACCCCGATGAAGTTGCGGATGATAGGGATGCCAAATGAGGAGAAGGTCTTATGTAAAATCCCCGCCGCCAGTCAGTTCATCTGACTACGAATCAACTTGAGCATTCGATGCTCAGAAAGTACGCTTTCATGTATACATTTTCTCTATCAAATCTATTTTTGTATATCACAACTATAGGGTGGCATCGAATTGATTGCCTACATGACATAGATAGATTTCAATAGGCGGTGAGGCCATTTGGGACTTTCTAGTTTCCCAATTTGATGTTATTACATCAAAGATTGCACAGAGGCGTGGTTACATGAGTTTTGTCACTCTTCGATGGTATGTTCTATATCTCCAAGAATGTGTAATTTAATGTTGAAGTTAACGTTTTAAATATTCATTGTAGATATGGGCATGAGCACATAAGCATCATAAGCCATTTCCATCTCGCAAAGCCACGTATGTCGCGATGGCAAAATATAGTTTCCAAATAATACTTTCACTAGTTTGGAGGACACCATGTGACATATAATAATATCACTTAGTTCATATAAGAATGTCTTTATTTATGTTGTATATCTTCATATTTTCTTATTGGTTTAACATATGTCTGCCTTTCATTCGATGACATATTAGAAGAAGAGACCTGACTCCTTGAATCGTCCCAACACCCATACATGTCGAGCCCGACAAGAATCCCATTTTAAGTCCAATGAGTTTAGCCCTCACCGCTCTCCATATGTCTCCCTCGATATTCTCCCCAGGTATCCAGCCTCTGCTACTACTACCCCACAACAGGCTTTGGTGGAGAGGATACTTTTGGGACTTGAAAGATACAAGATCGCTTTTCATGCAACAATGATGAGAGGATGGATGGATTTGATTCTGTCGCTGCTATCGAGAAGTTCTTGCGGGGTCCTACCACCCCAGTGTGGGGAGGTTCTGGGGTCACCACAGGGAAACTCTGAGGCTACCATGAGCTTCCCCTGTGGAGGGTACCCCTGAGGAGGCTACCACTTGGAAAGCCCCTGAGGAGGCTACCGTAGAGGAAGCTCTTGTGGAGGCTACCATGAGCTTCCACTGTGGAGTTGGATACTCCATGGGAAGCCCATGTGGAGTTCACGTAGTGAAGTTGGAGGCGCCACTACATGATGCTCAAACAATCCAAAGATTGAGCGGAAAGCTCAAGATAAGGAAGAGGAAAGCTTAGTTCCCCTTCACACACACTTACAGAAGTCACGAGAAAGAATAAGTGACGTGGTGGCCTCCACTCAAGATGAGAAGCAGGCAGTAGAGGTAATAAGTTACTTTCTTTTAAATTTGAGATAATATAAATAGATTTCACTAAATTTTTTTATAGGTTCACAAAGATGAGCCAGTAAAGGTCGACACCACAAACCGCTATCGTGGTGGAGGAGCATCAATCGGAGGTATGAATCATCTAGATCGATCCTTAATTCATAGTGAATCTTTTTCATCACTAACTTTCATAATTCTGAGGCACATCATTTTGTTGAGTTCTCATCCGTAGAGCTTTGCCGATGCTCCATCTTATTGACACGCCATGCTCGATTCGAGGACAAGTAAGTCAATCTTCAATCGCCTCCTTCATACATAAAATAACCTATTCGCTTTAATTAAGATCACTTTAAAATATTTATCACTTGTAGGGTGATACAAGATTCACTGGAATATCATTATTGCACGAGGCGATCGATGAGTTCGAGATCAATATCTCTCGATGCACACATTGATGCCTTCGCCTACTTAGTAGAAGTATTCGCTCTGGTCAGTATGTCCCCTATTTGTACATTTCATGCTTGTATCGGGTATGTTACCCCACAGAATGTTGGGTATTACGACGATTCAATTCTTGTTTTAGATAAAAAATCTATAATCGTTTCTCTTCTTTTGCAGAGTTATGCTGTACTAAAGACGAAAGCAAAATGTTCATCCATGTCATGTAGACAGTGTCGAGGGTCGAGTTAATCTTCGCCATTATAATCAATCACACTCGGTTGTATATTAAGTTAGGCCCGTATTTTACGACTCATTACCCAAACCAACCCATAAGAGCATTCTTCCCGAGATCAGATAAGAAGCTTTTAAATTTGGTTCCTCTTAACTTTTTTTTTCTCGTCCAACTTATTGAGATTATGTTCGCTATTCGATCAAATTACTTGTTGAAGATGCGCCAATTTTTGAGCGATCCCAAAATGGCCAATCAAAATGGTGAGTGGGTCACCCAAGCTAACAATGTTGATCATGGGATGTTTATCTAAGTACATGGAGGCGAATCCACAAACTCCCAATGAACTCTGACCACCATGACCGCCCAAGAAGATGAATATATTTGGAGTTCGCACGCTATATTTTGTTTTGGGACCGAAAAATCCAATGAGAACTATAGATTTAGTTTGATATAGGATTTAGTTCAAATGATTCATTAATAACTCATTGATCTCAAAAGATTAATTTTCCCAAAATGAAGAATACATTAATATAATGTAATAGATATGAATCTAAACTTTTGAATGTCGAATGATGATGTCAAACAATGATATTAAAAATCATTAAGTCCATGAGCTTAAATA
Source organism: Cymbidium sinense (assembly GCA_021442155.1). Classification (NCBI taxonomy): domain Eukaryota; kingdom Viridiplantae; phylum Streptophyta; class Magnoliopsida; order Asparagales; family Orchidaceae; genus Cymbidium; species Cymbidium sinense. The sequence goes on from CM038220.1 coordinate 78,307,874, forward strand.
TATAATCATGATTTGATGATCATAACTTTTTTTTTTGTATAATGCATTGGTTTGTGGCTTCAAGATTTAGCTTTTGTTGAAGTGAATGGATCGCTTTATGGATCCAGATGATATTTTACTCTTTTTGTTACTTCTTTTCTCTCATTTCATATAGTTTGATTTATTATTATTATTATTTGTTTATTTTATGGTATCATCTTTTATCTTATGGATTTTTTTGGGGCTATATTCTTGAAAGAAATCATTTAAAATCATTTTTTATTTTATTTTTCATAGAATGTGTATCATCAATAATATTTATTTTTTTTTCATCAATACAACAATCAAGATAATCTCATTTTAATTATTATTAGGAGATTTATAAACATTGCCACTAGTCTTATATATTTAGGTATATAAAATGCCTAAATATTATTATTTTAAAAAATAATATTATTTTAAATGTCACATTAAAAATATTATTATCACTTATATTTTAAAGATGAAGTGTTTTTTATGTAAATATAAAATTTTAGATGATAGATATATAAAATATTTTATTAATTCTTTTGAGTGATGCATGGCTCTTTATTTATTGCTTCATTAATGTTATGCAGCAGAATGCATAAAATTAATGCATAAAATTAAATTAGGGATTAATGGCCATTTTGTCGCCTTAGAACTGATTAATGGTATGGTCAACTATAGTTCGTTCGTTGTGTGGTTTGCAAATTGATTATTATGAGCAGGATTTTCATGTAGTTTCTCGACTGATTTAGGGTTTGTTTGGGGTGATTATCTTTTTTTTTAAATATTGATTGTAAAATTATTGTGGTTGGTGTAAGTAATTTTTTTTTTAAAAAAAATTTTAAACTTTAATTTTTTTTTATAATCATGATATTTTAACAGTTTTAATTTTTAAAAGTAAATTTTTATCATGATTTTTTTTAAATATTTAAAATATTAATAGTTAAATACGATTATGATTATTTTTAGCTATTTTTTATTTTGAAAATAAAGCAGCTAAAAAAATTAACTCAAATGTATTCTTAGTATGCTCATGCTCGAGTGAAATGAAGTTCAATATTAACTTGAACCTTATCAGATTGACTTGTCTATTTATTTAGAGGAAACCCAAACAAAATAAGTCAATCTATTATAAAAAATAGTATTTTTTGTCTCATTGCAATATGAAAAATTTAATTCTTTTATAACTATAATGAAACCGTAAAGAGATAACTTATAACATTTAATTATATAATAATTATTTTCAATTAATGAATAGTGTAAATATAATAGATTAAGAGGTTTTTTAAATTTGCCAACACATTATGAGATTAAATTTGCCAACTAACTTAATACTAAAAAAATTAATTCTAGATATCCTTTCTTATAGATATCTAATTTAATACAAATAGATTTAGGTTATCTTATGCGTTAGTTATACATATGTATACCTTAGAGATATTGTCACCATAAATGATTTGTACCCACATGAGAGGTACAGATGCAAATACCCCCCAGAAATCATCCAAGCACCTTTCAAATTGCTTCCATTGGAATGTAATGAACATTATCTCTAGAATCGCAAAATAAACGGAAAAAAAAAATGAAGATCTGAGAGAGAGAGATGATGCAAAATACCCCTAAACCATCCAAACAACTTTCAAAGATAAATGGAAAATATCTCTCAAGAATCAAAATAAAAAAAAGGCCATAAATGATTTGTACCTCGTGAGAGGTACGTGATGCAAAACACCATCCAAAACCATCCAAACAGCCTTCAAATTGCTTCCATTGAATGAAACATAATCTCAAGAAGCAAAATAAACGGAAAAAGGTTAAATGATGTACCTCATGAGAGGGAGAGTGATGCAAAATACAAACCATCCAAACAACTTTCAAATTGCATAAACTGGAATGTATGAACATTATCTCAAGAATCGCAAAATAAACTAAAAAATATAAATGATTTAATTCTCAAGAGGTACACAAAACACCCATCCAAAACCATCCAAGCCTTCAAATTCCATTGGAATGCCCTAAACATAATCTCAAATGCAAAATAAACTAAAAAAAGGTCATAAATGATCTATACCTGAGAGGTACAGAGTACGATGCAAAATACCCCTAAACCATCCAGCCTTTCAAATTGCTTCCATTGGAATATAATGAACATTATCTCTAGAATCGTGCAAAATAAAGAAAAAAGTTATATATGATCTGAATTCTCGAGAGGTAGAGAGCATACAAAATATCCCTAAACCATCCAAACAAATTTTCAAATTACATAAACCGGAATGTAATGAACATTATCTCAAGAATCGCAAAATAAATTGAAAAAGGCCATAAATGATTTGTACCTCAGAGAGGTGATGCAAAACACCATCCAAACCATCCAAACAAACCTTCAAATTGCTTCCATTGGAATGCCCTAAACATAATCTCAAGAATCGCAAAATAAATAAAAAAAATATAAATGATCTCACTCGTGAGAGGTACAGAGAGTACAGATGCAAAATACCCCTAAAACCATCCAAGCAGTTTTCAAATTGCTTCCATTGGAATGCCCTAAATATAATCTCAATAAATGACAATTAAACAGAAAAAGGTCTAAATATTCTCTGACTCAAGAGAGGTACAGAGACATGATGTAAAAACCTATAAAAA